>BMAU01021375.1:0-600000 GCA_019973935.1 Trichonephila clavipes | reverse complement strand
GTTCAAAATTTCAAATTATTATGACCTTTTAAAGTGGGTAAAAATCGAGTTCAAAGATTCCGTTACATACAAGTGAAACTTATAAAAGCATGTTTAAAAAAACACAGCTCATCCAGCGTTTCATCGTTTAATCGGCATCTTATTTTTGTTACAAATTGTTTAGCCAAAGAAAATGCTCGTTCAAACTCTACACTAGTAGGCTTTAACAGTAGGCTTTATCGTCATTAAACAGGAGTATGTTCTTTCCAAATATATATATATAGTCAACACGTCTCCATTCATTTTCAAAAAGAGACATTTCTTTTTGAACTTTTGATGACAGTGTCTTAAATCTAGTTGGCTGCATTCTAATTGGCTAGTTCTTCTGCTACACTTAATGGTTTTTGTGAGCAAATTGAATCAGAATGTGAATCAGTCCCCCAAGTGTTATCTCATTTAAAACAGATGATCCCGTTGCACGAACTGTTTGCTATGCAGTGGCATTTGAAGTGTCAAGTTTTTCAAGCAGGTCCACTATTAATTTATGGCATTTAACTGAAGAAGGAACTGTGACAAAATTTATTCCTGAGACGTTTCTTATATCATTGTGTTAGTATTGCAGTAAACTACTTAGATCTGCACGATGTTCTCCCACACGTGAAATTAAAGCTGCATATAATTTTATACTTGCACTGTTTGCACCTTTAAACATCTTCAACATAAAATTTATTGTAATGTCTGCTGTATACAGATTATTTTCTCAATGGCGGTGCTTCAAAAGCTGTTTTTACTGCTACAAGAGCAGTGATAATATCAAATAACATTCTACGTACATATTTCATAAAAAAAAATACAAATTTTCTGAGAATTAAATTACTAGAAAATTTTGATGAAAAAAAAGTATTAAGATATAATTCAAACAGAAGCTAAATTTCGGGGTCAGCTGTAAATTCTACTATTGGTAAAAATGCCACCTTGGAAAGACACCTCTCAAAGAGCTTTTCCAGGAACGTTTACTTATTTGAATGCATGAATTCGGAAGCACTCTTAAGTGGACAAGAGATACATTTTATAAAGAGCTAGCAGAAGTGATAAAAACACATTCCACATATTTTATGAGATATTAATAAAGGGAGTGTTGAAATCTATCTTGTATCCAAGAGCTACTAAAGTTAATTTTAAGTATTAGAGTGTAAACGTGAAATTCAAGAAAAAAGTACTTAGATACTTATTGATAGGGGAATATTTAGGTGAAGCTTGAAAGTTTAAATCTCCAAATTATGATAAAAATGATTGGGTTTGTATTGAACCACACAAAAAAATATCTTGGAAAGTTCGTAGTTTTTCAAGGAACTGAAAACATTACTTTGTATGTAAAACGTAATTTAAATATCATACAAAATATTAAAGAAACATTGAAACATGACAGTCTTGACTATGTCCGCTATAGGAGCCCCCCCATTCCTGCGCACACGTATGTCTGTAAAAGGCTCTTTGATACCTCAATCAAATTACGAGGTCCTTCGCCAAAAGCCCTCGAGTAGTTGAATATATATATAGTGCGACTTTAACATTCACTCACTTGATACCCACTGGTGTAACCAGATCTGACGGGGCCAGTGGCGAAGCGGAGAATATTAAGCCCCCCTCCCCCCTCAAAGACAGGTTTTGGGTCCCAAGCAGGATCTTACAATGGGTACGTAGCGTCAGTCCCTTAGAGCTCTGGGGCCCCCCGAAATGCGGGGGTTGAGGGAGTGTACGTTACGCCACTGGATGGGGCCCTGTATCAAAATTCCTTCGGGCTCTTTTTTAGATATGGGAGTCCTGTTAGTGGGACTGTAGTTACACATGTTGGGACCCCTGTAGCTTGGGGGTCCCATATCATTGATACA
Organism: Trichonephila clavipes; assembly: GCA_019973935.1. Classification (NCBI taxonomy): domain Eukaryota; kingdom Metazoa; phylum Arthropoda; class Arachnida; order Araneae; family Nephilidae; genus Trichonephila; species Trichonephila clavipes. Next base: position 598,129 of record BMAU01021375.1, on the reverse strand, counting down.
GCTGATACAGCGGTAGCTACACCTCTGTTGATACCTTAGTTACTTTGTTTCACTTACTACTTGACTCTTCTCTCTCGAAAGTTTGTCGACCACTGACCTAGCCGCTTTTGCTTAAAACGGGTGAAGAAAGGCCGAATGGAAGATCAACTCTCCAAAACGGTAAAACTTCCTGTTCAATTTCCGCACACACACTCGAACGGGGTGAACACAATTCTCAAACAGAATGGAAATGGTCGATTATCTGAGCTGAAAGAGAGCAATTGATGAAGGGCATCTGGCAAATCAAACGTATATGGATTGCATCTTATCCACTATAATCAGTTTTACTGGAATGCACTTTAAAATATTCAGGTTAAGGTGATTTCAGCATAATGGGACCATTTGATAATGGGGAATGCTTTCCATGGAACTCTCCCCATTGTTGTCCGTCAATATTACTTGAGTTTTAACAATGGGTGCTCGGGTTATTTGCAATACTACTAATCTTGAAGATCTCGATTGCTTGTTTAGATCCCGAACGGAAATTATAATGCAGTCTTTAAAATGAGAAATACTTTTAATAAAACTGTACAGCTCTCATCACATCTGCTAAAAATTGATGTCAATGTGAATGACTCGAAGGAAACTACATTAACTACTAATTGATTAATTAATTATCTTATTTAATAAAGTGTATTTACTTCTAAAATAATTTTTTTTATATGTGTAGGGCTAGATTTGTGCTTTGTCGCATCCTCCTTATTATAAAGTAGTATGATCCACACTGATGTAATAACTCGAGAGAAAACCACCTACCTGGTTCGGACTTCACCAGCGATGCTCAACCAGCGGCCCACTGGGCCTTTTCAAGTTGCCCGGTCATGGCTCATTGCTCTGAAAAATGTATTTATTTATAAAAATTTGGTGGAAAGTTCTTTGTTAAGAAATCAAATATATAAATTTTTATTTTGCTGCCGATGTCGTATGGGTGCGAATTGCTATACATTTTTTATGATAAGTGATAATAGACAACAGTGGAGTAGCGTCAATTTTATGAGTGGAACTAATTTTTAACTGTCTTGCATATCTTCCAAGCGAAAAATATTCGAAGGAAATAGGTTGTTCCAAGACGATTGGGAAGTTGACTATTTTGTAGAGACAAACAAGCATGGATCAGTAATTATTTGATTTATCACGAGAGTGTGTTGTACTTAACTTTCAAGAGGTGAAAAATAAGCTTTCTTGAATACTCTTTACAACAGCAAAAAAGTGTTTTGTTAGTGGTAATGTTACAGTGGGGTAACAAAGACACCCTATGAAATTTGTTATATTATTGGTAAGCGTATGAAACCGTTTACTTATATAAGTGGAAATTGTGAAGGAGTGATTCTTAAATACTTCCAATTTAGAAAAATTCAGGAACAAACCTAAAAAATATAAAAAAATAATAATTAAAAAAAGCAAAATAGGAGTTTTAATATTTTGATCAATTTTTCACATTTTAAATTTTTTATGTTTTCTTGGTCTTAAAGCGTTTCTCTCCCCCTCTCCTCCATTGATTGATTGATTGATTTAATATTAACGTCGCAATGTTCAGCTACACGAGGGCTTTTGGCGACGGACCACGTAATTTTGAACCATGGTCAAGTGACGTGGACGACACCTGAGCTGGCACCCCCCTCTCCTAACTTCCACACCACACCAACGGGAGGACGTTTCAGCTCTCGACAGATTTAACGTGCATCGCTGCCCTACACGGCGGGTCTTTAGTGGTACTGGGCTCGAACTCGTGACAAAGCAAGCCATGGTCCGATACCTATACCACTCGGCTACCGCGGCCACCCCCTCCCCTCTCCTCCATAAATCCTCAGGTTGCGGCCAGCGTGAAATAGCCATCATATGTATGTGGCCCGGCAGAAAAAAGGTTGAGTACCCCTGGACTAAACAGTCAGAAATTAAAGCTGGAAAACAACGAGAAATCTGACCATAGAAGCGATACGATGATGACGAGATTTTAAATTGGGGGCCAACTGGGCCTTTGTGTGTGTGTGCAGAGGGCAAGGGGCTCGCCTCTTTCTCGACTCAGCCTCAATAAAATGATGATCCAAAGGCATTTAATCGTGAAACATTTTCCCTGGACATATTCTCCGAAAAACTGGGAATTTCGAGCTATATGCGAACTGGCAACAAGGGGCAAAACTGCATTATTATGTCATGTCTATCGCCTGCGTCTTGGCTTACGTCTACCAGCAGTGGCACACACAACAGGAGGGTTCACTGGTCCAAGCCTCTGTGATGTCGTCGATTGTTGTGAACCCCCACCCTTCGATTCACGCTCAGTTTTATGGCTTCCACCAGATGTTAAGTGACAAGTGCTACGTCTTTGATTGTTTGGACCCACACCCCTCGATTCACGCTAAGTTTTATGGCTTCAACCAGATGTTAAATGACAAGTGCACGTGACCATGGGGCCATTGTTTATTGTTTGAACTCGGTTAAGAGCCGACACCCAGACTGGCCGTCATAATGGTGAAAAGAGAACTGGCACCCATTGACAATAGGCGAAACCTGTATGAGAAGAACACGGTCGCGCCATGACAGGTGTCGAGAGAATGGGATTATAGAACACAGGTGGTGTGAAGGACAAGTGTGTCCAGATGTTGGACAAGAATTAAAGCGCTCTTGGTCCAGACGGCCCGAATGTGTATTTGCGTGCTACACACGAATAGGACTAGGGAGGCCGAGGGAGACTTTTGTGGCCTGCCAATGAGAAGGGACGAGGGGTGTGTTGTGGACCCACCCCTGGTGTTTAAAAGAGTTTTTTAGGAGACTTGACGAGAGCCCTGGATCGAGAGAAATTGAGGGGAGCCCTAAAGAAAGGAGGACCGAGATTGCAGTGGAAAGAAGGAAAGACGATGAACGCCGGTGGCGTTGGAGAAATAGAGTAATATAGATTGACTGTACCGGCTTGGCGTATAAACTGTAATTTATTGCTTCAATAACAATTTGTTGAGCAAATAAACAAACCTTTTATTTCCAAATAAAGCTGTGACAATTTACTGTTTGTTAGCTACTCACGACGTTACACCTCCAATCACCTTCGATTTTTTTTTTATTTTTGAATTATAAGAAAAGTGAATGAATCAATTCTTGTGCTTTTAGCTAATTTAACTAGTGTTTGTTATTAGTAATTTATTTAATTAATTAAATCTAATTATTTATTAAATAATTTATTTCTTTCTGTTTTTTATTATTTTTTTTAAAAGTTTGTTCCCGACAATAGATAAACTCAAAAGAATATGTTTGGCGACGTATTTGGATATGACACGAGAATGCCGGACATCCGACCCTCGATCTATCTCCACCTTGAAAAATTCCTGTGCGCGCCACTGCTTACCTCCATATAGTATTACTCATTTAATTGAGAGGAGACATCAGAGTCGAGTTGGTTTGCTCCTGGGCTTACGAGATTGCGAATCACGCACATTTGTTTGTTACGAGTGACTATATGTGCATAAGTATTTATCAACGTATGCTATACACTATCTACTAAAAAAGGATTGCGGGTAGGGCCAACTTTTGCAAAGGGCCCAGGGTCTTAAGACGTCATTAAATGAGCGTTCGTATAACTCAACGTGTCATTTCTGAAAACATTTCCTATTTAAATATTTTAATTTCATATCTACCCTTGTAACCACTTTCACAATTAATCTATCGTTTTTTTAACATTGCGTGATAAATGGATCAATAATTAAGACTTATAAATTAGTATGCATCCCCTTAATACACAATGATTTCCTGATCATTAGACTTGATTTTGAATAATTTCTGAACAATAATAGGGAATTGCATGAAATTTTGAATTTTAGGATTCGGGGACATGAAGAATTCGAATAAGTAGAAATTTTGGCGTGTTACAATTTTTTCGTAGCCACATCCAGTTATAATTATTTTTCATAATAATGATTTGTTATATAAATTATTTATATATTATTAAAATCGGGAGGAAGGGGGGAGAGAATAATGCATCGTTTTAGAGAAAAAAATCTAATTTTTACTAAAGACCTTCATTTAATGTCAGAAGAACTATTATTTAAACTCCCTTATATAAGACCTATTCTTTGAACACTCTACTTTACAAACATTCAAATTAATACTAACTTCAAAAAGGGGGAGAAATCAGATATATACAAAAATAAATGGTATCTGTAATGTACTGCCGTAGCTATATACTCTGAGTGGGCCCTGTATCAAAATGTCTTCGGGTCCCTTTTAGATATGAGAGCCCTGTTAGTAGGACTGTAGTTACACATGTTGGGGCCCCTGTAACTTGGGGGCTCCGTATCATTGATACGGCTGATACGGCGGTAGATACGCTTCTGCTGTAATGGAAAAATTCAGTTTTTGTCCTGCTGTTCGCGTAAGTTATGAAAGTGTCACTTTTTTTTTAACGACTATTCCTTTGGATGGTGGTGATAATATGCAGGGACGTCTTAAGACTATTTGAGGCCCTAGGCCCAGAGAATTCTTAAGATTCTTGAGGCCCTGGGCCCTATGCAAAAGTAGGCCCTACCTGAGATCTTTTAAAGATGACAGTATATAGCATGCATTGTCAAATACTCGTTCAAACGGTAATTTGAAACAAATAAAGGTGCACGTCTCGCAATCTCAAAAGCCTGAGCTCAAATTGGCTCGCTCGACAGACAGCCGCATTTCGACTTAATGAGTTGAATGATTGATTATGGTATTAGGCCTAGGCCTAGGTATGGGCAATGGTGATCCCGTAATAATACAGTCGTACCACTTTCACCAGTTGTCATGTAGTTTGGAATTCCTTGTTTTTCGGGGAATATGTACAGGAATAATATTTGAACATTAAAATTATCCAGATCATGATTTTATTAAGACAGAGTCGAGAACAAAATGAGGCCTCACCAAGGGTGAGGCCCTGAGGCCGGGCCCAGTTGGTCCATGCCCGAAGATGTCCCTGATGATACGTAACGTTTTATCTTAAAGAATTTAACCTTTATTTTGGTTCGTTTTGTTGTGTATACCACACACCCTGTCTCGCAGATGTGTACAACAAGGATAGGAATTAGCTGGAGTACTTGTTTGGAAAAGGAGAATTTTGTTTGGTAACGAAAACGTAATAACTAGGTCAATAATCAAATATTATGTACTGAAATATAGCCCCTTAACGTTGCATAATTGGAGATGTATATGTGTGTATCTGCAAAACATAGCTGTGGTCATGTTTAAATTGGGCAATACAATACTTGGCACGCAGTTCAGCCACTTCACCCGTAATACACTGACGGGGAAAAAAATCTCAACACGAAGCACTTGTGTTAGGTAAACGAAATTTGGTAAGCGCGTTTGCACACGTGAAAGAGGACATCGACTTAATTTCTCGCTTCGCACTTAAGTGTGGCGCTAGTAGCACCACTCGGAACTTTTAAACCAGGGTTGCTTTAAATGCGTGCTGTAAGCGTTATTGGTCTAAGAAATATGACATATTGAGGTTAGCCAAGGATACCTCTAAGAAGACGAAGAAGCCACTATCAACAGCTCACCGAGTTTGAACGAGGTTGTGTAATTGGTCTAAGAGAAAGTGGATCTTCTTTCAGCAATATTGCAGAAAGACTTGGTTGGGATGTATCCACTGTGCATGATTGTTGAAAGCAATGGTCAAGGGTGGGTACTACCTCAAAAAGACCGGGTTCAGGGAGGCCACGTGACACTACTGAGAGGAAAGAACGCTGTAATCAGGGGAAAGTCTGTGGCGTATTGTACTGCATCTGCGGTAGAAATTCGAACTGCAGTTGGTACTAAAGTGACAAAATGGACTGTCAGAAATCAGTTACTTCAAGAACAGCCCCGAGCCAAGTGCCCTGTAGCGTGTATTCCACTAACTTCAACGCCAGTGGTGTCGAGACAGAACTTATTGGAGGACAGAGTGTAGATCTGTTTTCTTTTCTGAAGAAAGCAGAGGTTCTGCCTGTTTGGTCCAGTGATGGTCGTGAGAATAAGGCAAGGTTAATGCCTGCAACCAAACTGTCAAGCTGCAGTTCCTCAGGTTCTTTATCAATATAAACGGTTCAAGGCGAATTTTCAGACCGTTTCGGTGGATCGTAAAGTAAAGGTATAAAAAATAGTCGAATCAGAACAGCGACCTAATTTCCATTGCTTTTAGTTCGTCATTTTAAAGCAATGTCTTCCATGTTTCCTCCGAGATTGTGCAATTGCCTATGAGGATTGTGGCTATGGCCTGCATCTCTTCTAGTTAAACTTACTTAACTTAACGGCGCGACAGCCTGTGAGGGCCAAGGCCTACTGCGCTCAATTCAGTATACGCGACCTTGGGCCTTGAAGTGCATGAGCAGAAGTTCCGGTCAGGTGGTCAAAGCTTGATACTCATTTTATCGATCCACTGAAGGGATGAAAGGCTGAGTCAACTTTGCCCAGGCTGGGGTTTGAACCTCGGATCTGTGGTGTGAAAGCGCGATGCACTAACCATTCAGCCATTGGGCTTCTTTAGTTAAACTTTTTGAGTTTAATTCTTTATTAGTGTTTTCGATAGTTAATCTTCTCTTAAACTTAAGTTACTTGATTAATAAATATCTTAATATGTATTTGAGTCTGTTTTAAACTATGACTTCCATACATACTTCTGTGGAGAATCTTCGGAGTTTTCTACTCACACTTTGATAATTTCATCACAAAATGATTTTTTTTAAATAAATGTCATTTTTATGATACAAATTCATTACTGAATGAGGGGAAGAAAGCAGGATAGTTAAATAATTGGTAAAATATTTAAAGGTTTTGAAGTTAAAAATTTCACCATAAAAATATATCATTAACTTCTTTGTTGTTTTTAATTTTCAAATTTTTCCCTCGTGATTTCGAAATGCGGTTTTATTTATACAAGTAAGTGTAAGTAAATATTTTTGTCTCACTTTTCAGCTACACGAGGGCTTTTAATGACGGACCTCGTAATTTTGAGCCTCAGTCAAGTGACGAGGACGACACCTGACACAATTTTGCACAAATATTGATCATAAGACCGAAAGTATATGAATTACTTTTAACGGTGTGGTTGAACATTTAATTATTAATTGGTAAAGTCTTTGACTTTTTTTTTGAAAGTTAAAAAATTTAATTCTTTTTTAAGATTAAAATAATTCTTATAAAAAAAACACTATATTTTCTTAAAATTATTCAAATGAATTTTAATATAAATGAAATGTTCCAAAGTTTGAAAATAATAAAACAAATATGAAATAGCATCAAATTTAAAAAAAAAAATTCTCGAGATAAAGATTTGCTTGGAGAGAGAGAATGACTAGTAGTTCTATTTCTAATTTTAACGGGCATTCGAATAATAAGCGGTTTTCATTTTTTTCAAGATGAAAGCTAACATTTTGAATTTTCAACATTTTTCTGGAATCCTGACATTTTATAAAAATTCATTATTCCTTGTTTCAAAGAAAGCTATAATTCTCTGCGAAGTGTTATTATTACTCCTCTTCTGCGAAAAATATTGTTATTAACAAGGGGAGGGGAGACATTCTATACCGTGGCGCCATCTCTCAGGGCAACACCACGAAAAACTTTTTTGTAAGATTTAATGCTTGGTAGATGCCATGAAAATGAAATAAAATTCCATGCAATATATATTTTGTTTGCTATGCAATACAATTATATATTACATTACACACAGTTTATCCGTACAACGTAATACACAATATAATAAAGATAAGGTGGGAGTATTTACACGGGAGAAATTTTTTTCCACTAAACAGTTTTTATAGTTAGCAGTTTTTGAGAAATTAAGAGTCCACAATATTGACTTTCTAGCAGTATTTAAAACTAACAAAACTAACCACCTGTTAAAGCTGCACAATTTTAAAAAATATATATTGGATCTTGTTCAAATCTGAAGTATCAGGACATATATTGTTCTCATCATTAGTGGTGGTGAGTGAAAATTTTGGAAATTTTTATTGAGGAGGCCTTGGAGTTTTATTTCCTAAATTAAGTTTCAAAATAGTTGCAGTCATTAACATTAATTACTATTTTATTAAAATCATACTTGCTTTCGATTTAAGTTATTTAACTATAAGACATGCATACATGAAATCCTCGTGGAAAATATTCTTTATTCTTATTTTTTGGTATGTCTTCTCCTCTTTATTCGATTAAATAGTTCTAATAACAGACAAAATTGATTGAAATTAATATGTTTTTATTTTTAATATGAAATAATATGAAATATATATAAATCTAGTCATTTTTAATTTCTTTTATGGCAACGTAAACGAAATTGGTCTTATGATTTGCGTTTATTTATTTACATTTCTCAAAAATAAATGAAATATATATTCAAAATTTATTGACAAGTTTTGGTTAGTTTTTTAAGTATTTATTTACATTTTATCTTAGAAATAGGAATAAATTCTTGTTTGATACGATGCAATTTTCTTATCTCATTTGGAATGACGCAGTTTTACGTGATTAGAAATGAAGGGAAGGAAATTTTGTAAATTGAGCATGATTAATTTATATTTGTTATTTCGAGTAAAAATTAACTAAGGATCTTTTTAGTCTATTCATTATCTCTTTATTTGTAATATACTTCTGACCTTTGCCTATTAAATCAAGCAATTTAATTCATATTTTGAAATGACACAATTATTCCTTATTGCTTTTATCCAAGGTACTGATAAAATATTCTATTCGTATACTTTTCCTTAAAAGTGGGCTTGAGTATTAAGATTTGATCATGTGTTGGGTTGAAGTATTTTTCATTTGGTTTAAGCATGCTTCTATGTTATGCTTATGAAAGTATATTTTTAAAAATGTAAAGAATCTCAAACTTTTTTGCTAAACTTTACTACACAGAATTACAGGAATAAAACTTTTTTAATTATGCTTAATAATTTTATAAAATTGGTACCGAAAGCTGACCTGTATATTCTAACATGTTTATTTAGTAGCAAAAATAGTGTGTTTGGCACTCATGTAGAATATTTCATAAAATTATCTTAGTGCACTATAAAATGTCATGAATGGATCTTTTCTTCTGAGTAAACTTCTTCTTCCATTTAATTCCTGTACTCTTGTATTAGCTTTTACATTTATAAATTGGCAGAGATGTTGAAGAATTTCCGCCCGAGGTAATTTGCATTGATAACTATAACGGTACTTACGTATTATCGCAACCTTTTGGCAACTTTATATGAAACAAAGCACATGATTGCCAATTCTGTGCATACAACACTTTCAAAATTGGGGTTTCTAACTTGGTGTTATCTTGAATGTTGGCAGTTGTTGTGATAATATTTAAGTACCACTAACATTTCAGTACTTAAATTTCTTAAAAAGTTAAATTTTAAACACCTGAAATGCATAAGTACTACTCTATTCTGAAAGTCTAATGACATATTATAACCTTTTACATCAGTTCTGGTGTCTTGCCTTTTTAAATCTTGGTACTTATGTATTGACGTCACCGCAGCCAGCTTTGTGCCATGGGAATTGCTCCCTGATATCTAACATGCAAGTAGCAAAATAATTAACATATTCATGTATTTAGAGTTGAATGTTTAGTACCCTTTTTTTATGTTATGATATCATGTTAGGAATTACTGGCAAAATTTTGGTAAACTCCTAGGAGAGCCCCCCACCCTTGGCGCCAAACCGGAAAAGCGAAAACGAAATGGCGCCAAGCAAACCCGACAACGGTGACAAGTAAATATAGCAGTATAAGATGGATACGCAATGAAAATACATGTAAACAATACAGAAATTTAACATTTAAGATAAAAAAATATAACAACAGCACTTACTTTCTTATTGTTGATCCTTCCCAAGTGGAGGGTCAAGTGTAACAACTGCTTTTAAAAAATTCTGGAAAGTCTCATCGCTGAGTGAGTGATCGCGAGAGCGCCGCCATAAATAATAAGCAAGATAATGGTCGAACATGCCTTCTGCATGGCTGGTGTGATTACGGAGAAAACGTTTTATTGCCGATTAACTTACTATTGGAAAACCACGAATTCTTTCTTATACTTCTGCAAACATGTGTATTCACACCTTTTTTTCGACATCTCCATTCAAATCCATCCAAAACAACACTCTTTCGTTCATTTAATCCCATTTGCTCATTACATTTAGGACATTCATAACTTGAAGCAATTAATCCTTCTTTCATACACCATTCAATCAATTCTTTTTTGCCTCTAGCATTCAATAACGTAAAAATTCTAACGTGTATTCATTACAAAAGCGCAGCCATACTTTCAACCCGGTGCCCAACAACAAAATGAAATTTGAAATGTTTACAAATGACGAAAATTCTAGAAAAAGTTAGGGTTGCCATCGTTGTATTTAAAAGCAAGGTTACCATGACGGCGCAATTATCGCCAACCAAAGTAATTCGCGCCAAGGGTGGGGGCTCTCCTAGGAGTGAACCAAAATTTTGACTGTGGTGATGCTAATATGTAAATACCGAAATCTTGAATGAACCTTTTCCTCATCAAGATTACTGGTTAGAAAATCCAATTAATCTAAACATTTGATAGTGTACATTGTTCTATTCATATGATATTCTATCTTTGATAATATTGAATGTTTAAAATTAAATGGGTTTTTTTGGTACTTATATATTATCCATAACAATTGCCAATGTTTAAGATAACTCACCAAGTTGGCAACCCCAAATTCGCATGTGTCATATGCGCTGAATTGGCAATCACGTGTTTCGTTTCTTATAATGTCGCCAATAGGTAGCGATAATACAGAAGTACTTTGTTTTGTTTTTTAAAGCTTTTTGCGAATGAGATGTTTTATGCATCAGCTTATTGAAAAATTTCTAATTCGCAAACTGTAATCCAAGTCTTTTGGGGTAAATATCTGCCAGTGCATTAAACAAAATATGTAAAATCAATAATGTTTTGAAAATAAAATTCAAAACAGAACTTGCATATCAGCCTATCAACTATTTTTGTCCAAGCTGTTGCTAAATGCTGTGGCATACAGCCTATAATGGAATTAAAATTTAGTTATGTAAGCAAACTTTTATGCAAAATCGTTGCCAATTGCTTGGTAAATTGGTTCAAATGCATGTACCTTTAAAACAGTATGTAAAAATTATGATTGAGAGCAATAACATTTTGTCAAAAAATTTACTTAATTTGTATTAATACCTGTATATTTCTCTTAAATTCAATTTTAAGAGATTAATACATTTTGTTAAATAAATACAGCTACAATTTTTTTATTTGAAATGCAAAGTTCATTCAATGAGTTTTGAAGTAGGGCTTCCAAAAAAATTCAGAAATTTTGAATTTGTAATAATTCTTCTGAATTTTCTAGAATTAGAAAATCATTTCACATATTATTGTTTCAATCATTAATAATAATTAAAACATTTGTTAAACTTTAATGTTTAGAAATAATTAATGTTTAATTTTTTCACAGAATTTAAAAAAAAAAAAAAGTAAAGAAATTTGGGTTCTTTCCAAATTATCATGAAGCTGCAGACTGGCTTAGTCAACTTGATTGATTGCTGCCTGCTTTGAATATGGGCAAAAGAATTCTTTGTAAGGATACTCTTTCTATTAATTATGTTCCAGTTTAATCTAGATTAAAGACACAAAACAACAATTTTCAAACAATGTAGGACTTCCCTTGAATTTTATCAAGACAATTTTTAAACCATAAACTTTTCCAGGTTTTTTTTTTTTGCTTTGAGCAAAATCAGATTTTGTATTAATGGCTACTGTTGAATTAGTATTGAGCAGTTGTCTTTTATTATTACTGATGGCTTTGCAATGGATGATAGGACAAATGCTGGTGGGCTCTAAAACATTTTTCAGCTGAAGGAGGCAGTTGAATACATTTGTGATAATTTTGTTGCTGTGTTTTGTGCTTTTTCAATTGCCCTTAATAGCCGTTAAAATATGAACAGTCAGAAAGCTGTTCTATTTGTGGTTTCTCGAGCTGTCGCTTATACAGTCACAGGAAATAACGTTGGTTTTATATTCATTGACATTAAATGCAAAATATTGGCTAATACCCTTATTGAATCAGGAAGAGGATTCTTACAGTGAATTTCCAGCCATTGTGATGTTCCTAGCAATGAGTAGACAGATGTACTTGCTATATAGAGGGTTGTGGTTTTGATCAATCTGGCAAACATATTCCTCTTAGAAATGTGAAATGGATGCAGCACATTTGTGACAGCATGTCCATAAAGTCACAATGTGACAGCATGTCCATAAAGTCACTATCATTACAGGGATATTGCCATTATAAAGAATTGGTCTGTCCATTAAATATAAGAATCTGTCTATTAAATAGACAGATCAGTATCTGTTTACAAAGAACTATTGGTATGACTTGTTTCAGATTTGAGACCGAACATGTTTATTTAAAGGCTCATCTATTTAAATTTGGACTTGTTGGCCCCATGATTATGTGTTGTGTACTTCTGCTTCAGTGACTGGAGGGCATATTTATCTTGCCCTGCTTTGGAGGACGTCCTTTCCCTTGACTTTTTAATGACTGTCCGTAATGCTGGGCAATTTCTTTTATTAATTGAACTGCTAGCCATATCCATGAAAAAGCAATGAGCAATTGTGGAATCAAAAATTGTTACCAAATGTTGTGATATTCAGCCAATAATGAAAAAAATTTTCTGCATTTGCTCAAACATAATAATGTTGTTTATGAGTTGTCTTATTTTTCTTATTTTTTTTGTAAAAAATTATTAAAATTTTGAATTTTTCTTCTAAGTTACAGAACATGACCGTTTGTTTCCCAACCTATGTGATCTTTTCCTCATAGAAAAGGCTTGTTAATTAAAGTGGCATAATGTGTTTATTAATTTAAAAAATAATTTTTTTTATTAAAATAATAAAATTTAAGTGAGGAAATATAATTTAAATTTAGTTATTTATGCATAAAAATTTTATCACAAATTCTTTAAAATTTTTGTCATTTGATTGGTAATGGGGCTAATTTGTAAGTACTAATTTGATGTATTTTGGTTACATTAAACTAAATTTTTTGTGTAGGAAACTGCTTCTTACATTCATTTTACCAAAGTGCAGTAATACTTTGAAATTTAATTGTTCTGTTATTTTATTTATGTTTCGTGAAAATTCTTCCCTTCTTTAAAATAATAAAAATTGGATTAATCCATTTGAATGCTCTACAAACTTAAATTTTTAAAATTGTTTTAACTGGAAAAATATACTAGATTTTAAGTAAAATCTTTTAAATGATAAAAACATTTAAATTAAAACTTGTGATAAAAATTTTTGAAATACTAAAACTTGTAATTACCAGAGGGTTTATTGGTAAGAAAGAAAACCATTTTCTTTAATAATATTATGTAATTAACACAAAGCAGATACGATATTAGCAGTATAAATTACATTGTATGATTTCTCAACAGTTTCTGACAATTAATTGAAAAGATATGGATGACCCTACAATCTGTCGAGGAACAGCAAGGGGATATACATATCTCCATTTCATTCCATAGTTCCATTAATATATTTCTAGCCTCCACTTGAAACTTGCTTTCTCCCTCTTCCTCTATTGTATATGAAACACCTGCAGAATAACATTTTTAGGTAAGTAAGCTACAGTGAAGTTTCTCATTGCTTACAATTCTTTACATGGCTTGTTGGTTCCAAAAAACATTTGGATTCCCAAGAAGAATTTGTTTCAGTTCCAAGTTGTCTGAGTTCTGGTGTATTTGGATTTTAAGGTATCAATAGAATAATATTTCTATTGCTACAGTTCATGTTAAATACTATAATTTACTTTTCATTTTTGCATAATACTGTCATACATTTATACAATAATATGAGAAATATGTCAATTTTTTTTCATTTTGAAACACTGATTTTTAGAATTTTTAACTATGCTAGAACTTTTAAAGTTGGTCATCAACATAATTTGACCTTTCTTTTCTTTTTTTAATTGTAAAATCTTGCTACTCATTAAAAAATTAATCTATGAATGACCATTTGAATTATAACATGTATCAATTTTCAGTTATAGTGAAAATAATTTAACGCAAAACTGAGGAGACTGAAATATTTTTTCATGTTAAAAGATATTGCAAAAGCAGCAACAACAACAAAACATATATTCAACAAAATTAAGTATCTTAAGAGTACATTTTATTTACATATATATGTATAAATGCATGTATTTTATAAAAATCAATGAAAATTCCCAAGAACTTAATGAAATTTAATACAAAATTTTCAAGTCTTTTGAAAAACATAACATTTATTGAGTTTTCAGAAAATAATCTGATATTTTTCTTTGTATTGCCTTTTTTTAGCTACAAACTGTCACTGTTTTATCCATGCCGTGTAGGGCAGCAATGCACGCTAAATCTATCAAGAGCTGAAACATCCTCCTGTTGGTGTGGTGTGATAGTTAGGAGAGGGGGTGCCAGTTCAGGTGTCGTCCACATCACTTGACCATGGTTCAAAATTATGTGGTCTGTCGCCAAAGTAGCTGAACAGTGCAACATTAATATTCACTCACTCACTGTTTTATCCATTTTATTATTCATTTCACCATTGGAGTGTGTGTCTACATAATCGTGTATACTTTTCATAATGTTGCTCATTTTGGATGACTAGGGAAAAGGAGCTGCATAATTTATTTCATTTTCATCATCAGAATCAATGATATTTTTTAAATCAATGATATTTTTTAAGCTTTGAACAAGCTCCAAAATGTCTTTGTCTGTCATAATTGGGACTGTACACACATTATCATCATTTACTACTTGAATTCTTCTGATGGTACAGCAGGACTGTGGTATTTTCCGTGTTTTGTTCACTCCCAGTAAGGAAATCTTTTCATGTTAAGCAATTTTTGTTTTGTGTTAAGAGAAAAAGAAATGCATGAAAATATATAGTAGTTTATCGGGACCATTGTATTATTTCCGATATTGTTAGCCGATATTTCGTCTTAAGCAATTTCATGTTAACTGTGTCTTGATTTCTAATTGCTGGGTACTCACACATTAACCCATCAGTTGGTGAGAATGTTGAAGAATTTATCTGTAGCATAAGTGGCTAAATTTAAATTGCATTTCACTACCTTAATTCCATCATTTTAACAAAAAAAAGGGGGAAAAAAAGTTAAATTTTAAATAAACAAAATATATCTAACAACAGTTACATTATTTAGGCAGTGAATTGTTTGCTTAGATGTATTGTATCTGTTAAAATGCTTCTTTGGTGGATATTCTTTTACTTTAAGAATATCCTCTAAGTTCTTTTTATTAGAAGGTAAATTTCAAATTTTAATTATTTCATAAAAATTATGAACAGAAAAATAAAACACTTTGTAAACAAGGTTATTGTGTTTAGTCATGATGAAGATTGTTTTTTCATTATTGGCTGTATATCATGGGATTTGGTCACAATTTTTCACTGGGCAAAAATGGTCATTGAGGTAATATACCAATCTCTGTTAAGTTAATGGATGAGAATTTTTTTTTACTCCTTTTACTGTGTTAGATTTATTTGTTCAAGAGTTAATACTGTGTTTAAATCAGAATGAAATGTTTTATTGTTCTTGAAACTAAAGACATTGATCAAATGACAGCTGTACAATTTTGTACAAAAGAGTATGTTGATTTTTATTAAATTAATTTATTACATATTCATTTGATAAACTCTAAACAATCATTCTCTAAATGATTGTCGATATATCATGTATGGCTCATTCTGTGTGTAACAAAACATATAACATTCTTTCGTATAACAAGAAAGAAATAAAAGAAGGAATTAAAAATTTGCATGAATGCTATTGGAAGCTACAACTTTTTTTCATTTCCATGATCATCCTCTTACCAAAACTGATGTGCAACATGTTTTGTACAAAAGTGCTTAAGTATTACAAAATACTCTTTGTACTAAATTCTCACATTTCAAAATATTTTTGATACTGCATTACTTTGATTTTGAAATACTGTTGTTATTGAATATCTCATTTTGGTAATAAGAAATCTTTTTATGTTATATTTTTATCATTCATTTCTTTCCACAATTGAAACATTATTGATATTACTGTTGATGCTGGCATCTTGCCATATTTAGGCATGCAGCCCAATACTGAAAAGTGCTTTATATTTAAAAGAAATAATTTTTTAAAAAAAGTGTTGATATTTTTCAAATACCCTTTTGAAGGAAAATTCATATTTAAAATATTTCAGAATTTAAAAGTGTGTGTTTTTAATAGTTAAAATGAAAATTTTTATCTAGCTTATATTAATAACTATGATGTAATAATTAGGGATTTTCTATTGGAAAATAAATAGAATCACCTGTGAATGAATTTAATAGTAACTTAAATTGTGTGTATGTCTTGATTCAGGAAAATTTTTATAACTATGAAAATGTGTAATCTTTTGAATTATTTTATGATCCAATATAGATAACCCAGTCTAGTTCACATATAGGGCCTAAAAGTACTGATCAATTTTTTTTTCGTCATACATAAAATCTTCTCAAAAAAAAATTCTTGCAAGTACTCATCAAGCATGTTCACTAATTTTTATATATAATACTGTATTTATTTGAATTTAAGCCATATCCCCCCCCTGAATTTTCAGCACATTTTTGTAAAAAATTTTAAAAAATAGTGTAGAATTGTTTATTGATATTCGATATTAACAAAATTAATAAAGATTAAGATGGGATCTGTTAGTGTTCTAACCAACAGAATATCATATTCTCCCATCCAATCTTTGATTCCAAGCTGCACCTGATTTTCAGCAGCATTAACATTGGAAAGAAGTGCAGCTTAGATTTGAATAAATATGGTATTTGCAGTCCCAAAATTCTTCTCTTAAAAAGTCAGCAAGTACTTGTCTTGTGGTTTTTTGTGTGTGCCTGCCTGCCTTATTTAAAGTCCCATGATAATTATTACCAGTGATTCCAGATTTTCTTTGTAGGCATGTTCCAAGTAATTTTTTGACTCCTAAATACATTTTTAAGGAATATATATTTGAAATGGAATATTTAATTCAAGGGATAAATACAATGGCATGTGTAGGTTTGGGAAAAAGGAAAAATAGGATAAATGCGTGTGGATACTTGATAAGTAGTTGATAATTAATGTTGTTAACAATATGTTTAAAGCAGGGCCAGCTTCAGTGTAAAAAAAAAAAAAATTGGGATACCGATCTCAATATGTGCAAAAAAATTTACATGTAGTTACATACATGCATGCCTTATGTACAACTATTAATTTTTAATTTTATTCCGACTTTTCATTTTCTAGCTTTTATTGTAAGTTTATCCTAAATGTATCATCTTGCTTTGTGTTATTTTTTCCCCTATTCTATCATTTAAAATACTTTTTGTAACTATTATTCATGAATATTTTTAAAAGGGCAGTTAATTTTGCAATTTTTGTACTGTATTTCAATTATTTATTATTTAGCTGAATTATTTCAAAGATTGAATATGTATAATTATATATACTTTGCATCTTAAAAAATACTTTATGAACAACGTAAACAAATGACTAATTAAAATTTTTAGTCTGTATTGTGAATAAAAATTTAATAAAGCACGTTCATGGGGGGGGGTTCTTTATTGAGTTATTTTTTTGCTTCATTAAATTTTCAAAAGTAAAGATAATTGCATTCCATAATTTTTACCCTGATTTTTTGTTGGTACAATCAAGTGAAGTTGTATAAATTCTGTTGATTCTGCTGTAAAAATGCCAGTTGATGTCAGTTTGTTTTCACCAGTTTTTTTAGAAAACATTATGAATTAATTTTTAAAACTTAAAATATTTCATTTAGTCTTTATTTCAATTTTTAAAATATTGTACTACAATAAAGAATAAACTAAACAAATTAAGTATGTGATATATATATGTGAACTTTGCTTATATATTGGCCTACCTTGTTTGATTCTCATTCTATAACTGTAATCATTATATAGAGATATTTTGTATTATGGACAAAACTCAATTTCTCACTTATTACTGATGCATTAAACTTAGGTCTCTGAAATACCATTTAAATATTATCATAATCTCCCTCCCCCTTCCCTTTTTTGTAACAGTGGAGTTTTTTTTATTAATAAATGAAATGCATACTTAATACTCTTACAATTAACATATCTTTTATAGAACCCTCAAGTTTATAGAAAATCAATTTTGTATTTAGGTAACCCAATATTAGTTATCAGACTTCATTATAAATTTGGTTTTATTACTTATTGTAATTTTTTATTTTATTTAAAAATTTGTAAACTTCATTTTTGTCTTATATAGAGAACAGTAGATTATGATAATGTAAATGTTTAAAAAAGTTTTCATTGAAATTTAAGATTTCCATCTAATACCGTTTAACAGCTAATTATTTTTTGTTCACTTTCGTCATTAAAATGAATGAACGTAAAATAAAATCCTTTAAAATTATTAATTTTTGTGCTTATGTCTTAATACCATTATCTAAAACAGCTTTAAAAATTTTAATGTCATCTTTTTTTCCCCAACTATTCTGCAAAAGTGTTCAATGATTACTAATAATAAAATCTGCTTTTTTATGGAACAAAAAAAATATCCATATTAGCATTTATATTTAAGTACCTATTACCAAAAATCAAATGTCAAATCTGTGTAAATGTATGACATCAATCATTGTTTACTATGATTTTCCTCAGTCATATGCTATTGGACGTAAAAATGCTACTCTTTTAGTTTGATCATATTATTGGTTGAGCTGTACTTGTGTTGTTTTTTATCTGTGTTTGGTTAAAGAGCTTCTTTTTATCAGCCATTTTAAGTGCATCTGCACTGAATGTCCTGCTACTCAAAAATGCCATTTGCACTCGGCTAGTGGTTGTAGAAACATTGAAATCAGCTGTTGTTCTTTTTTAGAGAACTGTCATAGCATTAAATATATAATGGATACCAGATTTAATTCAAATTCATCATTGAAGAATTATCTCCATCATTATGTGGATAAATGGGTATTTTCAAAGCTTTTTATGTAAATTTTCTTTTTTTAGGATAGTAATACTGTTTTTACATTCCTTAGTTTTCAAAAGCATAATCAGAATTTTTCTTGTGAACTCTTGTTTATAATATATAACTTAATATTTTTTAAATCTTTAATATTTTGGTGGTTTCTAATTGTGAATAATATATTTGTTTTATATTTTTTAAATCTTTAATATTTTGGTGGTTTCTAATTGTGAATAATATATTTGTTTTAAAAAGATTAGAAGTTTCAAATGACTTGAAGTAGTGAAGTTTCAAGTGGAATTTCTTTTATTTTTGTTTGATTTTTGACAAGCTTATTTCAATATGCTAGTGTAAATATAAATATAAAGATATGTACCTATTTTTAAAATCATTTACAATGCTCAAAATTTTAAATGACCATCTACAAAATAATTTTTTTTGTTTAAAGCTGTGAAATTTTTTTAATGATGTACTCTGACAATATTTATTAGTGAGAAGTTTTGTGGTATGTTCATTTTTTAAACAAAAAGAATAATATCTGTTCCTATTAGTCAGTTGTAAAAAATATTGTTCTATCAATTATAACATCTGTGTAATATCCTAATTAAAATAAATATATTCAGGTATATTTATCTGTGTAACTGACTCAGTTTGGAAAAGGTAAAAATAGGAAATATGGATAATTTGTAAAAATACGAGGTAGAGGATTTTTTTTAAAAACTTGACAACAAAAAATTATTTCAAGGTCCATTATTAAATCTGTAATACATTGCTGTTACAAATAAATTAATGTTCATTATAAGAATCATCATTTAGAAAATAATCCAAAATGCTTTGAATCTTATAAAAATATAATTATAAATTTTTCCAATTACTGGAAGGTTTATCAGTATGTGTTTTAATAATGAATCAAAAATGAGTATGTAAAAAAAAATTAAATTTTATATTGAAAAAGTGTATAAAAATGTCTAAAAAATTAAAATTGTTCTAAAGATAAAATAACAATAAATAATGTAATCAATATGGAGTTTTGTTTTTATTTTTAGGTAGAGAGAATATAAAAGTTTGACTTGTATTTGATCTGATATTTAAATTTACTATGCTAAGTTTATAATACATCAGCTGAAAAACATTTCTCTAATCCTGAATTTTTTACTCTACTTTTCACTAATTTTTATGTATTTTCTTTTATACATTTGGATTATGCAATGTATACTAAAGTTAGAAAAGAATTTTTTTCCTCCTGATAAAATGATTATAAAATTCCCTATATTATAGTCATTGTAATTTAAATTGAGTGTACTTGTCACATGGAAAAAATGTACTGCGCACGCTTTTCGGGCTTGCATGTTTCCAGGTTTTATTATGAACATATATTTTATGTATTAGTGTTTCTTTAATTCAATGTATTAATGTTTACTGATTTAAAACTAAATTGGAAATCTTTAGTTACATGAAACTTCTATGAATATTGATTTAAAAAATCTTTTTCTCAGTTACAATTAATTTCTTAGTAATTAAGTTTTCTATCTGCATAAATGATCAAAGCAAAATTAAGGTGACATTGATTCAGAAAAAAGATTGAAATTTTTTGAAAGTTGTCAATGCCATTTTACAAAAAGATTGGTGTACTTAATCACTTCATTGTTGTTAACCTTTCTGTTTTACATTTATCATGTTTGTAAATACAGATCTACTGTTCTTGATAAGTTACATGCTTGCCTCATACATACTTTATGTCCTTTTCCTAGTTTTATTTGATAGGGAGGGGTGGGGTGGTATTGACTAGAGATTCTTTGGTTGTTAGTTGGATTTGGCTTTTTTTAAAAATACAAGTAGCATATTGATTGCATTAAATCAGCAACCTCAGCTTTTCTCATGTGTTTATCATCTAAATATATACAGTTGGTTATGGTCAAGAATTGGCTAATAATAGCTTAAAAAAATATTTGGGGAATACATGTGATAATACATTTATTTTCTTATAAATGGAATTTTTTGTAAAAGTAATCACTTTAAAGGGATAATAATTTTTTTTATTTATGACATAATTATTGGGGGATGTTTATGGAAAGTGTTTATATCCACCCACTTGAATGCACTTATCATTTATTTTTTCATAATATATTGGTATCTTATCATAAAAGCAAAAGTTTATTTCAAATTCAGAGTGATATAATCAACAATTTTGCCCCCAGTAGATCAATGAAATTGTATTAGTAACAACCTAACATCTCATTGGTAAACACAATTGTATTACGCAGTGGGCGCCAAATTATGAGGGGATGTGACCCAAGGTAATAAAGGGACAAACGGGGAAGGAGTTCTTTACGAAGTCCACTAGTTAATTAAACACATTTATTAGACAAACAAACATTTACATACATAACTAGAGAACTAATAGCATAGAATTGAAAGGGATCGGAGCGCATGCTCGTACATCCTTACAGTTCCGAAACTTGGCCATTACTGAAGATTGTTCTGTCCGCCAGAGGGAGCGACAGTCTCTCTACTGTCAATATGGGAAGAGTCTAAACAACGGGGGTTACAATTGTTATTATATGAAAGTTTGAAAACTTTTCCATGATCTTTATAAGTCAAAATGGGCTTCATTCAAAGTATTCTTGCAATTTTATCCTTGAGAGAAATAATTTTTGCTTGCCATTACTTCATATCTTAAGACAGAATAATTTGCACTTTTATGTGGTAATAAATGAAACATGAAAATTTATTTTCATTTAAGTAATTATGTCAATTTAAAGAATTTTTACATGTATGGTTTGCAAGTATATATTTTATCCAAGTGTAATGTTAAAAGGATTCAGAAATGATAAAATTTCAGACTTTTTAAATCAGAATTATGAAATTTTTTCTAATATTTTTTGTTTTAGGGTTACAGTGTAAAAAACAAGGCAAGATTATTCGTGAATGCATTTGAATAATTAAGATTTTCAGAAAGATTTTCAATTTTTAAAAAATAAACTATTTTATGTAACTTATTAAAATTTATGAATAACAAAACTGTATGAATTAGGTTCTAAAAGTGCTTTTTTGTGGCACTAAAATTGTTTTAGGGACTGCTTGTCAGCTTAATTACCTGTGAAATGTTTGATTCATTGATTGTACCTTTTTATAGGGGAACATATTTGATTTTTTTGAAAATATTATTCGAAAATTGATATTACCATATTTTTTTATTAGCAAGTTTATTAAATGGCAAAATATTTCAATTTGAAAATAATATTTTTGTTGAATTCCTTTTATTAAAACATTGTTTAAAGAAAAGTCTTAGGGCATTTTTTAATTTTGTATGTTGTAGATTTTAAATGTAAATATATTTTTATTCTGAATAATAATTCAATAAAATCCTACTTTTAGCTGTTAAAATTCTTTATTTTTTTCTGATATTACTGCAAAGAAATTTTTTGTGGGTGTTAGAACATACAAAAGTCTAAATAGCTTAGAAGTTGGGATATTTCTAAAATTGCTCAACAACTTTATCTTGATAGATATAGATGAGGTCATCGCTTCAGCTTATCTTTCAAATTATGTTCCAAACGTCAAGTGTTTGAAAATAGAAAGATATGTTTTTGCTTCTTTTGATATTTTAACAAGTAAGGCAAAATTTATGATTTTGATGAAATATGTGCAAGATATTTTGTTGCTTCACGATTTGGTCACGTTTTTATGTCTGAGTAAAAGTGTTGGATTTATTTTTTTTTAATGAAAATTGTTTCTCAAACATTCTTTTAAATTTGTAGAACTAGGCAGGGTAAAAGAACATTAAAATTTTTCAAATTTATGAATTAAGCTGTTGTTTTTTGTGATATTTTTTTGTTTAATTAAGTGCCTTTTCATTTTCTGATTAGTTAAGTGGAATCCATTATATGTTAAAGTATGACTTATATATTTAAATAAAATTATTGACATTCATGAGAAACCTAGCATAAAATATAATTTATATATACATATAAGATTGTATTGTGAAATTCTTTATGAATGAAGAAATTCAATGCAAGACTCTGCACACAGTAGAAAGATTTATAATGATTAAGGTATTTTAGTCAATATTATTTAATTTTTACTCTGAAGTTGATGTTTAACAGCACTGTGTATAAATGTAGAATAGGTTTATTAATATTTTTTTATTTTTTTGAAGTAACTATGAAGTATTGGATCAAATTTTGAAATGTACTCTTTTATTATAGATGATTCAAATGAAGAAAATGGACTGTTCAAAAAATTATTCTTGGCAATCTCGCTTTCTTACCTTACTAGCTAATATATACAGATCATGTTTATCTCAACGTTCAACTAGCTGTAGTTGAAATGGTCCTGTTTTGGATATCTTTTGTATTTCATTTTTGCTATGAAAGCAGTATTTACTCTGGTAAGTGGTACTTTCTGTTTATGCTTGTCAAAATGAAGTAAGTTTTAATTCAAACTGATAAATGCAGAACTACTATCAGTTGACAGCATATATGAGATTGCAAAAGAAGAAAAAGATTAATCTACAGAATTGTTCTATTTATGGAAATTAGCTTGCTGTACCAAATTATTTGTTCTTCCTTTTTTTAAAGCTTTAAAAAACACATTGTGATTGCATATAAACCAAATACAATAATACAACTTATGCAGTACTGTTCAAAATCAGTATATTTAATGATTCGGTCATATTTTTTTTCTCAAAAAGAGGGACATTTCCTAATTACAAGTATTAATTATTTTCATATCATTCAATTCTGCTAAAACTTCTTGGTGATTGCTCAAAATTTTGAGAATCATTTTACCAATAGTTTTCATGTTGCTTCAAGCATGACTATCAATTGAAGAAATGTATATAATTAAATTCAACAATATGATTGTAACTAAAATTGTATTAAAAAGTCATTTTTAAGTAATATTTTTTTATTATTCACTAAAATAGATATGGTATTTAACTTTTTGACTACCTGTACAAAATTGAAATTTAATTATGATAAGGGAAATTATAAATTTCTGTTTCAAGAAGATTCAATTGTGGTCATATTTTTAAATGTCTAGTGTAATGTAAGAGACAAATGAAGGGAAAAAAAATAAAATATGATAAAATTATTAAATTTGCTCAAAAAGCTGTTGAAATATTTTAATGAGGCTGTATATGTACAAAATATGTTAGAAATATTTAGTGATAAGAATTATTTGTCAATTTCATTTGCTAATGCTATGTATGAAATTACTCATTTTGTGTAGAAAAGGTTTTATGATTTATGTATTTATTAAACTTATTCAACCTTTAAAATGATTAGTAAATAAAAAATACTGTGTTGATTGCATAAATTTTTAATGTATTGGTTATGACAAATTGATTACTTTTATTCTGCCTATTGTGAATAACAATTTATTTAAATTTTTGTTTCTTATATGGTCCTTTTGATAAAATAATCACTTCAAAAGATGAATTTGTTAAAGTGTGAAAAAAAGAATTATTCTCAAGTAAGATTTGACAGTTAAGTAAAAAGAAAACTAGATTTTATTCTTTTCTTTGCAACGTGTGTCTAATTTTAATTTCCCATCCTTCTATTTGAGTTTTTATCTGCGAGTAAGAGATAAGAGTAATTGCGTAAATCTGAATGGAACTGACCTTTAAATCATCACACAGTAGAGTAACTGTCACTGATATGTATTAGTCATCAATCGTCTTTAAAAAAAAGAAAGAAAAATAGATTGTTGCTGAATTGGCAATCAAGACAGTGAAAGCTGTTTGGCCAAGGTTAAAAGGTAAAGTTATTTTTCTTTGGGATTGTTTAAAAATTCTACTTTTAAAATAGAATTCTATCAAAATTGAAATGAACAAAGTTAAATTTAAGATAATAAAAAATAACTTTTTAAATAATTGAAAGCCCTTAGAGGTAGTCCTATAAAAATTTCAGGTAGGGTAAGTATTCTTCATTTTAGAACTTTTTAAAGCAAGCAGAATATTTTTTAAAAATAAAAATTTCATCATTTTATATATTGAATTCTATTTTCAAATGGTTCTTTTTAAAAACCACTGTGATTGACTGAATGTTTTTTTTTCGTGTAATAAAGATTATGTTGTAAAATACCAGCAGATATAATTTGTTTTGAATGTCCTTTTATGCAGCATAGATGTATATAAAAAAAGTAATTTGAGTTGATTTTTTTGAAAATTAATTTAAATTACTTAGAATATTTTTATTGATTATTGCTTTTCTCTATTAAAAATGTGGCAATGTTTCAATTATATCTTGTAGTGCAACTAAGTGTTTGAGAAGAATCATAATGGCTGAACGACAGAGAAGGAAAGATCAGAAAAAATGCGGTGTTTGTGGGGATAATGCTTTAGGTAGCAATTTCAATGCTATCACATGTGAATCATGCAAGGCATTTTTTCGAAGAAATGCTTTGAAAACAAAGGTATAATGGAATACAATCCTTTTAAAGCCATAGTGTTGATAAAAGTTTAAATAAGTTACAGTGTACAGAAAGCTTCATTGTATCAATATGTAATTGTACACAGGTTTGCAATTCTTTCATATTTTCTAAAACATGAACAAAAATTAAAATTGCATAAATTAATCAAAACATTTTTTTAGCTGTGTATTTTTAATGAGTTTTTACTAGGATATAAAGAAATAATACTTTATTGATAAGTAAGTGATGTTTTCTGTACAAATTGTTTCTAAAGTATATAAAAGTTCTTCATAGTTAGTCTTTTGTTGTTGCCTTCTATTCAGGATTTACATCTAGGAATTACATAGGATACATTTATTTACAATGTATCATGATTTATTTAAGTTATTAAAGGGAAATATATTCATTTTTGTGGTATTTATCATCATAAATATAAAGTTTAAGTATGACATGGAATGTGTGTACTAAAGTTGAGAGAATTCTTTGTAACTTAAAAATTATATTGTATTGCCATATTTATAGTTTACTTTAAAATTCTATGGGTAATTAAACAACACTCAATATAAATCCAAAAAATACAATTATGTTTTATGCTGTGTATTTCAAATAATTGAAGTATTTAATTTTAAGTTTAGAATTTTCTCTTTGTTTTGAAACTAAATAAAATTATAAATATCTGTTCCAATGCAGAATGTATTGAATATTTAGTAAAAGACAAAAAAATTTAATGTTTAAAATTTAATTATTTTTCATTGTAAAATTGTTTTTTTTTTACTACACAGAATTTCTACTTTCTATACAAATATTTTTCAGCCTTTTTTTTTTAATAAATTAAGTAATTTAAAAAGTTTATTGCAGTGTACAAAGATATGTATTTCACTCAAAAATATAATCATCATTATGAATTTGAAATTTAGGTACAAGTAATACAAATTTTCTTTCAGAGGTCTTTATAAATGTAAATTATTGTTGGGCAGGGTGTTACTTTTAAAAATTTGTTATTAAAGAATATTGTAGATATACTATAGAGGTAGAGGAAATTCAGTTATTACCGTATTTTTCTGTATATAATCCGCGGATTATGTCTTAAAAAAGTTTCAAATTTCATTGTGCGTATTATAGGCCGCCGCGGATTATCTGAGAAAAAACATTCTCCATCAGAAAAGCAAACAATAAAGTTTTGGAAGAAATGCTGTTTATGTTTTATTAAATAAATAACACATGGCGCTTTCTGATGTATTTCAGCTGTAACTAGTTTTTTTCCAATTACATTCAAAAACGAATTCGATTCCTCGGAAGGAAAAAATAGTTATTAGTCGCTGGCGCCATTTCCAATTTTCTCTCTTGACTAGAGCTATTAAGTCCTTCGAAAGTTTTCATCAAGTTGAAGCGAAAGTGTTAAGTTACACTACAAACTTAAAAGGCTACCAAAATCGGGAAGCTGCAAGGTTTTTCAACGTTAACAAATTGAATATTTGTTTGTGGAGAAAAAACAAGACAAGCTTCGAAAATTGTGATTGACGTTAAAGTGCCGATCATTTTGGTAAACCTCACTGGCCAGAATTAGAGGAAGAAATAAATAAAAGGATTTTAAAGAAAGAGACAGTGGGAAGCAGTCTCGATCTAAATTTTTGCTGTTAACTTGCTAAATTAAAAAAAAAAAAGAAAGATTTTTTCCGCATGGAATGTTTTGTTTAACAACTCAAAACATAGATGGCAGTAGCAAAGAATTTTTTTGTTTTATTGAGATTATCGTAAAAAATATTATCATACATATTTGAAAAGACATTTCGTAATAAATTTTTTTTTCCTGTACAATTTCTTACTTCTATTTTCAATTATATTGTGTATTTTTTTGTCTTTATGACATTCATTATCGGCAGTTTATATTTTGGATTATTCGGCCTAAAAACTGCCGCAGATTATACGCCGCTGCGGATTATACAATGTTTTTTTTTTTACTCGAAAAAAAGGCTTTGCGGATTATATACAGGAAAATACGGTAATGTTAAAATACCTTTAAAAGAATGAATTAAAGCTCCCTTAAAATATAAAAGTTAATTGTAATTCAAGCTTTTAAAAGTATTATTGAAAGCTTCATGAATTATGCAGATAATAATTTGAAATTTTGATTTTAAAAATTTGAATAATTTTGTGTTTTTAAATTGAAGTATAAAAGCAATTAATTAATTTATTTTAAATGAGTTTGAACTAAAAAAAATACAAAAATAGATTGAAGAATATTTTAATATTATGCTTATATTACGTACATGGGATTCATAATTTTGAGTATTCATTTAAAATTAGTATTATATAATCTGTTCTGGTTGTATATATTATTAGTTATATATATTCTGTGATAGATTTTGTTAAAAGTATGTTGTTGAGGTGTTCTATCAATTTTGAGTAAAATGTGATTTTCTGGTTCATCAATTATTATTTGAAATATTTATGGCAGCACTTTTAAAATTAAATACTTACTTTATATGTGATTCTAAAAGTATGAAATTTTTTAATAATTTCTGCTTAATCAATTTTCTTTAAAAAAATCATGAAGTTATATGTTAGTGTTCAGAATAAAAAAGAACTTAGAGTTAAATCATTTCTATTTTTAGTATATAGAAGTCAAATAAAAATTTCTTCAATATCAGTGTAAGATAGGAAGTATTGCATTTTTCTTTTTTATGTTATTTTTTTCAATTTAATATTAGAGATGTTTACTCAGATTTCTTTTTTAGGAATTTAAGTGTCCTTTTGAGAATGAGTGCAAAGTAGACATGGTGACTCGTCGATTTTGCCAGAAATGTCGTTTGAAAAAATGCTTTGCAATTGGAATGAAAAAGGAATGGATCATGTCTGAAGAAGAGAAGAAAGCCAAACGAGAGAAGATCGCACAAAATCGACAAAAACG
Organism: Trichonephila clavipes; assembly: GCA_019973935.1. Taxonomy (NCBI): domain Eukaryota; kingdom Metazoa; phylum Arthropoda; class Arachnida; order Araneae; family Nephilidae; genus Trichonephila; species Trichonephila clavipes. The sequence continues at coordinate 569,793 of BMAU01021375.1, read as the reverse complement.
TAGCAGCCAACAAGCTTCTCTTTCATCCCAAGAATTCACTTACATAAAGACAGAAAGTCCAGATGATAGTCATACTGTATTGAGTCCATTGTCCACTATGTCTCCTCTTACACCACAAACTCCTGGAAGCATTGGAATCACAGCTGAGCTTCCAAAAACTCGAGTTTTTACTCATCAGCCTCTTACACCATCAGATTGTGAATACAGCCCTCCTACAAAAATTCCTCATTTAGAAAATACATCTGATTCAGTTATAGATGCAAGTTTCTCTGATAATGCTTCCGTAAACAGTGTTGCAACTGTTGAATCTGAAAATGACAATTCGAATGACCACAGTTTCACAGAATGCAGAAGGTTGCTAAATGCAGAAGATACTAGCACAGTAGAGAGTGTGAAGACTGATGAAGAAACCAAAGACATTTTGTTAATACCTAAAGCAAATTTACCTGGTACATCTGCAGTCACATTCAATGGGATCCCTCAGTCTTCTTTTGCTAAGGCTGTTGAGATTGAATTCACAGAATTGCCTATCAGGAATTCACTCATTAATTCTAAAGAGCTTAACAGCATCGAGAAATTGAAACTTCAGGAACTTGTGAATGCCAATGAGATTTTAAAGATGCCTTTGGTTTGTGACAAGAATGATCCAAGTTTAATTGATGTTATCAATATGACTGACCATGCCATCCGACGACTGATCAAAATGTCAAAAAGAATAGGTTCTTTCAAAAATTTGTGTCAAGATGACCAGATAGCTCTTCTAAAAGGTGGATGTACTGAATTGATGATTTTAAGATCTGTCATGTCTTACGATCCTGAAAAGGAATGTTGGCAAGGTCCTGAAGGACCCAAGAAAATGTCCATCAAAGTGGATGTTTTAAAAGAGGCTAAAGGAAATGTATACGAAGAGCACAAAAGATTTATTACTTCATTCCATCCACAATGGCGAGCTGATGAAAACATTATGCTTATACTGAGTGGTATTGCATTGTTCACACCTGAGCGTCCTAACACTGTGCACAAAGAAGCAATAAAGTTGGAACAAGATACTTACTATTACCTTCTTCGACGCTACTTGGATTCCAAGTATGGTGTTTGTGAGGCAAAACCTGTTTATCTTAAACTAATTCAGAAAATACAAGAGCTTCACATTCTAAATGAAAACCATGTTCGTGTTTATTTAAATGTCAACCCCAAAGAGGTGGAACCATTGTTAATTGAAATTTTTGACCTAAAAAATTGATTTTTATGCTTATTTCTTGTTCTTTTGGGTGTATTAATACATTTCCCTAAATAAGGAATTAAATGAACCTGTTTTATGGAACAGAAAGATGATCAACATGTTTAGTTTGAAAATTTAGATGTTGAATTTTCAGTTTTTTTAAAATGAAAGTAAAATATTGAAGTCTATATAAACAGTTTACTGGTGGATCACTGCTCACTCATTCATTCTTCATATGTATTTTGACAAATTAGTTTTCATTTTTGTGATTTCAGTATCAACAAAACATTTATTTTAGTATTTGATGATGAATCTAATTTTCTAAATTTATGTAATTGTAATTAATATTTATAAATGTTAACTAGATTTAAGTTTCAAATTTTCATATATGTGCTTATTGAAAGTTAGAACTTTTGCTTTTTTATTATATATATGTATGTATTTTATGTTCATTAAGTTTGTGCTATAGTTTTTGGATTGTTATGTAAAAAAATATGTTTTTGGTAGATTTCAAATATCATACTTATTCTCTCTCTATATACATTTTATAATACATACTAGTCATTTGTAAATGGATAATTTAAATCAGGCTAAAAGTACAAAGTAGTAATCTGTTATAGAAAAATGAGAAAAGAAATATCCCACTTTATATTTTTTATATAACATTTCTGTTCCATAATATATTTTTATTGTAAATATTATAAATGCAGTTGTACAAATATATATATATATATACTGTGAACTAAATATGAGTTGCACAGTAAAAATAATTATAATACTAAAAGTAAAATATTTTTTTATATTTCAAATTCATTCTTTTCCTGCATTAAAAAAATAATAATTTACTTTAAATAGGGAAAATAATTGAATTTAACATTTTTTACAAAACATGCTGATTATATATATTCTTACTGTTTTGTTAAATTTACTCTGCTATAAATTTTATTAATAGTTTTTCATGATTTTTCATTTCTCTGTGTTTATTGTTCATTGATGTAAAGTTTGAATTATTTATTTGTAACAAATTTATCAAGGAATTTTCTTGAAATGCCTACTTTAAAAATAGTATTTTACGAAAATATTAGAAACTCTGTAATATGTTTTTGACCTAAACTACTACTTCTTTTTTTTATTTAATCTTTTTTTTCTGAATTAATATACAAAGGTAGAAAAAATATATATGTAATACTATATTTTAGTTTGTTAAAAGTTTTAAGGAAACTCTGCAATTTTAAAAAAAAATATATCTTTTATTCATTTCTTGTGAAGTAATAATTTTTATTTTTTCATCTAAAACTGATAAAAATTGTCTTTATCTGCTTAGATTAAGAAATTGTAAATGTATAGTAAAAGTTTTTGTGCGAAAAGTCTTTTTCACCCTATCCCATGTTAATTTATATAGTTGAATACCTTTCACTAAACTGTGGAATTTGCATGAAAAATGTTTTGTTTCTTTCTAAAGTTTGAAGGAGCATATAAGAATGTGTAAATATAATTTTTTACTTTGCATTGTAAAATCTCATATTTACTTCAGATTAGACATTATGGCATTATTTATTTGAAAATAAACTTTATTAATTTTTATAAAATTCATGAAAAAGAATAATTGTATGAAATCAATGCAACAATTTATATTTTCTCCCCTCCCCCCTTCCTGCTGCTTTATTAAACAAAGTTTTTAAATCTTAATTTAACAATGTGTTAAATAATTAGTCTTTTTTGCTTTAACGATTTCGATAAAACTAATGTTTCTCTTTAATTTGGCAGTACTTGTATTAGGATTGCATTATCTCAGGATTTAAAAATATTTTTGTGAAGTTTTTATGAAAAAAAATTAATTAAATAATTTCACAGTTTTTAAAAAATATATTGAAATTTTTTTTAAAAAAATCCAGATTCATGATGACTAAAAGAGTTATGGCATTATAATTGGGGAGAATAGCAAGCTTATAGATTTTAGTCCAGATCAAACTATCACATGGGAAGTGCTTTTAAAAGCTGATAAGAGCCATTAATAAGACTCATGTAGATCATTAAACTTTTTTTCATACGCATTCAGGCATCCTGCACACATCTTAATATTTTGAGCTTAAAAGTGCAGTATCTCATAGAGGCAATCCTCATTTTTAAACTCCATTTGTTCTTGGAATTTCATGAAAGTTGTTAAAATGTACAAAAATATAAATATTAAAAAGAATTTATCCAGTTGTTATCGAGATGTGATGTGCATTAGTATTTTAATAGATATCACGTTATTTAGTATCTATTGATTTCTTTACAAATTTATCAAAATTTAATTTCATTGTTGTCTTTTTCTTGTCCTTTTTCTCCATTGTGATATTATTCTTCAATATTTTTAAAGGCATTGTTTGTATTTTAGATTGTTATTCATAATATTACAGTAAAGCATTGCATATTGGTTAAAATTAATTTTTGAATACTGTCTGTTGTTCATTAATGGAATATTAGAAGTAACACAAAGGCTATTAACTGTGAATTATTTTTCTAACTTCCATGCCATGCCAGTGTGAAAACCTAGAGCCTTGATAGATTTAATGTGTATCAACCCCACTACATGAGGATCTTTGGGAACTCAAGACTTCTATGTAGGCTATGGTGGCCACTGAAGTATGTATTAAAAATACACGACTACCTCTAATTTGTGATGTTTAGAAAGTTGTACTTTTTTTTAAAGTTAAAAAATGCTTAAAAAATTTAATTTTGAAATATTAATTATAATTAAAAAGAAAAATATATTCAATCTAGGTTTGCATAGTTTTATATTTCTGTAAATAAAAGAAATTCATGTATTGTGTGAAATTATATGAACTTGTCTCAAAAATTTTAAAGGGAAAAAAATGATACATATGTAAATATTGCATTTTTAAAGCAAAACATGTGATGCTAATTTTTAAAATTATGATTATTTTTGTTGTATGTCCATATTTACTTGCCATATTACATATATTTCTTTACATGCCATATCATATGTTTACTTTAAGTAAAAAGTTGTGTAGTTTTTGTAATATATATGGTTGAAAATTCTCTGCTTTTTTTCCCCTTTATTGTTTTCAGAATTGGAACATTAATCTTAGGTACACATGTTAAATCCCACTGACCTTGAAAGTTAAGGCTGTCTTCGGCCAATGTTTAACCCACTGACTGGTTAGCTTCCTCCTGAAAAGTTATTCCGAAAGCGTTTACTCTCATTTTGCCATTCACTTTAAAAATGCAACATACTTCTTTCCTTTCCCCCTTTTAAAACTTGGGAGGTCGAACGGGGACAATTTTATGACTCAGTTCGGTCCCTTTGTAAAGTAAGAACCAAGAGATCAATCGTTTACAGCTAGCTGTCAAGTTGCCTTGGGCAATCTTGTTTGAAAGTTGTAGTGCAACTGGGTCAATTCCCCTATATGTTTAATCACAGTAAAATTAAAACAAAATGAAGGGATGAAAAAAGAAAATAAATAGTGTGTTAGAAGTTGAAAAATAATTATATTTTCTTCAAACAAAATTTATTTTTCTGTCATTTTTTAAAAATTAAATATATATATATATTATATTGGTATTGCGATTTGAACCAGAAAAAAGCATCCTGTATTCATTTTTGAATATGAGAGTAAGAAAACGCGCTCACTTTCCTGTTTTTCAGAAAAGTAATGAGGTAAAAAGAGCGAAGGCCCTATCTCTTTTTTTAAACAATAAAACAATAAATGGTTCATACGGTAATATACATACCATGATTATATTTATGAAATAAAACCGATCATTCTCTATTCAATTATATTTTTAATTTAAAATAACATAAAAAAGATTTCAATACTTTTAATTTATTTTAATTAAAATCATATAAATGATATTTTTAAGTTAACTGAATATTTTTCGGAAAAATCTAAATTTTCATTCCTATTGTTCTCCTTTTCGAACTTCTTGTATTAAATAAAAATTTCTTTTCTACATCGGCATTTGTGATGGACATAACACACATTCAGTCAGTAATTTTTAATTTAAATGGGGGATATACTTCTTCAAATGCACATGACAGTACTTCTAACCATATTCTACTCAAGTTTAATTTCTTATCTTTCTGTTTCTTTTATTACAAGGAAAAATGTCACACATCGATAACAACATTTTCACACAGTTCAGTCATTACAAATTCTATTGTGAGAAATGTTCTCCCTAATTAATTTTGTCTTAATCAGTACACTTAAAACAATTTTCTTCAGTGAAGTTAACCAACAGTTCCACAATGTATCCATACCAAATTTTAAAAACAATTTTAACATTTTGAAATGTATCCTGTATAAAATTTTTTGAGTATACACAAATATTTCCTGCTGGTTGGAAGACATAGTATGAGATGTGGTGTGTGGTTTTGAAAGAATGTTTTCGTACGTGTAGACTATTTTTGAAAATTTAAATATCACTGAAGCTGATCATATAACTGCAAATGAGCCTTATTTTAATGTGTGCTGGTATCCAAATAAAACACTTTACAATATTAAACAGCCTATGGGTTTATATTCAATATCAAACTATTCGCAAAATGGTTTACAACTTCTATTCAAATTGTAAAGAAACTGAAATATATATATATATATATATATCTTACTGCAGTCAAAAATATTCATAATATGTAAATATCCTATTCCTCCACTTATTTCAGTACATTTTAAAAACTGTAGCTGAATGCAATTTTTTATATTTATAAACTAGGCATAAAAGCTTACACAGTCGTAAAAATGTTTATCATTTTTAAATATACTACTATAAAACGTATATGGATTGTAAGATCAGTTGTAAAATCCTAAAAGCTTTTAGAGGAGCAAAAAACATGTAATTTTGGATTGATCAAAATTTTAATATAATACACAAATATACATGTTATTAAGCAAATACATTTGAAAAATCAAACATCCTTCTGAAATAAACGTAATTGAAAGAAAAATGTTTAATTGCAAATTAGTGGAAATACATGTTTATCTAAGGGGTATCCTTAAAGTGAGGCAATCCTCAAACTTAAAACTCAAAGTCAGTGACACAACAATCCTTGAGGGCCAGGAACTACTATGCCCATCCCAATATACGTGACTATTCGGCGCTGAGGTGCATGAACAGATGTCCCGATTTGGTGGTTTGTGCGAAGAGAGACCTTCAGTGTTTAAGACCCCAAGCAAGCTTGGTACTCATTTATCGATCCAATGTAGCGGGGATGAAAGGCAGAGTCGACCTTGTCCAGCCCATTAATAGAACCCAAGACCTGTAGTGTGGAAGCACGATACACTACCACTCGACCCTATTCGGTGAAAAATAAAACTTAATGTTAGAATCTTATATAATTCCCTAATGAATGAGGGAGTCCAAACTTTTTTTTTCATGTAAACTTTTTATATGGAAATGGTTAATTATGAACATTTCACAAGTTGAATAAATTAAAATTAGCTGTTATTGTTTACATAAATTTTTAAGAGTGCAAAAAGTGTATTTTGGCTGCACGAATTAATTTTAAAAGTAATACGGTTACGAAAAAGTAGTGCAAATCTATCTAAAGTATGGTTGGTTACCTTAGATATTGTCAAACACAACAAAGTATTGGGAGTCAATTCCACAATTTGTTATAAAAATGTATGGAAAATTACTAGACTTAGTTTTTGCATTTGTAATTTATATATATTTTTTCCTGAGAGATTTAAAAGCTAGAGCGGCATCCATCAAAACCGCGGTTCCCTTTCTGTTTTTCCAGATCGCCCATGACTAAGCCGGCTCTGCCATTGTAAGTGAAAATGCCGTATTTTGTTTGTCAAGATCATTTTATAGCAGACCATTTTTCATGTATTTTAGATGGTCGTTTTATATTTTTTACATCAATATCTTAATGTCTGAATTTAAAATGACATAAAATTCTTGACATTCGCATCAATGACCATTATAATTTTTATTAGTATATGAATGTGTCATCACACGATTACATGACTATTATTAACATATTATTTTAACCATTTAATTAATATTAAGTATAACATAACGCACACAAATTTTCTGAACTTTAAAATAAATATTTCGAAAAGTACTTCAGATATACTCAAAATTTTTCATTCCTACGCTTTAGCTTCTCAGTTTTTGTAAAACTTTATTGTATATTCGGTTTTTTAGTATATTTTTTGCTCTTAGCATGCATTTTCAACTGAATTGTATGAAATCTTGAAATATATTAAAAATACCAAAGAAGCTATATAATAAAATTTGAAATTTATATTATACTCAAAGAGTTGCTGGAACTTATGGTAAATAATTTTTAACTTTGCGATACATTTTTTTTTTTCGAAATTTCAAATGGAATTTCTAACATAAAATTTCTAGCTTTATACGGTCGAGATTTCAAAAAATATCCAGATTTTAATTACTTATTCAGTTAGCCTTTAAAAAAGATAAATGTTGAGGTATTTTGCATAAATAGATATTTTTGAAGAATAATTCGAATGTTTTTGAATAGCTCGAATTTAAAATTGATTTTTATGTTTATTTATATGCATAAATGTCTACTGTAAATGTTTCCGTATATTTTTGATTACCATTTATTCAAACATTTAAGTTATAAAAAAAATGTGGGAAAATCTTCACATTCATGTTGTCTTTGATGTAAACTGAAGTTCAAGCACTTAAAATTCAAATATAATTCGGTGTATTTTAACAATATATAACTAGGCACTGTACGTTAACTTCCCTGAACACTTGGGCTTTGAAATCTAAAAAAAAATTAATAGATCTTAATTAGTTTTTTTTTTGTTTTTATTTTTATCAAAGTGTAAGAAAATGTTTCAAATTATTTGATGAAGTTTAAATTTATTCATTTTTAGTGGTTGGAAAGTGGGTGGTTCAAATTTTAAAGTGTTTGGTGTTTTACTATTATTATTTTTTTTGGCATCTTATAATGAAATAATAATGTTTCAAAAACTGAAAGCATTGATTAAGATAAGAAAAATGAAGCGAAAGAATATACTTTAAAAAAGATAATTTGTCTAACTATATAAAATAGCAGATTGCCCTGACACGCCCAACTTGTTACAGTTTGAAATTAATATGAAACCAAAAGGGAATTGTAACATATTTTACTTATGCATTGGGACTTTTGAAAACTTTTAAAATACAAGCTAGCAAACAAACACTTCTTGGGTTCTAAAGAAATCCCCCCTGATTTTTTACGATTGCTCCAGGGTCAAAACACTGGGTTCCCTGCTAGCCATAAAACTTCCTATCAGTGTCCTGCTGTGTTGCTTCCTCCGTCCCTCATTATCTTTCAAGATGTTAAACCTTTAAAAGGGGAAAGGATTTTAGAAAAGTGCGGCTAATCCGCTTTTGAAAACGTTACTTGAAGGCAGAAAAACCCGTGCAGTGCATTTTTGAAGCATCTTTACACTGACGGAATTTTCCGTGCTATCCGCTTAGAGGGTTAAGAATAGGACTCAAATTCGGAATATTTTTTCGTATATAAAAGTACTCAAACATTAATATTATATTCTGGCTTCACTATCCTGTAGTGAATCACTTTTGTTATCATATTACCTATTTTTATCCTAGTGGACACATTTTTTTCTTTTATAAAATGTGTTTCACATCTTTTCTCCTATACCGTAATGTTAAATGAGTTATCCCTTTATATTTTAAGAGGAAAAACTTATTATTTATGAAATATTTTGAAATTTTAAAAACACTTTATTATAAAAAAATGTATGAATTAAAATGTCACACACACACATAAATTTTTATAAAAATTGAGGCATTTTTTCTGTTTGAAAATGTGCTCCGCGTTAAGTTCATGCTCTCGTACATATGGCGAAAACACCCTTAACTTCGCACTGTTGCATTTCTGCAACATATGATTTATTTTAATTTAACACACAGACTCAATATTTTTTTAATACCCTACAAATCACTTATATGAGAAGAAAAAGATTACTGCAACGAAATACATGCTAATTTTGTCATTAGATGGAAGTACATTTTTTACAGAAATCACAGCAATTAAAATATCTCTGATGCCTCAAGATTTGCAATGTTGCACTTCTGCAACAAACAAAAAAATGTCTGAAATTCAATTTAAAACTGCTTAATTTTTTTTCTTCATATTTTTCCCTTTTATTATTACTTGAGAACTAGCTGATATAATTTTTTCATGGAAATTAAAAAAATTGCGAAGTTAAGGGTTAAGGCAATTTCCACAAATTATTTTGGGAGCCAAAAAATTTTTAAATCCATTTAAGATAGCAATGAAATCTATTTGTTGTTATTTTGATGTCACAAAAATCTTTAAATCCATTTAAGATAGCAATGAAATCTCTTTGTTGTTATTTTGATGTCACAAAAATTCTGGTTAGTTGGCTAGAATGATTAATTTGATTTAACATTTGTACCTAAATTTTTTTGTTAAATAATGTGCATGCTTGAATGATACTTGACTCCTATTTTGTTGTCCACAAAGTTTCTTGTTTTATTGTTATTTTGATATGTGTAATATTTTTATTGAAAAGACTGTTTAATGTTGATATGTTGTTTCCATTCCTTCATACAGAAAGCTTAATTTTTATATGCTCAATGCTCATGTTGTAAGCTTTTCAGATTTTATTCATCATTGAATCTATGTTCCCATTATATGCAAATATAAAATAGTTTTCATGATATTCATTGTGTCTTTTATTTAGCGTACAAAATATTTTATCATTTTTATAGATAAGAATAAAACACAACCTGCTTTTAATTTTCAATGAAATAAATTTTTCTGGGTTTGTCTTTTTCTTAAAGATTCAATGAGTCAGAATCAGTTCTATACTATTCCACTGATCTAACAATTAATCAAAATTCTAATTCTTTTCTTTTATTCAACAATTTGTTCCATTTTTTTATTGTGAACACCACAATCAGTTCATGTATTCTTAAGAGGTTTACTTTCTCCATCTCTAACCATGATACATAATTAGATTTTGCACTAATTTTACATTTTAGATTGAGCATAGATGATGCAGTTCCTCAGAAAATGCTACAATTATTGTGTTGTACTATGTAATCAAATAAAAAATGACAATATTTAAAGTAAAATATAAAATTTTATTTTACAAAATGATTATTCTAATACTATTGTTTTTTATTGTAAAAAATTAGTGTTTGAGAATTAATTACTTTATTGGGAAATGAATGCATCAATCAAGGAACATAATGAGATTTCAAGGGAGACAACAAATTTTTATCTCCATTGTTCAGACAACTATTCTAATGTGGCACAAATTTTTCTGTACCTTAAGGACGAAGGTTTATGTAGCAAATATTTTTCTATAGCATCACATACCATTTGATTACAAATTAAACGCTTGTCTTTCAATGTCTTATTTGAGGGATCAAACACATAGTAATTGCAGTGATAGATCCAGACTGTGAAACTGATGATGTTATGCTTCTCAACAGAAAGAAGGCAGATGTCATGTTTTGCATGAGCAATATGTGGACTGTAGTCATGAAGCAAAATCACATCTTGTGAGTTTGCTTTTAATGTCCGTTTGAAAGCTGTGGAAAATATCGCAATGTTGATTGTGACCCTTATGGGTATCCACTTCTACAGCAATAATCTCTGGACATTTAAATACAGTTCAACTTTTAATCATAAAAATTTCCCCTAGGAATTTCAAGGGAAAGCTGTTTTATTTCCAAAAAGTCTGAAAGATTTTTTTCTCTATATTTTGTTTTAAGCGTTCCCATGTTAATAAATGAGCAACATGAATTAAGACAATTCTTCATATTTATCTATTTCCGCCTCTACTGATATTTCATTTATACGAGGTGTGACGCAAAAAATAACGAAACTGGTTCAATAAATCATTTTACTTACAGAATCAGTTCTCCGCGACAATTATAACCTTCAAAGTAGCTCCCTTCAGCATTTACGCACTTCTGCATTCGGTGCTGTCATTGCTGGTAATAGTTCTGGAACGAGAGAGAGAGGTTTTTGGAAGTCCCTTTAGGAGATTTTAAATTTTTGCCTCAACTGAAGTAAAATGACTATAAGCAATATTTAACTGTAGGAAATGAAAGGAAATCGCATGGGGCCAAATCAGGTGAATAAGGAGGATGCCCAATCACAGTAAGGTTTTGCTCACCAGAAACGCCATATGAATTCTGGCCGTTTTTTCGTAACTTTTTCCACGATGTCCTTTTAGTACTTCAATGTAATTGTGTTGATTAACAGTCTGACCACTGATATGAGTGGGAACCCACGCATATTACGAATTTCGGCTATGTTTTGGTCTGTAATAGCTGACCTTGAGCGTCCAGCACGTTCATCATCTTCCACTCTGTCCCTTGACCCTGAAAACCACTATGCCATTCAAACACATGTGCACGAGACAAAGTTTCATTTCCACAAACCTCGGTTAATATTTGAAATGTTTTCCTGGCTGATTTCTTGTTTCGTGAGAAACTTGATGTTAATTCGACATTTTTCCGTCAGAATGCACTTGCACGTGTTTATTCAATGACGCAGTACTCCCAACTAGCATGATCGGTTAAGGCGAAATTGACCACATGGATAGAGGAGGTGTGTGGGATGATGTCATCAAAACTGTTGTTGCCAACTCCACTCTTTTATTTCAAGCTACACACACACACTTAGTCTCATTTTGTGTGTGTCAGTCACACCTTGTACTTGTATCCCTCAGCAGTCCACTTCAACCAATCAACTGTTTATGACTATTACGAGTGTACTCGTCATGAAAAATGTGCACAATTTTGTGTTTGGATGAATATAAATGTCATAGGTAGACATAATTTTCAGTTTAAATTACACTTTTAGTGAAACTTTAAGATATATTCGTAAACCAAGATATTTGAAATACACTAAGAAATTAAGAGAATTTGCTGACTTGATCGATTATCTCTAGAACTACTGGAACGATTTTAATGAGATTTGATAAGAACATACACATTGATACAATATAAAACAAATAACCATTCAACAATTGCAATAGACACGCATGACTGTGCGTAACACTCGTTGGCGTTGGAAGGTATGAAACAGCGTTTGTAGAATAAACAAAAGAAATGGGTTAATAGGGTATGGCCCCCTCTTACAGCTATACAGGCCTCGCAGCGTGATGTCATACTTGAAATAAGGCAGTTTATCAGTTCTTGTGTGTGTGGCAGTTGGTCCCAATCGTTCAGCAACGCTGTTTTCATTTCCTGGATGGTTATCGGACAGGGGATTGCGAGTTGCAATTGACCTCCTCAGAGCGTCCCAGACATGCTCTATAAGGATGAAGTCTAGAGACCTGGCTTGTCAATCCATACAGCGAATATCCTCACTGTCTAGAAACTCGTCGACCAGAAGAGATCTATGTGGCCTCGCGTTATCGACTATTAAAATGAACTCGGGCCACATGCACTCCTGAAAAGGCGAACGTAGGGGACCAAGACCTCATCCCTATATCTCACACCAGTCACAGAGCCTCTTTCAGACACGGAGAGGTGTACGGCCATCCAACATGATGCCTTCCCAGACTATTAAACCTCCTCCTCCATAATTATCGATTTCGCGGACATAGGAGAGCAGGTAGCGGGTCTCTGGTTCTCTCCATATGAACGTACAGCGAGAATCGGTGATTAGGCTGAAACGGGATTCATCGGTAAACAGAACGGTTGCCTATTGATCCATACTTCAATCTCTATGCTGTCTGCCCCATGCTAAACGGACTCTTCTGTTTGTAGACGAGAGCGGGACGCAAACAGCAGATTTTCTGGCAAACAACTCTCCTTCATGAAGTCTTTTTGAAACAATCGCCCTTGATACACGGGTTGCTGCGACTGCATACAAGTAACGAGAGAGCTGAGAAGCTGTAGCCCGAACTGTTTCCATAAGTTACACACGACGCTGGGCGTTAAATTGAACTCTACAAATCTGGACTTGACATTGACCTGCTTCTAGCCTCCCCACAATTCGCCACCTCGTTCCATCATCTAAACGTTGATGGTTACTCATTTTTACTGTTGCAATTTGAAATGAACCGATTGCTTTTCAAAATAACACCAAGAAATTCGCCGAGTGTGCTGGTGAACGAAATACGTCTTAACTTACACGCGCTTATAAAGCCTGTTTTTCGGCTGGCTCTGTCCTACACACACGTGTACGCTTACGTATTTTCCGTACAGTTGCATTTTTTATCTATAAGCGGGGTTTTTTCATTCAGTTAGTTCTTTTCGTGCAATTCAATAAAATATGCAAATTCTCTTAATTTATTTCATTAGTGTACTTTGAGGCCACACAAATTGAAATTAAAGTTTAAAAATAATAATTAGAAAAGAATTGTACCAGAAAGATTAAGTATGAATTATATATTTTGGTAAATATATTATTGGGGCATATTTATTAGTCATCACTGAAGAATTACGGATTGATGTATTGTTTTCGCCGGTGCAACTAGGGATTCAATATTTTTGACTGATCGAAGAAAGTAAATTAGACACCTGATTAACGAGTATATTACGTGGTGCTAGTTTGATATCGGGGGTAATAGCGTCAAGTTGTTGCTTATGTTCACCAAGATGGGCGATAACATTACAATATGGTTACCTTAATATTTTTATCGTCTGTCGATGTGGTTGTCATAGGGATAACGTATATTAGAAATATTTTTTATTGTGGTTTTTTCCGCTATAACCCTATTAAATTTCAGACGGTATGAATAAAAATTTCTAATTTCTGTAAAAATTTAACCATTTTCACACACAGTGTAATTTTTCTACTGTTTGCGTCTTCAGTTTAATTATGTGCTATTTTCGAATATGGATATTTCTAAAATGAGTGAGTACTAGAATATTTTTTTCTCAGAAGAATAAGTGTTGTGCTTTTAATTTTCGCTATAAATCGTTTATTTTCGTTTTATTTAACGTTTAACAAATGTTTTTTTAAAGTTATTTGTTCGATGTGTTTCGTTCAAGGAACTTGCAGTGCAAGTTTCATATTGCAAGCTTTCACTGCTTTGTACTTAGTATTCTTAATTAATTTTAACGTACATTATGTAATTATTTTATTCATTATGTAATACAAAAATGCAATTATTACTTTTTTAATAATCATCTAATATTCGTTATTTATAATTGTTTCTTTTAACATTTATTTATAAATATTATTACATATTTTCTTATTTATAATTAATATTGTTAATTATTTAATTATTATTGTTTTTTATTTATAATTATTGTTATTTATTTATAATTGTTATTTATTTATAACTATTTTTTCGTTCATTTATAGCTATTATGTTATTAAATTATAATTATGTAATACAAGTTATGCATTATTTTTATTTTTTAACAATTCGACGATTTTTTTTTTTATAATTACTATTAAATTATATTATGTGATTATTATAATTCTAATAACTGTTATTAAATCGTACTAAATGAATATTATATATATAATTACGATAAAATAATATTATAAGATTATTATATGCTGCTTATAATACTATTATTACTACATGTTTTTTATTACATATTATTGATGTTCATTATTTATTGATTGCTCTACGTTATTCTCAATCCCTACCTGTATCCTTTATTTGAAATACATTTCAATGTATTTCAAAACAATTCTTTAAAATTATTGTGTATCATTAAATTATACCGTTAGGCCGGCGTATTGGATTTCATTCCAACTACAGCAAACGCTGCTAGGCGTAATCTTATCGCGCCAAGCAGCGCTTGGCGCAATTACCCCCGATATCAAATTAGTTCCTATTACGTTACTGATTTACGAAAGAATTTGAAGTAAATATTATAAAGTTGTGCAGAAAAAGTGTTGCAAATGTTGTTCGATATTCCGTTATATATTGTACTGTGCTTTGCTCATTACCATTCTCTAGCAGCAGATTAAAATAAATATTGTCATGTTATTTTTCTCTCGTTCTCGTTAATTTAACTAAATAAATAATGGTGAGTAATAAAATAAAGTCATTTCATGTTACTCATTCTCTGTGTCTTGAAGTTTAATAGTCATAGTTTAATTTTTCGAAGCAGACAAAAGACTTCGAAACAATTAAGTGGTTTTTTTCTCATCACATTCTATCGTCAGTCTTTTCCTGTATTGGCTTTAATTTTGTTATTTTATTCACATTGTGTGTGACATCTCTCCCTTCTTTTCATATTCAATACACGCTTTAGTGAATAATCTGTGTTTAGTTCTAATTTTCTTTAAGACTTCCATGTTGTTACTCAAAATATTTAATTTTGGTTTAATTTCAAAGTTCACAAAACACTTTATTATTTATAATAATTACATCACCAAATGAAATGAATGACTTTCTTGAAACCGTTTCCTGTCACGGACGCTGAATGTGGAAAGCACGCCCCTTTCTTAGCTCTAATTAAATTACTGACTCGAAATTAGGAAGGACCGATTTAGAAAGATACATACATTTTAAGCTTAGTCGAAAACTTTCTCAAAAGAGATAACTATTTATACTTAATACAAATAATATATTTCTCAGCAATTGTTTGTACTTATATAATTCAATATTATCTATTCAAATGTAAAATATATAACATTTTTGCAAGACAGCAAATTGTTTACTTTAAACGAAACTTTTTACAGCTGATGCCAGGTGCGACTAGTAAAAGTTTTCCCTGGTAGAGTTGAATAATAAAAACATGGTTTGTCAATTAAACAAACACTAAAAATAATTTTATATAAAGGATTTTTATGATGGCACATTTATAACGCATAAAAAAATTTTAATCGCCAAATAGCAGGATAATTTGCGTACCCCCATCAAATATTTTTATTATTTTGTGCTCTAAGAATACCATTTTTTTTAATTACTGAAGACAGATAAAATAATATCCTTGCGCCACAAGTATCACATGGGATCAGTGGCGCACTCAAGGGGGGGAGGGTTTCCGGACCCCTCCCAAAGCCCTTGATTTTTTTCCCGATTGATTATAATTCTAAGTATATAGTACGTAAAATTTAATTAATTACTTGTTATTAATGATTAATTTTATTAATTAATGCTAACTATTTATTCAAAAATTAGTTTTTTACTGTGTTTTGTTCCCGAATATCGACAAAATCAAAAGGAGCATGATACAAGAATGGTGAACTTTCGACCCCGGACCCCCCCCCTTGAAAAATTCATGTGTACGCTACTGCATGGGATAGAACACCATTTGACCTTCCAGTTCCTGATTTCTTAAATTAACTGAAAAAAAAGAGTGAAACTTCAAAATTTATGCTCTGACATTGCCATTCAGTTGTATCTTCGAAATGATATAATTAATAACTTTTAATAGTTAATATCTTGTATAGAGAAGGATTCAATTTCCCTAAATTGTTGATTAAATTTTCAAGTTTCAAAATTTCTAGATTCTACGAATTGTATTATTAATGGCAATTTTTAAATTAATGACCACTGTTGTTGCTTCTTATCCCAGATAGTGTAGCTCAGCTACGCCATCTCCATAAAACTATAAATCTAAAAAAAATCCAGAAATAAAATTGAGTTTCCTAAGACCTCGTCAAAGTAAAACTCAAACAATTAAGAATATGACTGGGGGAGGCCTGAGCAGCCTCACACCTATGACACTCTGGGAAGACTTTTCAGCCCTGTTGAAAAGTAAGAGATTTGATGTGGCCACTAGTTGCTGATCCCTTGGAATATTAAATTGGTGACACCAACAAGGTTTGTTCCCAAAATACCAAAGGTGAGCAGGGGGTATTCTCCAAAGTGCTTTTAATTGTATCCTTTTAATAGAGGAGAGTTCAGCAAAAGTTAGACAAGTGTCAGCAGCGGCAGACTTAGCCAAACTATCGGCTATCTCGTTACCATTCAATCTAATATAGGAGGGGACCCATTGAAAGTATATATAGTGGCTAGAAGAAAGTCGAACCACAATATGCAGAACATTTAGGCTTTTCATATCCCCAACAGTTGTCAAACGAGAAAGGTGTTGTATAGAAGCACGACTGTCCGTAGTATCCAAATGTCCCTGGCGACAAGTTCAGAAGTCATGTCAATGAATTGCGGTCCCTTATAGATTGCAATAAGTTCCAACCTAAAAACAGAACAGCAGTTATTATTTCTAATTTTTATGTCAAATGTACCTGCAGGCGACTCAATATGCATGTCACTTCCAGAAATACCACCGTCCCCTGCTGCCATCAGTATAGATTATTAACGCCGAATGGGGAAATGCTATGAATTGTTTCTAGATCAATCTGTCTAGTAAATTCTGGTATATCAGACCTTTTACACACGCTGTTCATTAACTCAATCTGGAAATTTATTCGATCAGAGTCGAACTTAAAATGAGAAAAGGGCTTTAAGGAATGAGGTTCAACATTACCTTACCTCTAATATACATGACACTACTATAATGACCTCTAAATAGACATGATATCACAATTATCTAGGAATATGCTTATGCTAGCATTAAATATTAAGTTTAGATTTCTTTTTTTAAAATATATTTTCATTTATTTTTAATTGCACTAAGTTAGTTTAAAAGAATTTAAGCATCATATTTTCGTCATCAGAGCAAGCGATCTTTTTTGATACAATGAGCTGAATTCATCTGACGTGTCATAATCTCGCAATGGCTAAAATCTCGTATTACCAACCGATCAGTTCATAAATTTATACGACGTCATAGTCACGTGATAAATGCAATCATGTGTTTCCAAATAATTTCTTCATGCTCTTCGCTGTTGACAATTTCTGATTTTTATAAAAACATTCTCTTAAAAAAGTACGTATTTGTCACGAATGACGTACACAGGCTAGCAAAAAATGAACTTTGTTTAAAGATACGCGCGTAATGCAAGTTTTTTTTAATTTTAAAAAACTTTCTGAAGAATCCTAATACTTTATTATCTTTTATCAAATTTGAAATTAAATTTAAAGGTATTTACGTATTATCGCAACAATCCCCAACGTTCAAGATAACTCGCCAAGTTGGCAACCCCAATTTTGCATGTGTCGTATGCGCTGAATTGGCAATCATGGGCTACGTTTCAATTTGTCTTCAATATGTTGCGATAATACGCAAGTACCAATTTAAATTTTAAAAGTTGAAAAAAATAAGTACCTAGTCTAATGTCAGCAATGAGTATGTAATCATTATGTAGGAAGATTCGAACCGGGCACCTTCCGTTCTGAACAGTTACAGTTATCATGTAACCGTCATAAATTAAGCCCATTCTCTAATCCGTTGTTCATTGATTCTTAGGTTGTTTAACTACTAATTAACCCTTAAATGTTAATAATGGGGTCGATTCATCACCACAGGGGGCTGACATCATTTCCCAATGGAACGGGATTATCAAGTAAAGAATAACAGCTAATCGTATTATACTTTATCTACGTATTTCTTTATTTCTGCAAAATTTAAAATCTTTGAATTCAAAATGCTCAGAAAATATTTCAGACTGTTTTTAAAACTTTAAATATTGTCGCCGTATTTGATAAAAACAAAAAGTATTCAAAATGAAATAATGGTACTTACGTATTATATATATATATATATATATATATATATATATATATATATATATATATATATCGTAAAATATTGGCGACATTATATGAGAAACGAAGTACTTATTACCAATTCAGCGCATGCGAAATCGGAGTCGCCAACCCTGCGAGTTAATTTGAACTGACGATTGTTCCGATAAATAATACGTAGTACCGAAATAGTTAACAATTACTCACATTTCAGTCGAAATGTCTTTTGGAACATCTTTTAATCTCTGTGACACTGAAGATTTATTCCTTCTCTTCAAAATTCTTTGGGTAGATGGCGACTCGGAAAAACAGAATTTTGTAGGAATTGAATTTGGTTTTAATGTTCTTCTATTGGTGAAAGGCTGATACATAAAGGATGTTTCTGCAAAATGATCGGAGCATACTGTTGAATAGTTACATGGTTTGAAGTTTGTTCGACCTATATATATAAGTTTTGTATTCATTTTTTTTAATAAATATGGATTCTTCAGTGGAAACCGAATAAAATTTTTCATCCTACTGCAGTGCTTCTCAAACTTTCAATATTCGCGACCCAGTATTCAATCATAATTTTCATCGCGCTCCCATTCATGCAACAGCAATGTACTGAATTCAATAATACTATACTTTGACACTAAAGATACAATACGACTTTAATCTCTTAATTTAATCGGCGTATATAAACGTCTCGTTCAGCCAAAGTATTGGCTTTCTGGACGTATGTTTCTTTAGGAAGTATGATCTTTTCTGTGCTCTGCTATCCATATAATTATTCCCAAGGCTTTGGAATACAATAAAAGGACCTTGACAGTGTTAGCGAAGGACTTACTTATTTCGGAGGATTTACTGATTTATTTCTTCTCTTCCCCCTCCCCCAAAAAAAACATCACATTCGCGCGTCTGCGTGGAAAACGGGGGCATTGGTGAGCAAATCGAGTAACCTTTAATCGACAATTAAGGGATTAATTATAAGCAGTACAAATTATCAAGGTAAGTTTTAATACAAGCCCATGGGGGGGGGTCACTGGTAAATATCAAACTTGCTCTGAACTCAGTATTGCTAAATTAATTATAAGATACATTTTACAGTACTCATACATTTATAAGCGTATTATATCAGTGTAAATGCGTGTTTCATTTATGCATGTCAGGATGTATATTTTGTTTGTTTACTTTTAGTAAAAATTAATAATTTTTTTTAAAAAAAAATAATGGCAACTTAATACGCTACAGTTTTTCATTTTGTTTTATGGTAGTAGATGCAAATCCGAAAAAGCCGCCAAAATACTCAGTCGAATCAAACACGTTGCTATTTATTTAGCGTACTACCATGTGATTAAGACGTCAGATGAATCGAGTCCATTGGACTAGTTTTTTTGTCGAAAAGTTCACGCGTGAAGTAATCACACAGTGCAAAAAAGATTTAAGTTTTTTAATTACTATATGGCATCTCAGATATTTGGATCAGTTTCATTGTTATAAAGCAACTTACTGAGCCGAATGATGCATTGCGAAAATCAGTGTTGTATTGAATTTTACATACATATAATTAGTGTGTGTTCTCAATAATTTTAAACATTTTATGGACGAAATATTTTTAAAAAATGGAGGTAGCAGTAAAGCTCGAAACGAAAACAAGCAAGATCAAAGTGAGAGAATTGAAAATAATATCCACTTTACTGGCTCATCTGGAGAAACGTCTGAGTCTCTTGCGAGCTGC
Source organism: Trichonephila clavipes (assembly GCA_019973935.1). Taxonomy (NCBI): domain Eukaryota; kingdom Metazoa; phylum Arthropoda; class Arachnida; order Araneae; family Nephilidae; genus Trichonephila; species Trichonephila clavipes. The sequence goes on along the minus strand of BMAU01021375.1, from coordinate 549,305 downwards.
TCTCGGAGAAGAGAAAGGAACAGAAGAGGCAAGTATTCCTTTTAAAACGAGTTAATTAAGTAAACGTTTGTGTAAAACAATTTAGAATACTTCAAATATTTCGTTTAGAAAGAACTACTTTAACTCCTAACAAACCTTCGTAAACCTTCTTTGTTCTTAAGTCCGACCTAATTTTGTTGGAAAGATCCTAGTTAAGCTCACACCTATGGAAAGAGCGAAAGAAATTGGCTCCAAACAACCGACATCTCATTTTTCTGTGTTGGATTTCTTTGATAAGATGCCAATAACTTACAAAAATTGGCAGTAAATGAAGGTGTCAACTAAAATAGCGTCCATTCGTTTTCTTTATAGATAACTTAAATAAGAGCAAAATAAAGAGAGTTAAATAAAAAAAAATGTAGAATAGGGGGCCGTTAGCGAAGACGGCGTTTTGGCGACTAGAATCAGTTACCAAACTACCTATATGTAGCGATAGATGTTCCGAGAGTAATGAAGCGAAGCCGGAGTATTGAGAGCTGAATTCATTCTGGCATCTAGATAAATATCGCCAAATCCAAGGGGCGACCTGTTCTACACTTTAGATAAGACTTGAAAGCACAGTACAGAAATATCACCAAATTGAAGATAAAAATTTTCGTGGTACTTACGTATTGTCGTAACCTATTGGTGACATTATATGAAACGAAGCACATGGTTGCCAATTCAACGCGAACGTCTCATAGGAAATCAGGGTTCCCAGCTTTACGAGTTATGAATGAAGTTGACGATTGTTACGATAATACGTAAGTACCCAAAAGACTTTGCTAAATGCTGTCGTATGTGTGAACAAACTTGTTATGTTTATAAATGGTGGGGACAATCATCCAATACTCTGATTGGATATCACTGCGTTTTGCGATGTCTTTTCATTTGACGAACTGGTCGACATTATAATGCGTAAGTACCAAATATTGCTGCCAAGTTGCTCTAACAGCTCCCTTTTCGTGTTGAACTTTATCCAATTTAGTAATAATTCACCAAATTCGTGATGAATAAAGGTATGCACTAAAGTAAGACCCAACCCATTTTCCCGAATTGTATTATACGGTATCGGCTACAGAGATCATGAATTATACATTTATCCGAGTATAGGCAATATTATCCTATAATCTCTATCTATATATAAATGAATGTTTGTATGTATGTCATCGATGAACTCAAAAACTACTGTACCGATTCTTATGAAAATTGGTATATATATGAATTTTCCACGGAGAAGGTTTGTATAATATGCTCATTGATGCCACTCGCCACCAGGTGGCTCTGCAGAGTAGCAACTTCTGCCCCGTTCAACCGATTGTCATGAAAATCATTATGACCATGTATTTTTACACAGAGGAAACGAATATGATATTCGTATTAATGGAAGTTACCCCCAGATGGCGCTTCCATGTATCAAGATCAATACTGATTTTAATAGATATCTATACGAATTCGTATAAATAAAAGTTCTCAAAATATATTTTTGGTGCGATAAGTAAAATAAAACTATAAACTTTATTTTCTTCTCCATCTCTTCTTCTCTTCTCTTTCTCTTCTTCTCTCTCTTCTTCTCTTCTCTCTATTCTCTTTTTCTCCTCCTCTATCTCTTATTCCCTTCTCTTCTCTTCTCTATCTCTATAAAAATGATTGTTTACCTGTATGTCTTTTCTAGAATCGTAAACTATGTATTTGATTATGCAAAGATGTCATTCTAATGAATTTCATATATTGTCGTTACAGTTCATGCTGATATGAATTCAAACAAATGAAGCGAACGATAGATGACATTTCGAGTCGAGAGTGACATAAGAATTTGTGTAGGTTGTGAAATTCATATCTAGCTTACATTAAACAGACAATATTGTGCGTATTTTTATATTTGGGAGAGTTTTTGGAATAATTTTGTGCATTTCATCGTAAGCTGAATTAATTTAGATAAATACTTCAATCGGATTGAATATTTGTAGTTTCCGTGAGCTGATTATATTCATTTTCTACAGTGAATTTACGAAGATCATCGAATGTGTATGTGAAGGATTTGACTGCTGATTGACATTCCGAACGCATTTGCTGTGCGGTTTTTTTTCTTATTAGCATCTTATACCATCTGCGATTTTGCGACGTTTTATAAATTCAAAAGCATCACGTCGTTCCTGTATAATTATGCCTCCAAAGCGACGAGCAATTGGCTGATCTACACCTCAAGCACGAAAGAGAAGAGCATTACGAGCCTCAGAATCAGACGAGCAACGAGCATTAAGGCTGGAAAATCTTCGAGTACACGCCACTGAGACCCGTTCGTCTGACCAACGAGAAGTAAGATTAGAAACTGATCGAATACGTACTAATCAGATCCGTTCTTCTGAGACAACTGAATTACGGGAAAGAAGGCTGCAAAATGTTCGAATAAGCACTGCTCGATCAAGACGAACACTGCACGCTGATTTGAATCTTAGTGCATTCCATTATGACAGTAATAATGATTACAGTCTTCATCAAAATGTCGTCATTGGAAAAATGGATAAAATTTGCATGTATTGTAGTGAACTCAAATTTAAAAATGAAACGCGTGGAATGTGCTGCGCCAGTGGAAAAGTTAAGCTACCAGAATTACATTCACCACCCGAACCACTGTCAACGTTTCTATCTGGTGTTACACGTGTGTCGAAGCATTTCTTGGAAAACATCCGCAAGTACAATTCATGTTTCCAAATGACATCGTTCGGTGCAACGAACATCGTGCGCGAAAATTACATGCCGACGTTTAGAGTCCAAGGGCAAATTTATCATCATGACGGACGCAGATCACAAGTTCCTTCAAATTTATTTTATGGCAAACAGTGATGAACAAATTGAACAACGATGTCATTATAATGCGGGCACTAGACGAGAAATTGTGGGTGCGTTACAAGGCCTTTTCGATCAACACAATGAATTAGTTCGGTTGTTTAAAATCGCCATTCAACGAATGCCAGCCGATTACTATGCAGTTGTGATTCGAGCAGACAAAAGACCCGTTGGCCAACACGAGAGACAGTTCAATGCACCAACAATCGATGAAGTGGCGATCGTTATAGTTGGCGAAGAATTTGAATCGCGCGACATAATTCTTCATCGCAGAAGTGGTGACATTCAGCGAATCTCCGAAACTCATCGCTCATACGACGGATTGCAGTATCCGATTCTGTTTTGGCGAGGAGATGATGGATATCATTTTAACATCAAAATGATAAATCCACAAACAGGTGAGGGAATGAATAAGAAAGTCAGTGCCATGAATTATTATTCGTATCGACTGATGATTCGTCAAAACGCTGAGAACCACATTCTGAAATGTAGACAATTGTTCCATCAATATATCGTCGACATGTACGCGAAGATTGAAACCGAACGGTTATTATATTATATATTCGATTGAATCAAACCGAGTTGCGTTCTGAACAGTACATCCATTTACGAGACGCAATCGTTAATGATGATAACGTCAATCCAAACGAATTGGGAAGAATGGCCATATTACCGTCTACATTCACGGGGAGTCCACGGCACATGCATGAATACGCACAAGATGCGATGACATACGTTCGCGCATATGGTCGTCCAGATTTGTACGTCACCTTTACATGTAATCCAACATGGAATGAAATTAAAGAACTTCTATTAGTTGGACAATCATCTTCGGACCGCCATGACATTACCGCACGCGTATTTAAGAAAACAGGGACATCATATACTTTGAAATAATCGATTTTTCAGTTTTAGTTCTAAAAAATAGTGCTTATTTTTCTGAATCTAAAAATGTATAATACTTATATGTTTGTTGATAAAATAGCCTTAAAATATGAAAAATAAAAATGTAAATAAATGCCCACGCCCCTTTGAACTTTAAATATGTAGTTTCCCCTGTGTTTTATCTATATTAACTTTTGATTGTTTTTTCGCTTGAATGTTAACCCCGCTACTTTTTAGCCACGTTTATGCGTGAGCTATTCTTCCAAGCTGTGTGACAAAATTTCTTACTTTAAATTTCAGTTTATGGCAATGTTTTGAACCGAGTTCGCGAGTCGAGAGTGACATAAGAATTTGTGTAGGTTGTGAAATTCATATCTAGCTTACATTAAACAGACAATATTGTGCGTATTTTTATATTTGGGAGAGTTTTTGGAATAATTTTGTGCATTTCATCGTAAGCTAAATTAATTTAGATAAATACTTCAATCGGATTGAATATTTGTAGTTTCCGTGAGCTGATTATATTCATTTTCTACAGTGAATTTACGAAGATCATCGAATGTGTATGTGAAGGATTTGACTGCTGATTGACATTCCGAACGCATTTGCTGTGCGGTTTTTTTTCTTATTAGCATCTTATACCATCTGCGACTTTGCGACGTTTTATAAATTCAAAAGCATCACGTCGTTCCTGTATAATTATGCCTCCAAAGCGACGAGCAATTGGCCGATCTACACCTCAAGCACGAAAGAGAAGATCATTACGAGCCTCAGAATCAGACGAGCAACGAGCATTAAGGCTGGAAAATCTTCGAGTACACGCCACTGAGACCCGTTCGTCTGAATCGTCTGACCAACGAGTAGTAAGATTAGAAACTAATCGAATACGTACTAATCAGATCCGTTATTCTGAGACAACTGAATTACGGGAAAGAAGGCTGCAAAATGTTCGAATAAGCACTGTTCGATCAAGATGAACACTGCACGCTGATTTGAATCTTAGTGCATTCCATTATGACAGTAATAATGATTACAGTCTTCATCAAAACGTCGTCATTGGAAAAATGGATAAAATTTGCATGTATTGTAGTGCACTCAAATTTAAAAATGAAACGCGTGGAATGTGCTGCGCCAGTGGAAAAGTTAAGCTACCAGAATTACATTCACCACCCGAACCACTGTCAACGTTTCTATCTGGTGTTACACGTGTGTCGAAGCATTTCTTGGAAAACATCCGCAAGTACAATTCATGCTTCCAAATGACATCGTTCGATGCAATGAACATCGTGCGCGAAAATTACATGCCGACGTCGTCTGTTCACTGTTCATCCGAACAATACAGAATGCTTCTATCTAAGGGCCAAGCTTGCCAAGAACTAAATCTTCTTGAGAATGATGCACATTGGGACACTGCACTAGCTGATGCATCGAATACTGCTCGACCACAGCAAATACGCACGCTATTTTCCATAATATTAACAACCTGATTCCCATCTAATCCAAAAGATCTTTGGGAAAAATACAAGGACTACATGAGTGAAGATATTCTACATCGTTTGCGCGCTGCGAATCAAAATCCGGACATTCAATTCACACCAAACGTGTATAATGAAGCATTGATTTTGATTGAAGACATATGTTTGACAATCGCTAACAAGGCACTGGTGCAACTGGGAATGCCTGCTTCAAACCGACCTGCAAACAACCTTTTTGATCGTGATTTGCAACGAGAAACACACTATGATTCTGATGAACTGGGGACATTCGTTAGGACAAATCTTCCGCAGTTGATTCTAGAACAACGCATTGCGTATGACAGAATTATGCGTGCAATCACAAAACAAAGCGGTGGACTGTTTTTCATAGATGCGCCCGGTGATACAGGCAAGACTTTTCTTCTTTCACTAATTTTGGCAACCATACGATCACAAAATAATATTGCAGTGGCTATTGCATCATCTGGAATGCGGCAACTCTTTTGGATGGTGGCCGAACAACGCATTCAGCATTGAAACTGCCGTTGAATTTGCAAAACACTGAGGCACCAACATGCAACATCAGCAAAAACTCTGAATGGGAAAAGTACTCCAAACGTGTCAAATTATCATATGGGACGAATATACAATGTCTCACAAGAAAGCATTGGAAGCGCTTGATCGTACACTGCGAGATTTCAGAGGAAACAGACGGATCTTCGGTGGCGCACTCATTTTATTGTCTGGTGATTTTCGACAAACACTGCCCATTATACCACGATCAACACCCGCTGATGAACTTCATGCATGTCTTAAATCATCAGTTCTATGGCGTCATTTACAGAAATTGACTTTGAAAACTAACATGCGTGTACAACTACAACGGGATGCATCGGCTGAAAATTTTGCAAAACAATTAATGGATATTGGAAATGGGCGAATGGAAATTGATGAATCTACACAATGTATCACCCCTGCCAGCAAACTTCTGTAAGATAACAGAAAGCATCGACGAATTGGTGCAAAAGTTTTCCCAAACATTGCACAAAACTACAAAAACCATCAGTGGCTCAGTACGCGTGCTATATTAGCAGCCAAAAACATCGATGTCAATACCATCAACTTCACCATTCAGCATGGAATACCCAGTGAAACGACAACATATAAGTCCATCGATACTGTGGAGAATCAAGATGAGGTTGTCAACTATCCAACTGAATTCTTAAAATCGCTTGATTTGCCAGGCATGCCACCGCACGTTCTTACATTGAAAATTGGCGTACCCATCATACTTCTTCGAAACATAAATCCACCACGACTTTGCAACGGAACCAGACTCAGTCAAGAAAATGATGAACAATGTTATCGAGGCAACAATTTTGACTGGAAAATTCAAAGGTGAAGACGTCCTGTTGCCACGTATCCCAATGATCCCGACAGATATGCCATTCAAATTCAAACGTTTACAGTTCCCGGTGCGACTCACTTTCGCAATGACTATTAACAAAGCACAAGGACAATCGTTACAAGTGTGTGGATTAAATTTGGAGAATCCATGCTTCTCACATGGAGAGCTCTATGTGGCTTGCTCACGTGTCGGAAAACCTTCTGATTTATTCGTCTACGCACCAGATGGAAAAACAAGAAATATTGTGTATCCCACAGCACTTCAATAAACATCTAATTGAAACTGAACTTTGTAATCACACAATTTTTTAGAAACGGCTTTGAATGAATTGAATATTTGTGTACTGATTTTCCTTTAAAATTATTTTCTTAAATTTATTTCAGTTGTTTGCGTAGCAACGCGCGCCGGGTACAGCTAGTATACAATATACATTCACAGCAAACGTAATGACGGAACAGATTTTGGCGGGTTTTCTAAGTGATTTCCTTGTTTGACTTCATGGTCTCTATCATCAATAAGTACCTATCAAAAAGTTAGATGTCACAAAAATGCTGGTGCATAGGTAAAATATAATGGCATGAAATTTGTCTGGTACTTACGTATTATCGCAACAGTATTGGCGACATTATGCAACTGTAATGTAAACAAAACACACGGGCGTACGACACATGCAAAATCGGGGTTGCCAACTTGGCGAGTTATCTTGAACGTTAGCATTGTTACAATAGTACGTAAGTATAATTTTTTTCTTTCGTACGTAAAGAACCTTCATTATTTTCTTCTTAGTAACAAATCCTTAAAAAATGGAAAAAACTTTAAAATTTCGTGAAATAGGATGGAAGTGTTGTCAAGTATGCCAAATAATATTAATTGAAGTTAATGTTCCTCCACTAAATAAATAGTTTTCTGATCAGCCGTGTTTATCCATTTTGAAAAATGATTTATAAATGTTCGATAAAAATGTTAAGTTCAAACAGATGCCTTATTTTTCAGTCATACCAAACATCTAACTTTATTAATTCGTATGCGGAAAACATGTTTTTTTTAAAGAAAATGCCAAGACTTCTCTAGAATTTGAGTAGGTGGTCATTAAAGTAATGAAAACAACTAAAAACCAAAAGAGTTTTCTTATAGAGTGTGAACATTTTTAAGCAGAAAGTCTCCCTGACACTGGTGTAGATAATACTGAGTGGGCACTGTATCGAAGTTCCTTGGGGGCCCTTTTTAGGGCCCCATAGCATTTTGCGATTTTTTGGTTATACTTTCTGGTGCCCCAAAGCTTAGGGGCCCCATATCATTAATAAGGCTGGTACGGGGGTAGTTACGCCGCTGCTCGCCGATAACCGTTAAGAGATCTTTAATTTTTAACAAATTACTGTGTATCGAATTCTAAGAATTATCCATATCTTAGAATCTAAGAGTAATTATACTTTTAAAGAGTAACAAACACAAGGTAATTTAATCATGTTAGTAACAGTAATGGTTAAGATTTGCCGTTAAATAAAAATGTATTACATCTTTTTTCTAGCTCAAAAGAAAACTTACTTGTGACATAACTTCCTCCGTGATGGATGAAGGCAATCAAGTTACAGTATATCCTTCCACAGATGAGTACAAGTTAATTCTTGATTGGTAAGACGCGCATACTTTCGAATTGTTTTTTTTTTAAAAGAGGTCATTGAAATGCATATACTACACTGGTGTGCAAAAATTAAGGACGAAGTCGAAAAATTAGCATATCAGCTGAACGAAGAGGCAGAGCGGACAGAAAGACCAATCAGGAGATTAAGTAAGGTGATGTACAGTAGCACATGCGCAGATATGCAGGTAGACGTAATGGGGGAGTGTCTGAGTAGTATAAAGCATGTTGTCGGTGTAAGATCAGTATTTCTGGCAAAGAGATTGCACGCCGTATAGCAGTTAAAATCACACCGAGTTGCTGCCTTAGCGAGAAATGGCGAATAATCAATCTGTTAGACGACATCTGGATGCTTTTACCCGAGGTCGAATCATTGGAAAGTTGGAGGAAGGCCTCAGTGTGACAAGTGTGGCTGCAGAGTTCGGAATTGCTCACAGCATCGTTTCACGACTTTGGATACAATTTCAAACTACAGGAACAGCTATACGGGGGTTCAGTAGTGGTCGTCCACGAGGAACCACACCCGCAGATGACCGGTACATTGTCTTACAGGCCAGAAGAAACAGGTGGCAGACAGCGGGAGAAATCGCTAGACACACGACACAGGCGACTGGACGACCGATATCGCGTTTTACCGTGGCCAGAAGACTGCACGGTGGTGGTCTGTTTGCACGACGCCCTGTACGGTGTGTACCTTTAACGCCTGCCCATCGGAGAAGGCGTTCTCTGTGGTGCCGGGAACACCGGAATTGGAGAGACAATGAATGGGGCGAGTACTCTTTACAGATGAGAGCAGATTCAGTTTGAGTAGCGATTCTCATCGCATACTCATCTGGAGAGAGCGGGGAAGCCGCAATTATCCCTCGAACATCATTGAAAGGGACAGGTATGGAGGTCGCGGTGTTCTCGTTTGGGGAGGCATCATGCTTGGTAGTCGTACAGACCTTCACATCTTCGACGCAGGTTCAGCCAACGGGACCCGTTATTGTAGCGAGATTCTTCTTCCATATGTGCGTCTTTTTAGAGGCGCTATGGGTCTGCAGTTCCTTTTTATGGACGACAATGCACCATGTTATCGCACAGTAGCTGCCGAACAGCTCTTAGAGAGTGAGGATATTGAACGTATGGATTGGTCGGCACGATCTCCGGATCTCAATCCCATCGAGCATGTATGGGATTTTCTAGGCAGACGCTTGGCCGCTCGTACCTTACCACCAGTAACGATTCGGGAGCTTCGATTGGCGCTGCAAGACGAATGGGCAGCAATGCCTCAACAACTCATTCACACCCTCATTCTCAGCATGGGCAGACGCTGTGAAACCTGCCTAGCAGTCAGGGGAGATCATATCCCCTACTAAAGACCGGATGTTTCTTGCTGGACACCCATCACAGGGATGTTTCGGCCTTCAGTCGCATTGCGCTCCATGCTACTTTTTCAATCAAGCTTCTTTTTATCCCTCTGATTTCTCTTTTAGTAAGTTTTGCTTACATATATTACACATGTCCTTACGTATTGGGGATCTTACGGTATTAAATCTGTTGATTTGGAAAGCTTTTGTACAAAGTTATATTAAAAACCGTCTCGTCCTTAATTTTTGCACACCAGTGTATATAAACTTTCGGGAGTGAAAATCGAAGCTCTTCTTTATAAAAAAAATAGTCAGATTTTAAAATAGTTCGCATAAAAATTTACTTGTATCAAATATGCATATGATTAAATTTTCTTGACCAATGCAACTTCGGTTACATTTCGCATTTCTATCTTGCAACTATAACTGTATGAAGTAAAACATGTTGTTGTTGTTGTTGTTACTTATACCACCTGATCGACAGTGACATCAGATCAAGGATCATCGTGGCAAGGGGCAAGATTTATGCCTGTCATTAGCCATAGCTTTGAGCCCCATACAGGTGACAGTGTGATTTGGCTCGGTTGAGGAAGAACACCCTGGGGGTGGTCAGGGGCCTTTCATCTCCCTTCCGCTTCCACCAACCTCAGTAGAAGTCTTATGACTCGATGGCTATTTAGAGTAACCTCATGCCGCAAAGGCACTATACATTTACATGTAACAATATCGGGTGGTCAGTTTTTGTAGTTGTCGACGTTGTAGGTTCTTACAGATGCTCTGCTGTTACATCGAAGACTTTACAACCAAAAGGATTTAAACGCGGTCGCATAGACAAAATGCATTAAGCTGGTAGGCTATACCAAGCAATAGGTCGCCACCTACATCATGCCGAAACAAATTTGCAGTGGTTACTACAATACAATACAATAATTGTCTACCCCATCCGATGAATCTCGCTACAATCTAGAGTACATTGTTGGAAGAGTATTCTTTAGACGTTACAGAGGGGAACGTCTGCTCCCACAGTATATTATCCAGCGCCATGATGAAGAGAGCTATTGGGTATAATTGTCGATCCCATTTAGAGCAAATTGAGGACAATCTCGACAGTGTTTACTGTATAAGGGAAATTTTATCTAATTTAATGGAGACATGCTTAACAAGACTCTTTAAGGTAAAAGCATCAACTGTCTCACGCCTGTTACTCAACTTCTCCTACACCACTCGAGCTGTCTTTCATCATCTCGCAGCGCTAGGCTGTAGTAAGGATATGCCGACAACGGTCTTTAAGAGTTCATCTTTAATACCATAACATCGGCAGAGTCGTCTAAAATAGTTTCATAAAGAATCATCGTGGCTTCTAGGAAACTGGTAACACATAGCGTAGATGGGTCAAAACCAATGGTCCCAAACAGATTTTGTTTTCCAAAGACATGCAGCCATTACACCTAGTGTGATGTTGTGGAGCTCTATCTTTTATCGAAAAAAATCATAGCTTTAATAGCTGAACAATAAGTTAATGCAAGTTTTTGGCCGTTTGCGTTAACCATTTTGGTATGTCATTTGGGGCTATTTTTTAATAAAAATATGCCAGGTTGTGGCGGCTCTATCCACATCCTTCTTATTAACAAATCCTCTTAGGAAATCTTTGGTCCTTAAAAGCTATTTTATTAAAACACACCCTCTGAAGAATAGAACGTGAACATGTAAATTAGGTCTACTATATAAAGTCTAGGCTTTCAAGTTAGAGAGAGAGATAGGATAGATTGCTTTAGTGGAACAGCGATTAATCAATTTTATATTGAAATGCAAATATTTGCTATTTGATAAATATAATAATTAACGTGACTATTTCTCACCAGAGATTCAATAGAGATTAGATAGCTAGGAAGGCAAAGTACTCGAACCAGAAGTAAGTGTATTGGTAATTAAAGTCTTCTCATACTTCGCTTACCTTGTAAATTGTCTCCATATAGTTTTAATTGGTTGTGTAAAGAGCCCCCTGGGTCTCACCCTGGACACCAAGATTAATTTGAGGCAAAGAATCACTAAGAGCCATTTTATATAATAATAACTTGTATTTATTATATCAAATCTCAAAAAAACTCTAATAACATATAATATTTCTATGTTACGTCAAACAAAGGGGATTTACCTTTAATATTAAATGAAATTACGAATTATGAAATTAATCAATAATTATGCTCAAGATCAAATAAGGTCTACCGAAATAGGAGGTCCGAGAAATACACGTACTCGAATTATTAGCTTTCATGAACTTTAACTAATTTTACTAAACTAACGCTTATTTTAAGCGTACATATAGTTACCGCTGGGTATATCAGCTTTCTAGTTCTTCCGTAGAATAGCAGCAATAAGTCTTCACTAACGTAATCTCCTGGAATCCTCTAAATTTGAGGCTACTGCTGCTGGCTCAATAGCTTTCATACTTTTTAGCTTATAACGCTCAATTTAAATACCCTATTTACTTTGCATATCCCGTTCACCTTTTGGAGTTGATTGGAAATATACGCGAATTTATAATCCCCAAAAGACGCCTAAGAATATTAGTGGAAAGGTTCCGTACAGATTCGTCACAGTTGTACTCTTAGTTTCGATTGATTGAACTGGTGTTGTTGATTGTTGATTTAACTGTTTGAACATGGATAGAATCTCTATGCATCCGAGATCTTTACAAGGTCATATCTCTAAATGTTTTCATGTTGTTGATATTCGTTCTTAATCAGCTCAATAACCAGAATTTCTGCTCGCTAAAAATATACAGAACATGGTATGCCACCAGATTCAGGAGCCTCAAAATATTGTAGATCGGGAGCAATCTAATATATATTATAAATGCGAAAGTTTGTGAGTATCTTTGTGGGTCTTTCACGCAAAAACAACTAAATGGATTTTAATGAAACTTTACAGTAATATAAATTATAAATCAGAATAACACATAGACTAAAATTTATAAAGATATTGTGAGAAGTTTTCAAAATATAACGACAATTGTCAAGAAAGTAGGAAAAAATTCTGCCATTTGCAAAAAAGCCCGTGACAGCATTCATCTATCTTTTTTATCCCTTCTGTTTTGTCTAAGCCATCCCTCAGTGCGCTTTCGCTTTTCATTTATTCCCTTCATCTGTGTCATCACTATTTTTATTTCATAATAAAACTAGATTTCGAGGGGAGAGGTGGTGGCAAGATTTTAACATAAAATAAATACAACAAAAAGTAATATTAATGTATTACACTTCCTGATATAAATTATTTACACACGTTCATTACACAAAACTTGTAACTATGACAGTGGAAGGAAAACTATGAAATTAAAATAAAATATCAAAATGTTTTTATCATTTTTTTTTTTTTCTTTTTGAATGTTTTTTTCAGTACATGTAAATATATATCTACGCTTCTCCCCCATACTGTTTTTATAACTTTATATATATATATGTGTGTGTGTGTGTTTCTAAAAGTATTTCTATTAATTCATTACTAAATTAATTATTTGTTAATTAAAAAGTACATTGTCTATTATTTTGGATAATAATACATTTGAGAGACATTTTTAAGCTAACTAAAGAATCGTTTTCTTTTATTGCTTCACATTAATTTTTTTAACTAATGCAATATTGTTTTTTAAAAGTCATAGATCGAAATTTGAAGCTATACTTTATCTGTGAGGGGGAGGGGAAGAGGAAACAGTAATTTTACACTGAAAAAACCGTGTTATGCCGGGCCAGAGGGAGGGGGAAAAACCTGTCTTAAATCGAAAATATGTGGAACAAATTTCGAAAAAGGGAAATTTAATGAAATAATTTTAGAAATCACTCACATTGCGTGCGTACAAACACACACATAATTGCTGGCGTCATGAGGGAAAGAGAAAGCCCGTGCAAAGCCGGGCCATGCAGCTAGTAATTAATAAATGCTTGAGCAGATTGAATCGACGTATAAAAGTATACATCACCGTGAAGGAAAGGCATTCACCAATTACTAATTCTGATATTTTTCGTGAAATACTAGTCATTGATGGATAGTGTGGCTTTGAATTTTGTTATTACCTGAGCATACACAGATAATAAAATGATTAAATTTTATTATCTGTGTATGCGGTTTGTACTTGTTTAATTTCAATAAAAACAGTAGTGTGCTTGTGTGTTCTTATTTTTTTTAAAAAAGAAAAGAGTGAATTATAAAATTACTAATAGGCAAGAAACGAGTGGCGTAACGTACACCCCCGCATCGTGAGGGGCCAAGGTTCTAGGGGGCCAAAGGCCTGACAGCCGCCAAGTTCTTACGCTTTGTAAAATCCAACTTGGGGACCCAAAATCTGACTTTGCAGGGGGGAGGGCAAATGTTCCCCGTTACGCCACTGCAAGAACCTTAAGAAAAATATTCATTAATCTGGATTTGTTAAGAAAATAAACAGTATTGGACAAGAAGCTGTGAAAATGTGCAATCTTGTATAACCTGCCGAATTCACCAAAAAAAATTTTTTTTTTTTGTTTTAATCAGCATCTTTTTAGTATTCCTATTTTATACCGTTGACAAAATTCAATTTAACTATTAGCAACAGTAAAAAAAAAGATAAGTAAGTTATAATCATTCATTTTCATATTTCATTATTTTCCAATGTTTTACAGCTGTGACGTTGAAGCTGTTATTAGTAGAGTCTTTCACGAATTGACAGAATTTGGTACTTTTCAGTCCCTCAAAGAAGCGATACAAGAATATCAGGAAACAAGCCTATCGTTCGAAAAACACCAGAAACAGTGAGATGTGTTACTTTTTAAATATAGAACTTAATAAAACTTATAAATGTGTGAAAAAGTATCTTGTGTTAATGCGTCTGATGGTGGTTGGGTAATGGCAAGATAAGGCATCTTTATAATTAGAGATTTTGCCCCCAAATAACGCCATTGAATCCTATTTTTATCTCTATTTTCTTATTATTAAGCTTAGAATTTTTTTTGATCAATTTGTTCTTCAAAATACACTTCTCAATTCAAAAAGTAAGAAAAAAAAAGAAAAGAAAACTGCATTGATATTTTGAGTTTGGAATTCCTAATAGCAAGCTTTACGTAATCTTTATACTTCGATGCTAAATATGTAAAAAATAAGAAAGATTCCGTGAAAGAAAACTATTTTTTCAAAAATTATTATACTTTAACTTGTAAAATAAACTAATTAAAACTCATAAAAAGAAAGAGAGAGAGAATGTGTGCTATTTTTAAAAAAAGAAGTGGAAAGTGAGAGTTTGTTTCTCAGTGGAAATGGAAAGCCTCTCAGTTTTCATATATATATTGTAGCTGTACCTAAAATAATAATCAATGAGTGCTAAAATAATCAATGAGTGCTCTTTTAATAAGCTTTTATGGCTATGATATCCAGTTATTAATTAGAAAACGAATTGATTGATTGTTTTTAACGGCATGTTTCGAAGCAACATGAGAATATTTGCCGACAGACCTCGTAACTTTGAATCACGGCCAAGTGACGAGGGGGCCTCAGCAGCCAAGTGGTCCTGATCCCAAACTTGGAGCTGGCGTTGTCAAACTGCGCGTTTAAGTATTGATACACTCGAAGACTTGCCGTGTAAAGAAATTGATGCCCGTTAAATGTATCGTGGCTCAAAGTCCTCACCTTGGCTTTGTGTGGTAGTTTAGAGAGGGACATGCTAACATAGGTATCATCCTCGTCACTTGAATGTGATTCAAAATTACGAGGTTCATCACCAATAGCATTCTTATTGATTAAAAAGCGACATTAATGGGCACCCATTCGCTCAAATGAAGAGAACAAACATCAGATCTGAAACTTCACTCTCCAGACTTTCACACCACGCTAACGTGAAGACTTTGGACTAATTTAACTTACATCAGCCCTTCTTAAAAACTGATCTTTTTAGTGAAACTCTAAACTGCGCTTCGACAGAAACGACGCTGCCCATAATTCATGGCCATGACTACTTTACTGCCGGAGCTACGCTGGAAATCGAAATGGCCGGTTTAAGACTGTGTGAAATGTCCATACCATTTATCGTAGCTCAGTAAAATTAACCAAACATAAATCTTATACAAAAGTGTAACCGATTAGCAGTACACTCACCGTTTAATTGAATAGAGCATGTAATTAAAAACGTGACATGTCACATAGGTACGATATAAAAATTTTCTTATCTAAATGAACCGTTGTACCGTTGTCGGTACAGAAGCGTCCACGCTGTGGTTATATTTTGATAATGATATATATTCGCATTGAATAATATAATGAAATATCTATTCATTATATATATAAAGAACCGTCTGATTCGTAGATTAGAAATGAAAAGGAAAGAAATAGCCGAGCAGAAACAACTTCTTTCCATTGTCCAAGAGAAAGAAGAACCCGTGCAGGAACCCCAAGAGCAGGTCTCCGAGAAGAGGCCGGAATTATCCGAAGACAATCTGTCCTTTGTGAAGCAGTGGATGGAATGCAAAATCAGTTCGAAGAAGGAGTATTATGAATATCTCATCGAAGAAGTGCGCAACAAAACAGAAGTAATACTTTGCTTTGTTCGAGAATCGTACAAGCTTTTATTGTTTGGGGTGGCTTGTGACAGCCTATGCTTAGTAATTCATCTCTTTAACTGGTGGATATTGATCTTTAAAAAAGGATCTTAACAAGGGTATAAAAACGCAGATCCAGGAAATATTCTCAGATGTTTCAAAGCTTGGATACTGTTAAAATTGTAGAAAAACTTAGAATTAAAGTATTTGATACTGTTAAACGAAATCAAAGCATTGGATAGCTGTAAACATTAAATACTAATTTACTGATTACTTTAGAATTGGATTAAAAGTTTACAAAAGGCAATTAAAAATATTTTTTGAAAAAGTGTTTTTCATGTTAAAATTCTAAAAATTAAGTTGAAAACTTAAAGAGTTAGTAAAATGCATTAAACAATTTCCGCGTGTATATATCTTTCATATGTGTTCAGATACGTTGAAACTTAGCAAATAATTACTAGTAAAACTTAGATGGCTTGTAAGTAGATAGTCAGAATATTTTTCATTCAGGAAAATTTTTACAATCTATAAGAACTTAGTTTAAAAATAAAATGTGTTATGGCCCAATTATAGAGGGCGTTTTGAAAGCTTGGAAATGTACTGAGGGTGTGATGGTGTTTACACATATTCGAGAGAGAAAATCCAAGGGGACAAAGGCATGGGCCTAATGCCAGTTTCCTGCGGGTTACGTGATCCTGAATAACTGTAATAAAATCCTACATACAGGGTGATACCGAATTCTACCAACAAATTCAGAGGGGTGATAGTAGACAGCATGGGGAGGACAAAACATCATAGAACATGGGGTCCATGGGGTCGCAATCTACGTTTAGTCGGAGTAATTCGCAAAAACAGTTACGAAGGGTGTGATGTCGAATACAAGGAAAAGGAGCATTAAGAGGTAAGAAATATTGTTACGAATTTTGTGTAAATAGTGTATATAATTTGTATTTGGATGTTTAATGCATATGTATTACTCTATGTTATGTTTATTTCCTGTTAAAATTGTACCATTCACAAGCAATGCCGCCCCTTACATTATAATGGCGATTAAATGAGAACTTGGCAAAATCTTGGTGGTAGAGCCAAGTTGGTATAATTTTTGCGTCATTGGCAACCATGTTGGCGAGTTCGGAACCCTCTGGATTCTTCTAGAAAGTAGTGGATCTCTCCATTAACGTCACGCTCGATGACGCGAGCGGTTATATTTCTGGAAGTTTCTGCCGCTCCTATAAATAGGAGTGCCAGCCGCAACCAGTCAGTCTGATTTTAATCAGCGAATAGTGCGGATTGTTCTGACTTGCGATTAGCTTGGCTGTGCTTGTGAATAATCTTTTACAACGTGCATTTTTAAACACTGACAATTGTGTTTGAGTGCTTTTGAAGGTGTGAAGACCTTCGGAGATTTACTCTGTGAATATCGCTGCTGAATCCTGTATTTAAAGGATTGGATTTGTGATAATAAATTCGCATCGCTCTTAAAGAACCGTTTATTTTCTTTGTGATTGTTTTGCATAAAATCCTTGAACCCGGATCTACGTAACAATACTTTTATTAGACGTAAAGCATGTTTACAATACGAATAATGCATCACAGTTCAACGTCAGAAATGTGAAATATGATTGTGACAGGAATTGTTCGAAGTTGTGGCCACGTAGGTCATAGCATAGCCGACACCGACGGACGAAAAATTGTTGGAAGTATTCAAGCAAATCTGGTGTACAGGGGATATCAGCTGAAACGACAATCATCTGTCGTGAGATCCTCCAGTGTAACCACCTTTTTCTCATACATAAACGATTTCAAGTGGTCCTAGCAGAAGAAATCAAAGGGATTGAGGTCCGGGAAGAGTGGAGGCAAAGAAATAGGCCGGTAAGGAAATAAAGTGGTTTAATACAGCAATCGGTAAATGTGGTGTGCAAAATCGTGCATGAACTACTCGTTCTAGTGCTCAGTGGCATTTATTCTCCCCTGACAAGTGGCAAATTTGCATACGTACATGTGTCTTTAACCCTAAGACTGCGCTTCAAATCCAAGCATTTGTTTGTTTGGCCACTTCCCTCGGGTGGCTAATCGTCCTCCCGGTGGCAATTATTATCGCGATTTTCACTGACTAAACGGAATTTGCTACCCCATGTTCTATGATGATTCGTTGGCTACCTAATATCTCCCCTTTAAATGTGTCGGTCAAATTCGGCAACAACCTGTATGGGTAAAGATAGTTGTGAAGTGATTTATTTGAGAAATATCAACCAAATGCCTAATTTAAATAGGAGATAAAATGAACGCATATATAAAGTATGAAAAGTGAGGAGCGAACAAATAGGAGGTTTGAAAAATAAAATTGACAATAGCACAAATGTTTTTGTAGTATTTTATATTCCATTATAAGTTTACCGGTATTGCAGTCACAAAGAGCTGTGGACTAAAAATTTAAGTCATGATGAACAATTTATATTTCTTGCTTAAATTTATGTGCATATTTTGATATATATGCTAATGAAATTCATCAGAAAATATATATTCATAGACAAATCTTATAATGTAAGTATTTTTCTAATTGCTTAGTATTTTGAAACTGAAGCTAGAATGCAAGTTCATACCGATATTCAAGCGATTTCCTTCTGGTTGCTAAAATACGAAGTAAGTTCGACAATTTTCTAATTATTGCCCAGTTCCAAATGTAAATATTTCAAAGACACATTTTTAGTTGCAGTTTTTTTAAATACTTTAACTCTTTTAATTAATTCAGATCAACCATTTTAAGGCATTACAAATTCTAATGTAATTACTTTCATTTTACTTTTTTAATTAATCATTTACACTACGGTTTATTGAGAATGCAATGCCAAGAAGGAATGGCTGGAAAGAGCAGAAATTCAGTAAACAAAGGGAGACAGCAATGAACCCTAAGTGAATTTTCCTTTGAATTGACGCTCGTAACGCAGAATGAAAACAACGTCAGCTCAGTAAGTTACAGGACCACCGTGGAGAACGATATACGAAGCAATGTATCTAGGTGAGAGAACGAAAAGCATCCTGAAGCATAGCTGTTCATTTTCTGTCAGCCATTTACCACAGTTCTTCTTTATAAGGTGATGGCGGGAACTTCTAGTAGCCCAATCACATCTCAGATGTCTTTGGCTAGTGGTAAATAAAGGGATAATGGTGGCCAGAGAATCATTTGTATATCCAAGAGGCTCCCTAGAAATCAGGGAAGTGTCTTTGGGAGCATTTTGGTTGATGCGTGCAGTATGCAGTTGGACAACATTTTACTCTTCTTTTATAAAAGTTATTGGACACCTTCTAAGGGAAGAGAAATATCAACTGTGTTGCAACACTTTCCCCAAGTATTGTTGGTTTACCATAACCAATCTTCACTCGGTGCTACGCTCTTACACGGTCAACAAAAACAGTTTCTGGTCAAACCAAAGCGGGACTCGTTTGAAAGCATGACCCTGTGTCATTCTGTCATTCCCTTCCCTCCTTGCAACAGCAATTTTCTTAATGGAGTCATGAGGGCAGGCCACATGCAACAGACTGACTGACAATGATTTTCTGGTTGATATCAAAGCATCAAAGGGATCCTACACATGCTGTAGAGTGGTTGTAGAAGTGACTTGTGGGTTCACAACTACTTTTCGATGGATAGGTCTATCCACACGTGCTGATGTCACTCGAATCGCACTGATACGCCCTTAAATACACATTTCTTTGTTCCAACAATCTTTGTAACAGCCCGTGCACCGAGGACGTGTCTAGGTGTGTGTCAGCTGGAATTTGACGAATGGACCAATCTGCCCTTCTCGATCATGCTCCTCGTAGAATTGTTTGTGCTGAAACTGCCTTTGTTGGTTTGGCGTTCTTCGTGATTACTCGGGTCTTGTAAAACAAGAAAAAAATTCCACGGTGATTTATTTCCCTGGCAGAAATAAGGACAAAGTTAGTGCCCACTCTAAGGGGGCCCCTTCCCTCGTATCCTACTACACGTGTACTGAAGAGCTACATATTTCACATCATATTTGCATTACTCGGTTAGGTGCACCTATTCTGAAATGTGCATAATTTTTTGGCCACTGCTTCTTGATGCTATATTTTCAATACCATTTAATCATTCAGCTCCTGATAAAAATAAAGGTAGGCTTACGATTTGTATGAAAAACATTTAAAGTATTTTTAAGAGTTGTGCTGAATGGAATGTGCAGTGGAACTTTATAAAAAATCCCTAAATTTCTTTTAAACTTAAAATAAACTTGCTATTATCCTCTAGCAAAGTACGCGTTGTTTCAGTATAAAAAATTCTCGTAAATTATTGAACTCATTTTAAGACTATCAGCCCTTTCTCTCTTTAAGTTAAAAAATCTATAATAATCATGTGCTGTACGAAAATGGCATGAAAAAAGTTATATTCCTAGAATTATAATCTTTTGGATCAAAAATATGAGTCAACAATTTTTACCCTGAAAAATCAGAGAGGAAACAGGGGTTAGCTGTAGAACCTTTTTTTTTAATGGTTTTCTTAGATTATTATTTTATTTGAAAAAGTAATTAATGTTTGAAAGATTTCTCTACATTAAACTGTCATCTTTCACTAGAAGTTATCTTCATGACAAAATCTTGCCTAGTTGCTATGAATATTCCTAAATTGGAATACTAACATCTTGGCTAATTAAAGTGGAAATTATTTATAATTGGTGCAACAAATTCATTTTTAAATATTTTTAACGGAGTTGTATTCCGGAAAGCTCTTATATACTTTATCTGTAACTTCTATTTGAAATTCTCAGATTCTGTTACTTTTTGACAGTCCTACATCGGAGAAGTCAATCTCGTCCTCCGAAAGATCTTCGACGAGTGGGACTCGAAGCAGAGGGACATTTCCCTCTTACAGAAATACAGAAGATTCAATTTGGATAAAATCGAAAGAGGGATAAAGGAGGTTAGTAACTGACCGCGAAGGAATTTTAATTTGTTCATTTTTTTTCTGCATGTTAATCTAAAATAATGCAATACACTGGGTGACTTTTTTAAACTGTCACTATTCAGGATATACCCTGGAGCTCGATCCAGCAACTTCAACCCCTCAGGGGGCTCACCTTCTTTAGGTGAGTTCGGGTGTCACAATCCCGAGGTACCCTAGTGATCTTTTCCTTTTCCCAAGGGGTTTACTATCTTTGGTAAACTCGGGTGTCACGAACCCGGAGTGCCCTAGTGATCTTTCTCTATTTTCGGCCCTCTTTCTTGCCATTCAAATTTCCCTCTTCTTCATTTCACGTCGAGACCACAGACAACTATTTTTTGAAATACATGTGTAAAAAAGCTAATTGATTTATTCATTTAGATTTCTCATTATTCTCGTTATTAATAACATTTTTGTATTCATTTTGTATTGCGTTAAATTAGTTTAATCGTTTCTTAATTTTTTCGATTATTCATTTTGGTATTTTTATTACTTCGATTTCTTTAAATGTTTTGATTATTTTCATTTGTTTTTGACTAACAACGTTGGTTTTCCGACCCACATGTTTGCCGTGGGCGGCGTCCCGTAAGGAGGAAAATGGTGTTCTGGGGATCCTTTGCCCACGCTCCTCCCGTATGGAGGAGATTGGTGGCCTAGGGATACCTCTGCGTTCCCTTCGGCCCACGCTTCACTGTAGACAGCTGGAAGGAGAGAGCCCGCTCCTGTCAATCGGCTGGTGGAACCTCTCTTCGGTGTCCCCGAAGAGACACTGCTGTAGGGTTAGTGCTGCAGATAAGGGGAGGTGGGTTTACCCGTTGGATCCTCGCTCTGATGCTGTAGTACTATACTCTGGGTGTACTTCAGGTAAGCGCTGTGCCTGGTATTTGCCAGATGACCGGCACACTGCCTCCCTTGTTGGACTCCGTGGTGGGTGGAGGCACTCCAGGATGAAGACTATCTCTCTCTTCATGGATCCTGAAATTTTGTGCCCGGGTAAAGGCCTTGTTTTACCCAACATCAACATAGATACCATTACCACTAACTCACGGTTTTTAATATTGTCGCTACCAAATCAAGAAATGTCCCGGAAGTCTCCATTTGCTATTCAAAAAGCTCTGAAAGGAATAGGTGGAGATCCGAAATCAGTTAAGAAATTGCGATCCGGAGACTTACTAATAGAAACTGTATCCGCTCTACAAACGAAATCATTCTTATCCGCCAAAATATTTTTAGACTGTCCATTAATAGTAACTCCTCACACAGATCACTGAATTCCTGTAGAGGTGTCATATCTGAACCAGACCTTTTGTGCGCCTCCGAAGCAGAAATCTTGGAAGGACTTTCTGACCAAGGGATTACTCAAGTCAGAGAAGAATTAAAATTATAAAAAAGACTCGTCACTTTCCTAAACGAAGTATTTGATATTAACTTTCAATAGCCCCAAACTACCATCTACACTAAAAGCTGGATATCTTAATTGTAAAATAAGCCCTTACATTCCAAATCCTCTGCGCTGCTTTAAGTGTCAGAGGTTCGGTCATTCTCAAACATCCTGTCGCGAACATCTAACATGCTCTAGGTGTGCATCTGTAGGACATTCTTCTACAGATTGTACCCTAGAACTCAAATGTATCAACTGTTTACAGCCTCATTCCGCAGATTCCAAACTTTGCCCGAAATGGAAAGCATAAAAACAAATACAAGAAATTAAAACTACTAAAAATATAACTTACATAGAAGCTCGAAAATTAATAGCGCCACCTTTAACACAGACCTACTCCCAGGTTGCTAAATCATCCATAACATCCACTTCTACACAGAATGATGAAAATATCACAAAGATAAAGTGTCCACCTTTGGAGTTGCTTCAACCAGCCTCATCCAAATCGAAACAAAATAGAACTACACCTATACCTACAGTTTCTACATCATCTTCCACTCCTATTACGTTCAACATCAACAATATCAAAATACCAGCCAACTATTCCTAAAATTCCTATATCTAATGATGTACCTCCACCACCATTCCTTCCACATCTGCGATATTACCAACAAAACAAAAGGAAACATTGTTACCAATACCCATTCTTACTTCTACTACTACTTCTTCCGTTGGCAGTAGCTTAAATACTTCCGCTTCATCTTTAAAAACCGATACGTGTTTATTTCCTACAACTTCCAATTAATTTTCAGCACTATCAACTGAAGTTCAGCCATCAGTTTCCTTATCAGAGTCAGAAGCTACTGCATCCAATAATGAACCTTCTAACATTTCTAAAACTTCAAAGAGATTAAAACAAAACTCGAAAAATAGAAAAAAGCGTGCAAAAGAACAAAAGGCAGAAATTGAAGTTAAAATGACACCTCTCTCTCACACACCTAAGAAAAACTACATTCATTATGACTCGAAAGACGAGGATATGATTATATACAATGTAGATGAAAAATTAATGGATGATCATGTACGGTCTGGTTATTCACATTTCCCGACACCTACTAGAAACCGCAGAAATTAAAATTTACACACTGGATTGGAATTGCGTTTTAGATCAAGATATAATGGTTAATATTTTAAACTATTTTCGATGTTTTTATTTCACACTTTTGCCATTTTAATAA
Source organism: Trichonephila clavipes (assembly GCA_019973935.1). Lineage (NCBI taxonomy): Eukaryota > Metazoa > Arthropoda > Arachnida > Araneae > Nephilidae > Trichonephila > Trichonephila clavipes. Next base: position 525,545 of record BMAU01021375.1, on the reverse strand, counting down.
AATGCAACAATTAAACAAGAATTTTTTTAAAAAAAAACTCTTTTAATGAATTTTTCTGCTTAAATTTTTAACTGTTATTTGAACATTTTCTGGAAAATAAAACAAATGTTTGGCGCAGTATAGCCGAAATCGGCTCTTGCGCTAATAAAACCAAAAATCAAATCAAATCAAACCAGCAACTTCAATGGCATCAAATTTGGTATGGAGAAAGCTGATGACATGGAAAGTAAGACTGCGTGAAAAAAAATTTGGTTCCGAACATCCCCTTAGGGGTATTTATAGCCCTGTTGTAGCTTGCCAAACTGTGAATCAACATTACCAGAACAACCTGCTGGGTGGTGTGGTTGGTTTGGGGCTAGTCTTCACCCAAAGTTGCGGCTTCGACTTCGGCCCAAGTTGGTGGATTTTCCTGATGCAGAAAATCTAAAGCGGTCATGTCGTATTATTATACGGTATGTAAAAGATCCTAAGAGTGTCTGTTTGGCTTGGGTGCTCTCGGCACAATTAAATTCCTAAGTACAGGTTCGCATCGTCAGAGCTTAGGTGCCTCCCTCTGGGGAGGAAACTGGGCGTCAAAATTACCTGCGGCAGTTGATATCGCCTATATGGTGCCACGCTAAAAAGGGATACCAGCTCCTGGAGAATGTACTAGGTCTGCAAAGGTTAAAATACCAATGCGCTGCCACATTAGGAAAAAAAACATTACCAGAACACACATTATTGGTACATATATATATATATAAGCTTTATTTATTTTTTATCTTAATCATTCACACCTCCTCGTGAGCTTAGAGCCCTAAAGAAGCTACGTAAGGGGGCTTTATCGCTTGATTCTTTGAAAGGAATAAGTAAAATTTCGAAAAGGAACTGTGCCACTGACACGTCATCCAGACAGAGGACGTAATTTTGTGTCAGAAGAGGGGATAGCAGATGTAATCGTCGTCGGATCACAGAAAACCAGTGTTGGTACACACATCACTGGCAATGGTGTTCTGGTATTCTTGTGACATGTTACGTACGTCTGCAGGGAATGCTTGATGTAATCTGAGTACTGCGGTCAGGCTGAATGGCGTCGAATTCCTCGATGGGAACTGAGTGTGGTGTATAAAATTTAACATTTCACTGCTGTTTTGTGTATGCGTTATTATTATTATTATTTCTTTTTTTTGTAACACTTTTTGCACTGTACAGCGCTATGAAACAACCCGTCGACGATTTTTGGAGCTAAATTTTTTTTCTTACGAAATTTTCCCATGTCATCCCTTTTTAACGTGTTCTATTCGGATCTTCTACTAATCTTCTTCGGGAAAATATTCTTTAACTGTGATGTTAGTTTAAAAACCATTTTCCGTAGAGATGACTTATGTGATGTATATACAAATGCATCTACTATTTAAGTGCCAGTCGTTGAGTAGGTGGGGTAAGGGTTACGAGTTGATCGTAAGCTGAAATCCAAGTGTTAGTAAGAAGCGACTGTTGCTCACGCATCATTCATAGTGGAAGTAGAATCCACACCGGAATAGTGGAAGGCATCAACCTTGCAACTGAACGAGCTATCAGGCTTCGAGTAGAATCTTTGAAAGAGCTTTAACAAAGATTAGTAGTTTAGATTAGTAGTTTAATCAAAGCTGGGCTATATAATAAGGTTTTTCTGTTCAATCGAAAGCTTAATGTTATGACAGATATTGCTGCAAATTTGAATGGAGGGGAGGGGGAAAGCAGTCGATGAATCCAATTAATTGAAACGTAACATATTAATTAATAGACAGTGAAGAACAAATGACTACACGAAGACAAACTGACGTATCTGTAGAAAGAAATATTATAATAGATTATTAACACAATAATGGGAAATACACTCGTTGTAAACACGTTTTACAGCGCCGCAGAAGCGGTTATTTAGAACAGAACCACGAGCAGGAACCCAGTCAAATAAAATCTCTCTCTCTTATCGCAGTCTACACACAAGCAGTTTTTGATCCCGACTAACTAGACCGTTGCCTCAAAGTTCCTTTGTATAGCCTCATGGAAACTTTCAGAAGGGTCGATCCCAGAGACTTATAGATATCAGTTTTCCTCAAATTTGCTGCCATTGGTGATAAAGTAGCCAGTCTGGTAATCCTGACTACATTTTTAGGTTTACCATAATTTTATTTTTCAAGCTCATACTGGGAAGCGGCCGCAGTAGTTAAGTGATCTAGATAACGGACTAGTAGCCGCGGTGTTGAAGACCCGCCGTGTAAGGAAGCGATGCACGTTAAATTTGTCTAAGCTTAAACGTCCTCCCGTTGGTGTGGTGTGGTAGTTAGGAAAGGGAAAGATACCAGCTCATGTATCATCCTCGTCACTAGACCATGGTTCAGAATTACGAGCCCATCGCCAAAAGCCCTCGAGTAGCTGAATAGTGCGACTTAATATTCACTCACTCACTCATGCTGGAAAGCAAACCTCACCTGTAAAACTCAATTTCCTACAAGGAGGATACCACCACAGGGGAAACAACACGCGTGGCGTCTTTCAATATGGATAATTTTTTAAAAATACATATAGTCATATATCATCAAGAAATACCCAGTAAAGCGGAAGGTTAACGGCTAGAAAAATACAACAGCCCAGATTTTAGAAAAACAGATATTCCACATGAGTGACATTACTTTTATGGATTCAGAATGGCAGCTAGACAGAAATCTTAACTATATTTTATTCAGTAACATAATTAACTCTTAGGGAAGTTGTTATTGTAAAATCCGGCGTATAGCGCGTACCAATACTTTCAAGCTTCATTTCAATTTTTATTCACCGTAAACCGCGCACCTCCCTCCTTTTTTAAGAAGAAACGTAATGTACGTACGCAGTGTTCTTATGCTTTGAAGGCATTTATTTGAATTATCTCAGGATTTTGAAACAAATACAAAGTATGCATACTAAACTCAGTGGCGCAACAGCTCTAAAGGGCCAACTGCACTCAGCTCAGTTTTCGTGGCCTTAAGTGCTGAGGTGCAAGAGTAGAGGTTCCTGTCAGGTGGTCAGCCTGACGCGATACGTCCATTGTTTAGTCCCAACTTACTTTATCGACCCACTGAAGGGATGAAAGGCTGATTCGACCATGCCCAGCTTGGGGTTTGAACTCTGGACCTGGGGCGGGGAAGCGCAATACACATATACATATCTATGTAAAGAAAATGTGTGTGATCGAATTAACTTAATACTGTTGTATATATGGTTTTCTTCTTTTTTTCGATATTCTTTTACTGGTTAACGATATTCAATACTGGGGTTTTCGATATTCTCGACCACTGGGCTTCACATTGTTTATATACTTCAACAAATGTACAACTCTAAGTTCATAAGGTATGTCACACACATTTCTTTAAATGAACAACATTCCAATGTTTGTATAAGTCTCATTCTTTTATGCTCATATCTTTTTTCAATTCCTATTATTATATATATTGTTCACTCTCTCCCTATATTTATATATCTTGTTCAAATAATTTTCAATCGTTAATAAAATACTTTCTATTTATCCATTGAAGTTCAAATACATTTTTAAAACTTGTAGTGTATGAACTTGTTTGTTCAAAAATTCATTCATTAATTAAATTTTATTTTTTAATTTAAAATTTATTCTGCGTTATTTCTGATGAAGTTGCAGTTAACTGCAACAGATGGTGCCAGTATGTTTTTCTAACGTAGTGGGAATTGACTTAATTTATATATATATATATATATTACTTGTGTTTATATTTCTAAGTCTTCGTTTTTATACCCAGTGTATAACGCGCACCCGTAAATTTCGATCTTACGCCGGATTTTGTAGTGTATTTTATATTTTTTTTATTTAACGATCGCTTTCAATGTTTTGTATATCTTCTTAAAAAAGTCTTTGTTTCGCTTCCTTATTTAGATCGCCCTCCGAGAGGAAGTGATCAAAGCGAGCCGGAAAGAAGCAGAAAGGGAAATCGAAAAGAAAAGGCAGGAAGCTATAAGATGCAGATCCTCCATACTAGTAAGCAGAACTCAATAATGTCACCATTTCAATCGTAATTTTAAGAAGGATCGAGTGATGAGTGAATATTAACGTCGCAATGTTCAGCTACACGAGGGCTTTTGGCGACGGACCACGTAATTTTGAACCACGGTCAAGTGACGTGGACGACACATGAGCAGGCACCCCTCTCTCCTAACTACCACACTACACCTACGGGAGGACATTTGAACTCTCGACAGATTTAACGTGCATCGCTGCCCTACACGGCTGGTCTTTAGTGGTACTGGACTCGAACTCGTAACAAGCCATCCACGATCCGATACCTTGACCTTTCGGCTACCGCAGCCACTAAGAAGGATCGAGCAATAAAAATAAAAAGAATAAAAATTTTCCGGTTTTTAAGGATGCATCTTAACATGGAATATGTGAGGCTCTTCCGCAAATTTACCATCAACAAAAATTTTGCTATGGAATGTGTAGAATATAGCCACAAGCATGATTCCCGAACTTTTTCAACACTCGGTGATATTTTGAGCTAAAGATTTTCTGGAACTTTTTATCCTTTAATATACCGTATATTTCCATGTGAAAGGGGAGAATTTTTAAACAATTATGAAAGGAAAAGAAGACACAATCAGGTTATATATACAATCTGCTAATATCGGGTAAAAGCGTAATTTAGGAAAAACGTTTTCTTTCATCACAGTGTTCGTTATCCATGTGTATCCGATCTTATCCTTTTAACGTTGTTCTGAATAGAATCTATATTCTTAAATATAAAAAGTTACATTAAAGTCCTTCAAAGTCAGCGTTAGAATTCAAGTTTTCGAATATAAAATCCATTTTCACACATTGAGATGTCTGAATGCATGGGATCATTATGCAGCAACATTGGACCTATTTATTCCTTTTTGACTAAGGATATGGACTTCGGGAGCATTTCAGATTTATTCGTTTCAAAACTGATCATACAGTCGAATCTCCTTATTACGAACCTCTATATTGCGAATTTTTCTATAAATCGAACTTTTTCCTGGAACCAAGAACATTTCACAATTTACTACGTAAAATAACTTCTCTATAGCGAAGTGCGTTTTCTACATAACGAAAATTTTCTCTTGTCATTCAGTTTTTTCTCTCTCTGTTTTTGAAGTATTTCTGGACATTTTTTTTCAAGTTATTCACTCTTTCAACACATTTCATAGTGGTCATAAATCTTGAACTGGTTTTATTGGGTGCGTAACTCCCCGAAAGCAGTAGAATTCTGGATGTTTCATCCAAGTGCAACCTTTAACCCTCACTGCCAGTTCAGTAGAAACATCTTCGATATCCCCTTGCACCCTAGCAAAGTTGTCCCGTGTCCTTGAGTAATGTTCATTGAACAGTCGTACTGGTAACCTCGTTTCTTGTGGCTCGAAAACGTCAAAGCACAAGTGCTTAAGCATTAATGAAAAAAATTTAATTCTTCTTGGATAAAGGCGTCAAGAAACTTGCCTTGCAGTTTTTTTTCTTTCTTTTCTTTTTTTGATAAGTAAGATGAATTATATATTAATTTACAAAAGGTGTGAATAATTACTTTATTTTAATACATAGCGTTTTTTTATGAGTTTAAAATTTGTTTTATGTTGTTTATAAAGAAAATTGAAAGATGAACCTCTATATAATGAATATTCCATATAACGAACGTTTTTTCGGGATTTAGCGACTTCGTTATATAGAGGTGTGACAAATCTATACGGAACTTTATCACTAACCTTCTGAGACGTCTTTTTTAGGGAAATTTAATTCCCTACCTATTTCCAATCAGCTCCAAAAAGAAGACAGGAATTCCGTGTTATATGCAGATTAGATAAAGTATTTAAGTCAAACGGAATAGTAAAGTGAGAGGCAGTAGGAGAGAGAGATTGAAGCAGGAAGTTATAATAGTGAAGTCAGAGATTTATTATTGAAGATTTCTAGGTGGATAAATTAGGCACAGGAAGAGCTGAGATTCAGTGTGGTAAATATTGATTTATAATTAAAGTCTCATTAAAGTTTTATATTAGGAGTGAGATTAAAGTTAAATGTTCAATAGGAACATTATTGAATATAATTCTGGGATCTCTTATTGCGGTAATCTCTGCGTGATCGATATTCTAATTGTTAATTAATTGGATCATTAAATATTTAAGTTAATATAAAGGAAAGTCCCATTTAAACCTCATAAAGCTATTCGAATTATTTGTTATTAAAAGTCTTTGATTCTATTTGGGAAAGATAACCAAATATAAAGAAAGTTATTCATAAAAATGGCTACTGGTTCTTCTTTGACTCAAAATTATTCTCGTTCTCAAAGTGAGATCCAAGGGGATCTCTTCACAGAGGCCTGACTGTAATTTAGAAGTATCTCCAACATATCTTCGGCATTTGGAAATCACATTAGACATGTTATGCTATGTGACATGTTAACGGTATATAATCCCAACTTCTCCAATATGATAGTCATTGATAATGGCTCACGCAGGGGGGAGGGGATATTGCAGCTATCGCAATTGAAGCATCCATCATGGAAACTAAAAGAGTAAGGCTAGTCCACAGCAAAGTCCTAAAACCATCTTCTTCGATTCTGATGGCTAAGTACATATCAATCAGTACAACCACTATGAACGTTTTAAAGCATAGTCTAATGGGACCGTGGTAGGAGTCGTCCTCTCATTCTCAACTCTATCTCAATAACATCATAATTGGAATAATTTGAATCGTTAGATGTTATTCCAGGATATATTTGCCGAAAAAATGGAATTTCGAACCACAGTTAGCTCCCGATTTAAAAAACCCCCTTTTAACGAATTTCGGGATTTTACGAATTTTTCTCTTTCCCCGATTGAAATAAAGGCAAAAACTCCTATTTAACGAATAATAAAACCCAATTTAACGAATTTTCTCCAGTTGGAATAAAAATTATTAGCTTAAATTGGGAAAAAACTGTATTTTTTTTCCAAATGATATCCTTTTTGTCCGGAACAGAAAAAGAATTTTTCTTGTTCGTAGAGAATTTCGGCGGGAAAGGGAACGGACCATTATTAGACTTTACAGGTGCAGATGAGTCATATGGATGCAACCTATTGAGTGAGTTTTGAATAGGACAGGAAACTCTTTTCTTACCTCATCCCCCTCCACAATGTAAGGTATATTTTCAGTCTTTAACAATTCTGTTAAATTTGATGACGGTGTAACTGAAGTTCAGGAAATGGTTGATTTGTCAGAGCCAATAAAAATAGCAGTTTTGATGCAGAAATTGACAATGAAACTCTTATCATAACTGTTACATTTTCAATACTTTACATTGTTTGAAAATTGAGAAAACATACATCATTTTCGGCAGAATGTAAATGACGCAGTAGTCTCTTCTCTGCATAAATTTGAAAAAGAACGCTTTCGAGTCAAGAATCAAAAAGATTGTAGAACATATTTATTAGTTATTATTTTAAAATTTATTTCCAATTAACTGGCGCGTTATAATCCTTAAAAAGTATTTTTAGCCGTTGAATAAAAAGCGTGGAATTTCAAAATATGGATATTTTTGCGTTGTTGCCTATTGTAGAAGTTCCAAAAGTTGAGTGACAAAAATTTGTAATTTGTTTGGACCTCAATATAACAATTAACCACGATTTAACGAACAAAAAGATCGGTCCCAATGAATTAGTTTAATCGAGGTCCGACTGCATATGCCAACTGACAGCAATGGTAAGACTGTATTATTATATGTCTTTCGCCTAGGCCTACCACATACGCATCATTTACCATTTAAGTGAAAGGCAGTAGTCGGTCGTGTTGATTTGTGGCTAGGTTTGTGAGATTCTGAGTCACGCCCATTTATTTGTTACTGGTTATCGTTTGTACAAGCATTTGGCATTGTGTGCTGTCTACTTAAAAGTGCCGCAAGTGGGTCCTAATTTAGCATAGAGACCCAGGGTCTCAAGAAATCTTAAGGTATCCGAGTACTTGCGACAACTTTTTTTTTAAAAAAAAAAGATATATGGCGATTTTTTGGTTGTTTTTATAGAACATTTTAAGGTATCCGACTACGTTCGGAACCGTGATTTTGCAAAAGCCTATAAATGGATAGCATTTATGATATTTAGTGTCACTTACATTAGAAAATGTATATAAAATTGTTTTAAGAATATTATTACAATAAAAAATTATTTAAGTACAATATTTTGACAGAAATGAACATAGAATGACCAAAATATTCTCGTTTTGTGAAAAAGGCTTCTATTATAATAATATTTTGCCTGTACGTACCTCAGACCTCTGTACAGAAGCTCAAATAGAATTTTTGAATTATATTAATTAGAAGTGGGTTTATCCATATTTTAAGACAACAGAGGAGAGAAATTTTAAGAAAAAAAACGCCGATAATTATTTCAATGGGTGGTAACTCTGAAAATATAATGAATGTGAATTTTTCAAAAATCCAAGTTCAGACTCTCTGGAGAAGTTTTAATTTTATATAAGCAAAATATACTTTTTATTATTATTATTTTAGAAGCATTTTTTATGAAAGGAGAACATTTTGAAAAAAGATTATTCCAAGTTAATTTTTTGCCAAAATATTGTATTTAAATAATTTTTTTTGCCAAAAATGATGCCAACGTGGCTGTATTTGTAATTCTCTAAACAATTAGTTTTAATCAATTAATTTTTATTAAATTATTGTAATGTCATCCAAAATAATCATGCATATAAAATTTCAGCTCAATTGAGCACTTTAAAATGTATTTTATTTTAACGATTGAAAAAAAATTCCACCCCAAGTTAAATAAATAAATAAATATATAGAGAGTATTAGCTAATAGTAGGAATTGAAAAACAATTATTATATTAACATAAGGGACTGAAAATTTTATAAAACAACGATTGATAAATTGAAGGTTAAAACACTTCTATTATTCAGAACATTCACAAAAAATTTCAATTAATTATTTTCAAAACTTTTTGAGCAATCGCTTTCCCCGTTTGAGCATTTAAAAAAAACACATTTCGAGTAAAACGTGTTTTAAAGTATGACATCTTACTTAAAGTAATTGCCTCTGCTTTTACTAAAACACTTGTAGTTTTTGTTCTAATGAATGGAAAATAAAACACTTGGTATTTTTATAAAGCTAATAAGATGGCCAATGAAATAAAATTATAAAAAAATTTGTCAATTTTTGAGAAAATTCACAATTTTAGGATAGTTGGATACCTTAAGAAGTATTACCAAGAGATTCTGAGATGCTTATGAGACGTCGCGAGGAGCTAATATGTGGATAAAAATAACGAAACAAATATATTTAATGACTTACACAACACCTTGAATAATTTTTATGAAATCATAGTATATCTAAAAAAAACCGAAACAATTCGGCACGAAAATATTTTTGCCCTCTGTAAACTTTATATACCCATCCCACGTTGGAATATTGAGAGCTTGGTAGATGCAAGAGCACATATTTGATAAAAAATAACGCAATTTCTGTTCAGGTTATAAGAGAGAGAGAGAGAGAGAGAGAGAAGAAATTCCTTTCTTTGATATATATATATATATATATATATATATATAAACAGCTGAAACATGATTTTTTTATTTTATGAAAGGTATTCACTTTTTTATGCAAACATGAAAATAAAATATAAATTCAATAAAAAATATCATAACTAGGTTCTAAATATATTTTCCTGCTGCCCATCAATGATTTTCTCGAACGTAACAATAGCCATAGATATTTTTATTTGCACATCTATTGTTTTTTAAACAGAAACATTCCTAGCGAAGTGTCAACTTATCATTTTTTGCGTTATTTGCCGAGTAGTAAGGAACTATAGGTGTTCTCATTCAATTCTGAATTTGCTCAATACGTTGAATCATCTTTTCTCAGTTTTATTACTGGTTATTTACATTGGAAAGTCTAAATACGCATTAAAAAACATGATCAGTTCAGTAGTATACTTTTGGGGAAGACGGGATGAATTCATTTTCGCTTCATGTACTTAACTTCATTTTGAATCTATAAATGTGCTGTTTCCGAAAATATTCATAATGAATTCGATTCGTGAAAATCGCAATTATGTGATAGTGACACTCACAAAAACATGCTATCTTAAAAAATAAAGCTGTCTTGCAGCATTACTGCCTCTTGTAGTAAACTGATATCAACCCAAGCGAAATTGAGATGCACGTCGTCGTGAAGCGTAAACAAAATACGATTGCGTGTGCGCGTTTTTTATAACCATCACGTGTTGGAGAATCATATCCATTGAGTACTTATCCATGCGATTAATATAAAATGCGAGAAATTTCTGTTGTAAATATTATTTGTTGTGAAGTAATTAATACTGAAAAAGTTTCTCCTTTTTCTTGATTTTTATTTAACTGATAGCGTTAATTATTTATTTCATTTATTTTAAAATGGTCTTTTCTTCACATGTCAAACTAATACAAAAGTATTTTTGTTAAAAAAAAATTAAATTTGGGCCATTTCGTGCTAGAAATTCCTTGCTTATAAATTATTTTAGGCTGTCACGCCGGTTTGGAAAAAGTTATGTCTTTTCGAAAGAGGTTTCTTAAGAAATGTCACAAAAGAAAATGATAGATTGAGAATATAAGTATCGTAAGCCCTATCGTAAAATATAAAGAAAATTTGAATCAATATAAATACCGGGTGTCCATAATTAAACTTTAAATTTGCGAGCAGTCTGTGGCAAAAACTATACAGTGGAATTGCATGAAAATTGGATAATGACAAAATGAAATGGTGGGAATTTTATCGAGGGAAAAAGCAATGAGTTCGAAAAACCACCCCTACGTGGTACATGGCACTCCGTGCTTTCTTTGAGGTCGGATGGAAATGTGATGGGATCACGGTAGACCACAGCCGAAAATTGTGAGGATTCAAGTCGGGAGATCTAGGAGGCCAAGCTGCTGGAAAATGTCGGCAGAGCACTGGTTACACACAACGAATAATGTGTGGAGAAGCACCGTCCTGCATAAGCCCTGTGGTTGTATCACATCGCCATGCCTGAAGAGACGGGATAATGGAGTGCTCTAATAAAGAAGTGTATCACTGACCGGTGATGGTGCATGTCACAGGCCCTGCGGCGCTATGCTTTTCGAAAAAAAGGACCCACAATGAAGCTTGCAATAAAGCTGCACCAAAACCATTGCATGCGAAGAGTGTAATGGAATCTGTAGGAATCGATGAGGGTTCGTAGCAGCCCAAATGCGGCAATTGTGCGTGAAATTAGAATGTTTACATTTCGAATATTATGTCTTTTATTTTGTTAATAAAAATCATCCGCGCCTGTACTTTTTTATATAGCTCACACTCTCTACATATTTATTTATTTATTTATTTTGGTAGAATATTTTCAATCGTTAATAAAATACATTTTAAAGCGCTCAATTGAGCTGAAATTTTATATACATGATTATTTTCGATGACAATACTATAATTTAATTATAATTAATAAAATAAAAATTAATTTATCCAAACTAATTATTTAAAGAATTACAAATACAGCCACGCTCGCATCATTTTTGGCGACTTGTGTCAAAACTTGAAAAGGTTTTTTCTCACGTTTTGAAGCGTTCCGTTGAACTGAAATTTTATAGACACGATCGTTTTGGATGACAATACGCTAATTTAATGATGATTAATAAAAATTAATTACCACTTAATGCTGTGATTCTGTCATATGTATATACATATTTATATTAATTGTAACTATTTAATAAAAAGTAGCTAAAATAAATTTTTCTTTGTTGATCTAAGTAGGAATTGACTTAATTTTTTTTATATTACTTGTTTCATCTTTGATAGTAAATTCTTTTTTGAAGCCCCCGAGTAGCCTAGTAGTAATGGTCAGGAATTCATATAAGCTATCACCGAGTCTTGGAATTAAGTCCTGATGCCACTGAAGATTCGTGGTATAAGGGGCACGTTAAAGTTGTCGAGGCTCCAAGTACTCACGTTGGCCTTTTGTGGAAGTTAGGAGAGTGCCATACCAGCTCTGGTGTAGTACCCAGACCGAAGTTGGAAGTTTTTTGAACTTTTTGAGACAAATCTTGTTTTGCTTAGTTTGTTTCTTGTCTTTTCTTCTGCTTTTTTGTCTATCATTTTGTATTGGAGATTTTCATTGTTCTTGATTTGTTTGCAAAAAGACTCAAATATTTTTTTCTTTCTCTTACTCAATGATGTTCATGTATATGTTTTTCTTAATTTTAGTTGTGTATATTTGCATTATGTAATTAGGAATGCCTATTGTGAATTTACCTTTATTTCGTATTAGGTAAACTTACTGTGAATTTCTGTAAAAAATGTAAATAGCAAGTTTTTTGTTCAATAAGAGCCGAATGCGAGTTCATTGTTTCCCATGGGACCAGTTTGTAGTTCTAAACCCTTTATGTGTGAGCTGGGTTCCCTTGGGCGTTCAAACAATAACCCTCGTGCAGCTTCAAAAAGTGAAACTAATAAAAAATACCACATCAAATTCAGAACCACCGAAATTTAGCTCTTCAAGGAAACATGAATTGCCAGTCTTTAAGAATTTTAGTTGGAAAATAACTTTCACCGGATAAAGAAATTATTATTTTTAATAATATATCTCATATTCAGCACAGATATTGAGAATTCGAAAATTATTTTCTTCACAACAGATAAGCCAAACCTCGTGTTAAATAATACGGTATTGCTGAAGAATGTGAGGTTTTATCATCCTTATCAACACCGCATAAAAAATGACCGAGTAACCTTTATATAATCAAATGTCATGAAATCCTTAAGAATTCCTCGTTATGTAGATTCGTTTTGAACAAATTGAACTAAAAATTGAGGAGGAAAATCTCTTATTATAGCAAATTTCAGATTATTTCATAGAATTGAATAATTCTAATAATTGTGATAATTGTTTAGTCTAATTTTATGTTGACATTACAACTTTAGCAATTGAGCTAAAAGTACATCTCACACACGCACATATTTATTTTATTCAGTCAGAAAAATTTATTTATTCACCCTTATTCCAGCATTTCGATCCAGATTTACAAACAAAACAACAAATTTCTGTAATTACAATAATATCTTTCTTTCTAATTGAAGATTTTGGATAAGGAAAAAATATCTTATACTGTGGATCTTTTGCAACAAACAACGCCGCGTGTATTTAGAATAAGACGAACATTTGAAATGTTAATCCTTTGTAAGGCCGTGGAAAGTATACTTAACTACGAACTGCGTGAATTTTTAAATGTCCACGATGAACTATTTTCCCATTTATGATTTGATCTACTATCTCTTCGGCAAGTGTGAATCTGATTTCTGGATTTCCAAGTCGTAAGCGTAAAGGACGAACAGAAAAATTCCCGAGAAGTAAGAAAACTGCTTCCGGTGACGTACGATCGACAAGTTGTTGACTATATACCGGTGGTTATAATTAAAGCAACACTATTCAACGGCCTGTAGAATCCGTTCTGCTTATCGGATTTTGATGAAACTTGTACAAGATCCACGTGATGCAAACGCTGAAATCTCAAGATCACAAAACACTCCTTGAATTTTCTTGTCGATTTTTGGCGAGAATAGTTGATAATATGTGGCCTTGAAAAATTCTATGGTCAAATGAGGCACACTTTTATTTATATGGAGCTGCGAATAGTCAAAACTGCCGCTCATGGGATACTTCACCTCCTAATGTCCAGCATCAACGACCAATGCGTTCTGATTACGTGACAGTTTGGTGTGGACTTACTGATAAGTTTTTATCCTCGGACCTTTTCTTCTATGAAACTCTCACTCCATGAGGTCTTACAAGATGTTTTGTCTCGAGTGCACGGTACAGTATTCAACAGCAGGTCATTCCTGCTTTACAAGAACGGTATTGTTTTCAAACCACTATCTTTATGCAAAATGGAGCAACTCCTGACATCGGGCGCCAAGTCAAAGCACCACTGCTTAGTTCTAACTTTGGCGATAATCGTGTAATATCTAGACATTTTCCAGATGCATGGCCTTCTAATTCACCCTACTTAAATTCCTGATTTCTGGTTGTGGGGATTTCTAAATGACCGTGTTTATTGAGGAGGAATCAGAACTTTACCTGTGATTTGAAAATTAGCATTATAAGCCATGTGGCTTAAATCACTCGTGAGTTGCTTCGCGCTACCATTGAAAATGCTATAATGCGCTTTCAACACGTTATTGATGTCAATGGAGCACATATTTAGCGTATTCTGTAACTTAATAAAGTTTAACGATTCCAACATTTTTTTTCCTTCTTTGGACACCAAGTTTCCCCCTAGTGATAAAAATGTAAACTATATATATATATACAGTCGACTCTCGATAATTCGAACTTTCGATAATATGAACCTCTCACTAATTCGAAGTATATGCTCAGCCCCTAGAAAAACTCTTGATATTTCGAACTAAAACCATACGGTTTGGTACTCTCAATATTTCGAAGTAAAATTTGTGACTGGCAAGACTACAACACGCGATAATTCGAAGTTATCCTATAAAACTATCGATAATTCGAACCTTCAATATTATGAAGTTAGATTCACTTCCTGTACCTAATTATTTCACGAACGGTTTTTTTACTGAACTTATTTTCAGTTCAAATTGTGCATGTTGATAGAATAACTATACTTTGTTTATTATATATTTCCGGTATTTGCTAAGCAGAATTTTAATATATTCCTATGCCATCTGTTTGATCTTTTTCCGTTGATACCCAAGCGTTAGATGGATAAAGGAAAAACTGCTTTCTTTTTTATTCACTTGCAGTTATGAGTGATGCTTCCTTTTACAAGTTTTGCACAATAATTTTGATTTGCGTTGAGTATTTATTACTAATAATGAGTCACATTTAAAAGGATGTTTTTTTAAATAAAGCACTCAAACTACATCCAAGATAATTCAGCAGAATCGTTTTATAGCAGAGGGTTGAAAGCGAGAAATAAAACCTTTATATAAAAATGTACGAGGCAAAGACAGAAGAGACAGGGTTTAACTTTATTCTATTATTTTTTTTTAAAAAAAGAGCGGTAATGTGCCACTAAGAATTGCTCCACGTGCCATAGTTGTCGACCCCTGCTAGTATACCCCGTAGCTGAGTGTGAACTGTGAATACGCCTTGTGTTCATTTTAGATTCCAAATTTTAAATTAAAAATATTATTTTACTGAAGTTGTGGTGATTTACGTTTCCTACCTGTTAATTTCGATAAACCTTGGGCCACTACTTTACACTTCATCTTAGTGTGGACTTATCACGCGAAAGGAACGACATGTCTTCTTTTAAAAGTACAAGTGCTTAAAACAATTTCTGAAAAGAAAAAGGTCATAGAATCAGTTGAAGAAGGTAGAGGAAGGTCGATGTAACCAAAGCATTTGAAATCCCACTGAGCTCACTCTCCACTATTCTGAAGAATAAAGAGAAACTCTTTTAGTGCATCTTCGAGTAGAGTGAGAAAACGCGTTACTAAAGGTAATTTTCCATGTCTTGAACAGTGTTTAGTTTCATGGATGAGAGTGTCGAGGACAGAATATTCCGATGAGTAGCTCTTTATTGAAGAAAAATGCTAAAGCATTCGCCAAAGAATTAGGAATCGAGTTTTCAGCTAGCGAGGGATGGCTTACAAATTTTAAGAAAGGGAATGGGATAGTCTTCAAAAAAATGTGCGGGGAAAGCTCAAATGCCGACATTAACGTTTGTTTTAAGCGGCAGAACTGGCTTTCGGATCTAATACAGGAGTACGAACCACGTAACATTTTCAACACGGATGAAACCGGACTCTTTTTCAAGTGTTTGCCAGAAAAAACATTTACATTAAAAAAAGAAAAATGCCATGGAGGAAAACATAGCAAGGAGAGGTTAACTATTTTACTGACTGTAAACATGGACGGCTCAGAAAAGATTACTCCTCTCGTCATAGGAAAATCTGCGAAACCTCGGTGTTTCAAGGGCATAAACCCGTTCCCTACCAAATACCGCTCAAAGAAGAAGGCATGGATGACCACCGAACTCTTTAATGAATGGTTGGTCTCACTAAACTCTGATATGAAAAGAGAGAAACGACATATTCTCTTATTTTAGACAATTGTACTGTGCACAATAACGCACCACCTTTATCAAATGTGAAATTTCAATTTTTCCCTCCGAACTCAACCTCAAAACTTCAGCCACTCGACCAGGGCATCATACATAATTTTAAAACTTTTTATTGGCGTGAAGTTGTTAAAACCGTTTTGAATAACCTCGAAAATCAGCAGCATGTAACTACTATTTCTATTTTAACAGCTTTGATCATGATTGACAAGGCTTGAAGAGCTGTTACTCCTTTGAAAATTCACAGCTGTTTTAAAAGGTCAGACTTCCCCTCGCCGATCTAGTTGATGTGGACAATACACACACTGAATTTAATGCTGAACCATCCCTTTGGGAAGCTCTTCCAGAACAAGATTTGACGTTTGACGACTACGTGTTGGTTGACACGGACATTGCTGTTTGGGGAGAGCTCTATCTGACGCTGAAATTGTGGCTTTGGACCACAATAATACAGAAAGTGATGAAGACGAATCGGAGGAGTTAACTCCAGTAACTCTGTCAGAAGCTAAAGTGTCACTAAACAAACTACGCAACTTTTTCTTTCAAAATCATGTTGATGCAGACATTTTACAGGCTTCATTTGTTCTAGAAAAACCTATTGACAAAGTTAGATTGAATGCCTTTGAACAAAAAAAAGATAATAATTTTTGTCGAAAAAATCTGTTAATTATATAGTATGTATATTCTTTTAATAGTTATTTTCAAGATATAAGTATTCTTTTAATATAGGACTTTATAAACTTCTGTTTTATTTTTATACTATATAAAATGTACTTTAAAAAAATTATGTACACAATTGTTACTTTATTACATAGCTTTAAATTTAAATGTGTGTTAGAAAAAAACTTATCTTCGTGTATTTTGAGAGTTTTTTCCTACCCTCTTGATAATTCGAAGTTTTTCATTGGTCCCTCCAACTTCGAATTATCGAGAGTCGACTGTACATATATATATGAAAGGAATTTGTTATAATATATCAAAAACAAGAGAAATAATAGATAATGAACATAACAAGAAATAACGTAATAAAAATATAAAAGCTAAACATGAAGATCGAATTTATAGAAAAATACAAAAAAGGAACTACAAAAAAACCCCTAGCGAGTCAGAAAGCAATTTCGGACTTAGGACCGAATAAGTGAGGTTAAACTAGTTTGAAGGTGCCAACCTTCTCCCTTTGCAACTCGGTAAGAAAAGCAAATAAAATAAACAAAAATTCAAAGTATGTAAAAACTCACAGAGAGTATAATAAAATCACTGACTACTACTCTGCAACAAACTCTCAATGCAGAAAAATCGCAAAACAATTACGTAATAAAAGTAGAAAAATCCTAAGACAATTACATAAAAAAAGTATTTTTCAAAAAAGAATTTAGCAAAATTTCTTTACTCACAGAGCCTTTTCCAAGAGAATCAAGCGTCTTGAAATTAATGAAAATCAATTATTCACCAAGTTAAAAAATTCGAATATACATAAACGCATCCTTTGAACTAACTTTTAAACCAGCCAGCAAAGATAGATACCAAGAGAGACGACAATCAAATATGGTAGGCCTTGAATTGGTTGGTTGCCAAAGATGTAAATTTGCTAGGCTTTAATTTGTTTGGTTGTCAAAAATGTGTAAGGTGTTCAAGATGTGTGTGGAAAAGATGTAAACTGTGATATGAGTGTTATGATATAATCTTCACATCAAGGCCACTAACATGCTGACTTTTAAATCCTATTGTTGTGTGGTGGATTTGGAATTAGAAGTAGCAAGATGGTTGATGTATTTGTGATGAATATAAGTTCTTAAGAAATTAAAAGGGTATTCACATGATCTAAACAACATTGAATTTTTTTTATATTATTGAATTTATCTATTTTGTGGGTAGTTAAGTTATCATTTCTAAATAAAAAATTCAAAATGATATTTCCGTAAATTGATAAATGCAAGTTACTATTCCATACAGGAATTTTAATTATATGGAACTTAAAAGAATCTCTTTTGTCAAAAATGTTACTGACTACATTATTGTTAATATAAGATGCAAGTCTAAATCCAAGAATTCTACCATATTAGAGTTAAAGTTAGTTTTAAGGAGGTTGAAATAATCGGGGTAGAACGTTATATATATATATATATATATATATATATATATATATATATATATATATATATATATATATATATATATATATATATTGCAGAGACCTTTTCTCTATGGTCTATATAGCATATATTCCAAGTTTCATCAAAATCCGATCAGCAAACCGGGTTCAAGAAGCTCTCTGAATAGTATAACTTTAATTATAACCAACAGGTACCAACTTTACAAAAAATATATAGAGTTGCAGTTTGTGCCCTACTAAGGCACATGAGAATGAAATACGTTTGTAAAGCGTACAATGTATCACTATGTATTGATCCTTCTTTTTTTTTTTCTGAAACTTCATGGAAAGTAATATGTTTAAATTGTCAAAGTTTTGAATACAAAATATATCTGATTTATAATTCCTTTTCAGCATATATTTTAGTGTATTTACTACTTATTTTTTAGATATTATACAATATGATATAAAAAGAAATGCAAAACATGATATCTTACCTTAAATAGTTCCCAGTAGAGTGAGTGAGTGATATTAACGCGTGCGTCGCACTGTTCAGCTACACGAGGACTTATGGCGACGAGCCACGTAATTTTGAATCATGGTCAAGTGACGAGGACGACACCTGAGCTGGCACCCCCCCTTTCCTAATTACCACATCAACGGAGGAACGTTTCAGTTCTCGACAGATTTAACGTGCATCGCTGCCTTAAACGGCAGGTCTTTAGTGGTACTGGGCTCGAATTCATGACACGCCAGCCACGATTCGATACCTTGACCACTAGGCTACTGGCGGCCACTGCTCCCAGTGGAAGGAATGGTCTTAAAAACCAATTCAATGTTAAGTAATAAGCTAAATGAATTTTTTTATAAACCAATCTAAATCCCAAATATATTTTAATGTAACATGACTTGTAAAATATGATGTTATACAGGGTCAAATCAAAAATTATGTGTGTTCTATTTTTTTTTTAATCTTGGTCTTTGAAGTGTCTAAGTTTGTGTCGGAATACCCAAATGCGAAGATACTATATGGCAGTGCTTCTCAAACTTTCAATACTGGCGCCCCCCTTTTCAATCACAATTTTTATCGCGCCCCCTTATACATTAATAATGTACTGAATGTAATAATAATGCACTTTGACGCTAAAGCTACTATACGCGATCTTAATTATAAACCATACAAATTAATAGCATAAGTATTACAGTTTGTATACTACTTTTTGCAAAATAAATAAATTAAGTAAGACAGTACTTCTCAAACTTTCACTACTGGCGACCCAATTTTCAATCATAATTTTCATCGCCCCCAATAATAATGTATTGAATGCAATAATAATGCACTTTGAGTATTAAATTTTGTATACGTTACTTTTATATAATATATATTTTAAGCAAATTACTTTTAAGTAATAATTATAATGTTATGTTATTTTTTCCTTTCTCTCATTTTTTAAATTGGGACAGATTGCAAAATGACATTTAATTAAAAATTTATTTCGTCCATCATGCATTTCTAAAAGTACAAATGTCATTAGAACAAGTAATATAAAAAATAAATTTTAAGTCAATTCTCCTACTTAGGCCAACAAAGAAAAACTTATTTTAGTTACTTTCTATTAAATAGTTTCAATTAATACAAATATGTAATACATATGACAGAATCACAATGTTAAGCGACAAAAGAGAAAGCGATTTTCCTTGCAATTTTTCCTTTTCTTTTCTATATATGGGGTATTGGAATATTCTTTTTTCGTTACTATTTATTCATTAATTAAATTTAATTAGTGTAAGAAAATAGTAAAGTAAAGAAGAAATCACACACATTCTTAGAAATTAGGCCATCTCGGATGGAATTCGAACTACCGTCCTTCAGATTAGAAGCCCAGCGCGCTATCCATTGCGTTACAGGGGACAGCACGAAAAGTTTTCCTTTCTATAAATGCTTTTGGACTATAATTTTTGTTTGTTACTATTTATTCATTTTTTTAATTTAATTAATGAATTAAAATTTGAAAGAACTGTATTAACATGAAGTGTCACCCACTACAAGTTTTACAAAATGTATTTGAACTTAAATGAATGAATAGAAAGTATTTTATCAACGATTGAAAATTTGAACAAGATATATATGAGAGAGTGAACTTATAGTAGAAATTGAAAAATAGTGTACTTTATGTTGCGCTCTCTCATATCCATCACATCTGGCATTCTCGCGAGCGTCTGCGTGAGTCTGGCCAAACTATCGGACGTCTGCGCAAAACATGTAATAATGCTGTACCTCGTACAATTCCAATCAGTCTTGGTCCATTCGATGCTTCTATAGCTACCAAATCTATCTTGAATGTACATTTTATAATTTGCGCGTTAGTTGTAATTCACACTATTAAGTATTACTGCAGAAAATTGGAACAAAAAAATCATGGATAAATTTTTAAGTCGTAAGCGAACATTCGACGATAATAAAGCATCAACAAGTGCACAGACGAGCATAGTTCCGAAAATTAAATCAAGGAAATATTCTCAAGAATACTTGAATTTTGGATTTACCATTACTGAAGTAAATGGAGAAGAAAAGCCCCTGTGTGTTATTTGCTCAAAAATATTGGCAGCAGACAGTATGAAACCTAATAAACTTAAAAGACATTTCGAAACGCTTCATGGTGAGTACATTAACAAACCTCGAGAGTTCTTTGAATCAAAATTAAAATCATATGGAAAACAAAAAACATTTTTAAAAAAACTTTGTCAGTGAATGAAAAAGCTTTACTTACTTCTTACAAAGTATCATATAAAATAGCCAGATGTAAAAAGCCTCACACTATTGCCGAAGAGCTTATTTTGCCTGCAGCAATTGAGATTGTAGAAACTATGTTTGGAGACAATTTTGCCAAAGAGTTGCAGTCCATACCCCTATCAAATGATACTGTTTCCCGTCGAATTGATGATATCGCTGGCTGAAGATGTAGAGCAACAGCTTTTCGGTAAGTTGCGTGATAAATTGTTTTCAATTCAGCTTGACGAGGCAACGGATAGCAATAAAGATGCTCATTTCATTGCGTATGTTCGATTTTGGGATGGTATGTCAGCGGTAGAAGAACTACTTTTTTGTAAACCAATAAAACTTAAAGCAACAGCAATAGCATTATTTGATATTTTAAATAATTTTATAAACGAGGCAAATATAGAGTGGAAAAATTGTGTCGGAATATGCACCGATGGTGCTCGTACAATGTCAGGAAGATTTAAAAGTATACAAGCACTTGTGAAACAAAAATCTCCACTGTGCATCTGGACACATTGTATGATCCACAGAGAAGCTCTGGCTTCCAAAGAAATTAGTCCTGGCCTGAATATTGTGCTAATGATAGTTGTGACTGTAGTAAATTACATAAAAATGAGACCCCTAAAATCAAGAATCTTTTCTGGACTTTGCAAAGACATGGGCGCAGTGCATTCATCGTTGCTATTTTATTGTGAAGCAAGATGGTTATCACGCGGGAAATTTTTACAACGTGTTTATGAATTAAGAAATGAAATTACCATTTTTCTAGAAGAGGAAAACCTACCGGAAGCTGAGAAATTTCGAGATGGTTTATTTCTGATGAAGTTGAGCTACTTAGTCGATATATTTGAGAAATTAAATATATTGAATCTTCAACTTCAAGGATCAAATGTACATATGTTTGACACGAGTGATAAAATTAATGCTTTTGTAGAAAATTAGAATTATGGAGCCGAAATTTAAAGCAAAAAAAAAAAAAAAAAAAAACTAGAAATGTTTGAAAATGCGGATAAATGTGTAAAAACTTACAAAACTGAAGAACAACATGTGGAAGTTGTTTATAAAACTATTGAATATCATTTAGCTATGTTAGCAAAAATTTTTTAAAATATTTTTTTGCTGAGGACAACTTGATAGCAAGTTACGAATGAGTGAGAGATCCATTTCAAAATACCCCAGAAGGGCTCTCCACTACCGAAGAAGAAAGTTTCATAGATTTCACATCTAGTGGCGAAATTAAAGGACAATTTTGTAATAAAACTCTCTTTCAATTTTGGGCAGAAGTAGATGATGAATTTTCTGAACTGAAAACAAAAGCATTTCGTATACTTTTACCGTTTTCAACACCGTACCTTTGTGAAACCGGATTTTCTGCGGTGGCTGCTTTGAAGACAAAATATAGATCTCAGCTAAATATAGAAAAAGAACTCAGAGTGTCAATTTCTAATATTAAGCCTTCATTTGAAAACCTTTGCTCTGCAAGACAAGCCCATGGAAGTCACTAATAAATTAAACTTGCTCTTAAATTAGTATTAATAAATTAGTTATAAAATACATTGTGCAGTACTGATACATTTATAAGTACACTGGCTGAAGTACCCGTTCTGCGATTTTTTTTTTAAATAATACATTATTATTGATATAATAGCTTAATTGTAAGAAGAGTAAAACCAAGTGCACAACAATGCATACAAAAATATAAAATGATTTTTTAAATGAATGCTCCTATTATAAATAGTTTAAAACGAACTGTAATTTTAAGCCTCACAGAATTAGCATTTAGAATTAATATTAAATAAGGAAAACGAATGAAAAATTCCAATGAAGAATAATTGTGTTATTTTTAATATTTAAAGCGAGAAACCTTCAAAATGTTTTAACCCGGAAGCAGGCGCCCACTCCACACTAACGTTAATGGTCGCGCGATCACTTCACCAAGTCACCCCAATCCTTTTTTTTATAATTATTTTTTTCTGTGCTCGATAAAAATCACAATTGCAGTGAATAATTTAACTAAGAGAAAATATACTTACCTACTTTAAAGGACTTTTTAATTTTTCTTTGATGATTTGAGAAAAAATCCAATAAAACTAAAGAAACCGTTCCAAATGTGCGTGACCTTAATAAAGAACATAAATCACAGACACTTTTCACTAACAATACAAGAACGTTATTTGCAATCAAAACTGTCATATTTTGCTCACGTTATTGTAATTTTTCTATTCTTCGATGATCTACAAATAGCATGTGTAACCTTTTCTTGCTTGTGGTTTTTTGACAAGGCGAAGTGTTACATTTATGGCTTCTTAGTTTTCTTGATATCTTAATTTTCTTGATAGAGTTCTTTAGGCAGCATTTGAAAATTACAATTCAACTCAAACGTTTCATGTCTATCACTTTTGTCATATTTACTTCCGCTATCACGATTAATATGCATTATTTCATCAGGTTCTTCAATTGCTTGATCAGTTTTATCTTCCTTCAATAGAGAGATCACAGATGCCCATTTTTTTTATATTCTGCTCATTTACATTTATAAACCATAATAAGTTATACAACACAGCAATTAAAACCACAAAGTTAATCGTAGGGGAAAGTATAGCATATTCATAGAAAATATTTCTGAACAAAAGTGGTCGTGAAGGGAACTCGATCAAAACAAGTACCTTGATTGTAAAAAACCGTTTGCCACTCTCAAAAAAGAGGCATAAATGTGACAAATTCATTTTAGTTTCCATTAAGACTGTCATATCGGAGGATACTGTCAAGAAACTGTTCACGAATAAACAGTTTTACCAGAATTTGGAGTGATTCAGCGCCTCATGCGACCGCTCCCATGAAAAAAATGTATTCGATACAAAAACATCGATGTCAGTTATAAAGAAATAATTGAGTAAAACGTTTTTTATAATGCAATTTCAGATTACTCATAAAATACATCTTGGCCAATTAATCCTTCAAAGTGCTCAATATGCTCATCCATACATCATAAAACTCATTTACATGGGGAAAAAAGCAACAGAAAAATATTATTTACAACTTTCCCAAAAGAAAAGTAGACGGAGTTAAGCATACCAGTAAGTTTGAAGGTCATAGAGATGATAATCAAAAGTACTATTCTAGAGGTTACAAGAAACGTAATAAAAAAATTCTCATCGCAGGATTACAGCAAAGCAAACAAAATATCTTTTTTTATTTTGTTTTGGGATCAAAGATAGCTAATGAGCGTTTGAAGTGGAATCTTTTGAAAGTGGAAAACCAGATGATATATATAATTTATATCAGTGCAAAATGTGTATTTTTTATTTTATCAGAAAGCATTTTGTTTTACTTACAAAAAATAATTTTTTAAGCCTTTTATATTTTCAAGATGCTCGCGCCCCACAGTTTGAGAAGCACTGCTATATGGCCTTCTGTCTTGATTGTGGCACTACTGTTGGCAAAATAGCAATTGAATAATACACTTTGAAGTGGGCAAGTAGAATTATTGTAATGGTATTGGAAGATTAGGAAGATCTGTTGAATCGGTTTGGCTTAGCGTATGGAGCGAAAAGTTTTATTTAGATAAGTATTGAGATCAAGGATAGAGAGAGAGAGAGAGAGAGAAATAAATTGCTAAGGTTAAATTTTTTTTAAAAAATGTGTGTTAAAAGGACTAATTATAATAAATTATGTTAAGGTAATTTGGGAGAAATAAATTTTTCTTGGTCCCGAGAAGGAGGTACATGAACACAGAGCTTAAATTATAGCTTATTTTGGTGGTGGAGGAGGAGGGGGAGTTGCGTATGTGTACACTTAACTTATTAAAACTCACGGTAAAAATTCGGGTCAAATAGCTCAGTTTGATAACTTTCTGGGGTCAAAAAATGTTTGGGTTTTCTCCGGAACACTGAGACGCAATCAAGCCAAACTATCGGAACGCCGGACCCAATGAGTGACAGTGGTAGCCTAGTGGTCAAGGTATCGGATCGTGGCTGGCATGTCACTACCCCAGTACCACTAAAGACTCGCCGCGTAGGGGAGCGATACACGTTAAATCTGTCTGTTGGTGTGGTGTGGTAGCTGAGAGAGGTGGTGCCAGCTCAGGTATCATCCTCGTCACTTGACCATGGTTCAGAATGACGAGGTCTGTCACCAACAACCCTCGTGTATCTCCCTCCCTCAGCCAAACCCAATGTGAAAAATATAAAATACAATAACTTTTGAATATTTGGAATTTCGAAAAGCGCCACATATATATATATATTCATGATCAGCATTGAATTTTACATCAGTACACCGAGTTTGGTGAGAATTGGAGGGTGAACAAAAAATTTGTCAGTCACACGGAAATCTTGTAATACGCTCAAAAACGACAGTATGGCATTATCTTGTTTATCATCGCATTATAACTTAACTCAGTGGCGCGACAGCCCATGAGGTACCAAGGCCTACTGTGCTTAACTCTGTATACGCGACCTTGGGCCCTGAGGTGCATAATCAGATGTCCCGATCAGGTGGTCAGTCGACGCGAAAATACCCAGTGTTAAGTTCCCAAGTATGCTTGGTACTCATTTATCGATCCACTGAACGGATGAAAGGCTGAGTCGACCTTGTCCAACCCGGGGTTTGAACTTTGGACCTGTGGTGTGGAAGCGCGCACTAACCCCTCAGCCACTGGGCTTCATTATCGTATTATAATAGGTATAATAGTGATTCCGATGAGATGCTCACTCCGAAATTGGACTTGAAAAATGTGTTTTTCAGTGTTTTTATTGATACGGTCTAAAATACCAATATGTACATTACCAAAAAGCAATATCTCGCGTTCTAATAGACGTAGCGCAAAATCAAAGGCAATCGTACTCGAGGCAAGATTTCGCATCGACATACGCAATGTAAGATCGTCTTGTAGTTGAATTAATCATCTCTAATTAACCGGAGATTTACCATTTTTATTATTTCCTTCAAAACACATCACTATATATACAATTTCATTTACAATTTTAAATCGCATCGGGAACTACAGGAAGCTTCCTCCATTTTACGTTCGAGACCACCTTCTCCTCTCCTTCCCGCTCAAACGCCAAAATAGTTCACAGCAGCGCCTTCTTTCTAGTCTATCGTGTGCTATGTGTCAAGCCTCCTAGTGCACTATGTGTCACGCCGTTACAGCAAGAAATTTAAAAATCGGTCCGTAAGTTTCGTTCACAGCACATTCTGCTAATGTTAATGCTTTGGAAGGTTGATTTTAAAGAAGAGATCCTTTGATTTTAAAGAAGAGGTCCTTTGATTTTAAAGATGTCCTTTGATTTTAAGAATAAAGCTACTGAAATTTCACAAAATAAAAACCAGATTAAACTCAGATACAGCACTCTACTATTAATTTCATAATTTCTCACGAAGCATCTGCCTTTATAGTTATTATTCTTTGTATAACATTGTTTTATATTGTATTATTTAGTAGTATAGTATCTTATGCATTTTGTGTATAACATATTTAATGAGCTTTGGCCACGTAAACATTCATTGGGCGCGCCTAAAATAAAAAAAAGTTCCAAGAATTGCAGTATGAATAAATATTTTTTTTCTTGGGGAATGACAAACATATTTTAAGGGTTAGCGAATAAAAATTGCTCACACACACAGATTTTTTAATGTGTGTTTTACTTGTGAGTTATAACTTGAAAAGTTTTGGGGGACTGAGACAAACGGAAATGGGAATGTTTGCAATTTTTATCTGTCGATTGGGAGATTACGTACTGGTGTAAAAAGGACCACATCAATTTTATAAATATTCTCTTTGTTTTTCTATTAATTAAATCAAGTTTTTAGAAGAGGGAAATTCTTGCTGAGCAAGGTGAATTGATAGATTTTTAAACTGGAGAATCTATCAGTGTCTTCTGCATACGTATATAGAAATGTTTTTCTTGTTTTAGAAATGTCACTTATAAATAAAAAAAGTAATATGGGGCCCAGAAGGAAATATTATTTTTATGTGGGTGAGAAGAAGGTATCATTTAAGTGGTCTTTGAATTTTCTTTCTTTCAGATATGGAATTAAAAATCTATTGAGTGAAGGCTAAATACCGGGTGGGCAAAAAGTCCGTAAAAATTTTAAAAATTCATAAAATCCGGAGAAATGAACGAAAAAAAAACTGCTTGCAGGATCAGCATTAGTATGTCACGGGATTTTTTTAAGCTAGAAAAAAATAATTTGAAAATCATCCGGTAGGTGGCGCTGATGTACGCAAATCAAAGAAACAATGCATAAATAATGAACAGAAAACTTTCACAACTTTATTACACCAGAATATGTTCCACATGACCACCACCACAGGGGAGAAGACACTCCAGACGAGTGACAAATCCAGCAACGGCAGAGTGCAACATGTCCGGATATATGGAGGATACTTCTCTGCGGATCGCATCTTTCAGTTCCGACAGACTTGATGGACCGGATAAATACACGCGAGATTTCAAATATCCCCACTACCAGAAGTCTACCGGTGTTAAATCTGGAGACCGAGGAGGCCATGGGTACCTGCATCGCCTGCTAACGATTCTGTCTTCCCCGGACGTCTGTATCAGGAACGCCTTAACCGGGTTAGCAGTGTGACTGGTTGCTCCATTCTGCATGAACGTGACATTCGAAATCTGACCTCGTTGAATTAAACATGGCATGACAGTCTTCCGCAGAAGCGTTAGATAACGCATTTACCGTTTCCGTTATCCATCCATTTACTGGGCACTGCGTTTCCAAGAAGAAGGGTCCTATGATAAATGAACCCCTGAAACCACACCATGCTGTCACTTTTGGGGAATGCAATGGCTTCTGTGTGTACTCACGTGGATTAGAGGTCCCCCAAATGCGACAGTTATGGTTGTTAACATCACCATGAAGCGAGAAAGGAGCTTCATCTGTCCACAAGATGTTAAAAACCCAGGTGGGATCCTGTTCCATTTTAGAGAAGGCCCACTTCGCAAATGCTTCCCTCTGTGCGGTATCTGCTGGCAAAAGTTCATGGCACGATTGCAATTTGTATGGGTACAGCTGGAGGATTCGATGAAGAATATTGCGGACAGATGATGGTAGTAAGCCCAATCGTCTGGCAGCTTCACGAGCACTGCTGGTCCCTGAAGCTGCTTCGGACGCAATTGCTTCTATTTCGACAGCAATGCAGGATGCACGTGCTTCTTTCAAGCATGGTCGTCCGGCTCGTGCTCGATCCTCCAGCTTTCCAGTTTCCTCAAACCGTTTAACAAGCTTTAAGATACCTGCAGGTGTTAAAGGGCCTTTTCCACTCTTCACATTTTTCTGAACTCGGAATTTACGCAAGGCAATGGTCGCTGATTTCTCGTTCATGTAAAATAATTTCACCAAAAAAGCTTTATCCGGCGCACTGAGCATCCTTGTTCACATTCACTGTTTGTAATGGTGAAATGAATGTTAATTCATTGAGAGCAAAGGTTTTTATAGCCGTCTAATTTGCATATTTCCACCACAGACGCTTGTAACAGCGCCACCTACCGGATGATTTTCGAATTATTTTTTTTTTTTCTAGCTTAAAAAAATCCCGTGACATACTAATGCTGATCCTGCAAACAGTTTTTTTTCGTTCATTTCTCCGGATTTTATGAATTTTTAAAGTTTTTACGGACTTTTTGCCCACCCGGTATTTTAATCTAGTTTCCCTAATTTGCATCTAATTAATTTTTATTTTCTATCACATTCAAAACAATATATTTCCTGGCCTTTAAAATAATAATTATTTTTCAACGAACATCTAAGATATCTAATTCCCCTGCTTAATGCTGGCACGACTCGCAGTTGTAGCTTTCAGCTGCAACTCACTTCGAATGGTTGATAACGGTTATCTAACAAGAGAAAGATTGGCGATATGCATGTCTCAGTTTTGGTGTGTATAACTGATACGGAATTACTAGCTGAAAATGTCACAGAAAAGTTTTAAGATTTATTTTGGCATCCGCATGATTTCCTTTTGCGATGGGAAATTAAATGTTTATTTATAAGATCATCTGTACTATAACAAATATCTTTCATTTAGTGTTAAGCGACTAACTCTCCCAGTTTTGAAGAAAGGCATTTTAACGTATTTTGATTATGTTAATAACACAAAAAGGATTGTTAAAACTTTTCATGCATTACAAATTCTAACTTAATAACACACACATCTCTATTTAACTTCTCTATATCCGAACGTTTTTTTTAAACGGATTCATATATCATTAAAATTCTAATGTATTTTATATTTCTTATATTTGTTTTTATTCAATTCATACTATTAGCTTACACTGTCTATATATTTATTTATTTATCTTGGTGGAATTTTCAATTGTTAATAAAATACATTTTAAAGCGATCAATTGAGCTGAAAGTTTATATACATGATTATTTTGGATGACAATACAGTAATTTAATTATAATTAATAAAAATTAATTGGTTAAAACTAATTATTTAAAGAATTACAAATACAGCCACTTTGGCATTTTTGACGACTTAGCGATCCTTTTGGCGACTTGTGTCAAAACTTGAAAAGGTTTTTTTCTCACATTTTAAAGCATTCAGTTGAACTGAAATTTTATATACATGATTGTTTTGGATGACAATACGATAATTTAATTATAATTAATTATAATTAATTGTCGCTTAATGTTGGGATTCTGTTATATGTAGGTACATATTTATATTAAATTATATTTTATTATTTTAATAAAAAGAAGCTAAAATAAAATTTTTCTTTGTTGATCTAAGTAAGAATGGACTTAAAAAAGTTTTTTTCTATTATTACTTGTTATTGAGACATTTATGAGGATAATCAGCTATTTTAATGTAGGAAATCCAAAGTATTTTAAGAAGAATTATAAATTACAGAATCGGATTAAGAAAATTTTGAAAAAATCGAATGCGTTCGTTGATTTAAATGCATTGAAATACTTTTACCCAAAT
Source organism: Trichonephila clavipes (assembly GCA_019973935.1). Classification (NCBI taxonomy): domain Eukaryota; kingdom Metazoa; phylum Arthropoda; class Arachnida; order Araneae; family Nephilidae; genus Trichonephila; species Trichonephila clavipes. The sequence continues at coordinate 495,600 of BMAU01021375.1, read as the reverse complement.
GATATATTCTCTATAAACTGATAACATTTCTACCTTTTACCATCGAATTATACGTCCATGAATTAGAAACTAAATTAATAAATGTTATAGCTCCAAAATTCCTAGGAATACAAATATGCACAGAACGAAATAGAACAATAAAATTTCATTTTGATTAGTCAATTTAGCGAGTTTCTCAGCTGGTGCAGTAAAATAAGCATGTCAATTTAAAATAAAAAGGATAACTCAACGGAAAAAGGAAATATAAGAGAATTTCAACTGCAATTTGAGATGTTAAGATGCTGATTTAAATTTAAATCGACTCGTCTTAAGTTAAATCCGAATAATGATACGGCAGTAGCTGTCGTTTGTTCTTTATGGAGTAATGCAATCCACACCTTTAATTTCTCCTCTCGAATGAGTTCAAAAATGCAGTTGTACACAAATATAAAAAATATTTACTCCTCGTTTTTTGGATAATTGTATGTAAAAATTTCAGAAAATAAAAAAGGACCCACTAAAAGAAGTAAAATTATAAACCAGAAAAAAATTATGCTTACAGTATGAAATAACTAATAACAGGAATGTGAACTTTACTATATCGAACCCTTAAAATTTGAACATTCTCTCTCTCTCTGTACTAGGAATAATACATTCAACATTTGAATCGGAAGAAATTAATAAATTGATTTAATCCTGAATGAGATAGTATATTTATCTCAAAGTAAAGTACTAACTGCATCTAATTTTGAATTTTTATTTTAAGTACTATTGAAACGGGAGAGCATAATAGATTAAATGGGAAAACATAGCCATTTAAGTGTTCCAAGGCTACTTTTGCTACTACTACCACTTGCTACTTTTATCTGTGTTACTCACGTCATATTTATTTCTGCAGCTACTGCGTCACAGTTAAGGGGAGGGGGATCTGATTACAACACTTTTTTTAAATCGAGTTTTATCACTTTCCTTACAGCAGATTGATTGTATAATAAACGATAAACAAGGAAGAGAATAAAATTATTTCGTTAAAATGCTTCGCTTCATAAAAAGTTAGGTATAAGTTCCAGATTAAACACCTTTTCCTCAATTGTATGATTATTTAAGCATACTCTCCGCAATACAAGTTCAGCGTTTGATAGAAAAACCTTTTGGTTTCATTTATCTATGGTGAAAAGTAAAAGCTTTAATCAGTGTATATTCCTTGCAGATTCAAGCTTGGTGGCGTGGTACAATGGTCAGAAGAAACTTGGGTCCTTACAAAAAGAAAAAGAAAAAGAAAGGCAAGAAGAAAAAGAAGAAGGGAAAGAAAAAAGGAAAGAAATAAAGTGAAATGCTCTTTAAAAAATGAAATGTTCAGATAAATGTATTTCTTTCAGGTTAACTCGAAATCGGAAAGATTATCTTTATTTTTAACTCATATTAATGTAGTATTGTGCATTTTACGCTCCATATCTAAAATAAATAAAAAGAAAGGAGGAAATAAACTTTGTTGATTGAGTTTTTAGACCATAGATGCTTTCAACGAAAATTTTATTTTCAAGACGGTTTACCTAGTTGAAAATCAATTTAAGTAAATTGAAGTATATATATAATCTTCTTCTTTAAAAGTTTATAAAGTACCATTTTTTCTACTAAATCTCTACAAGGTACTAGAATTCTAGTATACCATCGACCAATTTCCCTAAGCCAAAAGATATCGCCAAATCAAAAAGCATCGCCAAATGCTGTCATCGTTTTCGCGCATGCAAATTCTGTATTAGTCCATCGACACTTAAATTGGAGCATAGTTAGGAGAATTAAATGTTGTATTAATTGAAATAAATGAGATCTAATAGCAACCACAATATTTAGGTGGCCGAACGGCGTAATTGAATTCAAAACCGTGACAAATGAGTCGTATTTATGTAGACGCCGCAACATGAATTCGCGACAGACGAATCTAAATGCAGCACAGTTCCGCCGCTTCTTATTTTGCTAAACCCCTTAGTCTTTGGGTGCCTGTATTAAACCATAATTTTTTTGTTTTTTAGGGGAATACTGCTCTGCATTATTTTTTATAGAAAATAGATTCTAAAATGTAATCATTTTTATATTGGAACAAGTGGTGCCGTTGTTTGAGTTCGAATAACAGCCTGAGATGGAGATAGTACTTTTGTTTATATTACAAGAAAATAAATATTTACAGTTAAAGTTTACACTAAAAGAGGTAATAATGCGGTTAAATGAAAATTACACCCTTGAAGGTGCTGCGGATTGATGCGGACAAGACCTTGCGTCTGTCCGTTGCGTTTCAGTTTACAGAATGTCCCGGTACGGGGTTCCAAAAAGTTTCCGTTGGGGTAGGAAGGCGGGAAAGTATCGCGCACTCAGTTACAGTTAAGTGAGGAGTGTAGGAAACAACAAGTGAAGAGAATAATATTACAAATTACATAAACAGTGTTATTATATTCATGCATGCGCGATCAAGGTTATTGTGTTTGAACATGCGCGAAAACAGTACAGAGACTTTTGAGCATCCACTACAAAAGTATTATACTTGAACATGTACGAGAACGATCTTTTTTTCACTACTGGCTGTAATTTGGGACACTTGGCGACGTATTCCTATTTGACAAAATTTGTCGATGTGGTATAGACTAACTACATTGATGTCAAATATAAATTTTAATTTTATTTTTTATGTTGCACTGATTAATATCATTCTCTCCTCATTTGTTATTTAAATTGAAATAATTTAAAGAAGTTGTGAGATAAATTATTATACAAAATTCAAAATATATATATAAATACACACACAAAAATTAAATTAACAAATGAATTCGAGCCTATTACGTTTTGCATTACTTTGTGCACATGAAAAAAAAACGAAAGGCATGATTGAGCCCCATTGTAACATTTTACATAAAAATTAGAAAATTTATTCAGACTCATTTATGTAACCAAGACGAACAATAAAACAATAATAATACCTTTAAATGTAACTTAACTTATATCTTTGTATAATATGTATGTATATTTTCAATATTCGAGTTTAATGAATAAACAATAAATAGAAAGGAAAAACAATGAAACAATTTATTTAAGCCTAAACATTTCATTCCTGTTCACAATGTAAGCCTGCTACTGGAAGACACACAAAATTTTGATCTCTTTCGCTTCTGTAACATCATGTCAAAAAAATAAATAAATGACGTGATGTGGAAGTTTGGAGAATGAGGTGTGTGTATGTGTGCGACGTATGTGTGTGTGTCAGTTGACTGAGATTCAAAATTACGATGTCCTTCTCCGCTCCAAAGTGCGACGTAAATAAACAGTCAAATCAAATCATTCAACGTCTCATCAAGGGTTCTTCTCTGGTATATTAGTGTTTTGCAGTTACAAACATCCGTAATAATATTTTACTTTGAGAATAACTATATAGAAATTTTAATTAAGTAACATAAATTATAGCTTAAAAAACACGCTTTTATAGTGAATCGAACTAAAAAGTAAGAACATATTTCTTAATATAAGAATAAAATGATTAATGAGAAAATTAATGTCATTGGGATAAAAGCGTGGGGTGCTCTATATTAACTGTTATAATTTCTTACTAGTTCTATTCCGAAATGCTTTTTACTGTCGATGTCGTACGGTTACGAATTGATATTCTTTTTCTATTTGGATCGGTTACAGTTAGTAATAACAGACAACAGTGGAATAGCGACATTTTAATGGGTGGAACTAATTTTTAACTATCTTTCATATCTTGCAAGAGAAAAATATTCGAAGAAAATATATCGTTTTCAAGACGATTGGGAGGTTGACTGTTGTGTTGTGAAAAACAAACATGGATCAGTAATTGAGTGGTCACGGAAATGCTGTATTTAAAAAACACCAATAAATATGAATCATTCAATGACACTTTTCCTCGAAGAACTCTTTCAAGAGGTGATAAATAGGCTTTCTTGAATAATCTTTGCAACAGCAACAAAGTGTTTTGTCAATGGTATATCACAGCGGTAACAAAGACATCCTATGAAGTTTGTTACATTATTGGTAATCATATGAAACCGTTTGCTGAGATGCAGAGACTGTGAAGGAGTGTTTTTTAATTGCTTCTAATTTAGTGTTAGTGATAAAAGTAAAAAATATTTCAAAAGCATAACAGGAGTTACGATATTTTGATCAATTTTCTACATTTTAAATTTCCTATGTTATCTCGGTTTTAAAGCATCTCTCCACCCCCACCCCCCTTTTCACCATTTATTTTCATGTTGCGGCCCGCGTAAAATAACTAACATATGTATGCGGACCGCGTGAAATAGCTTACATACGTATGCGGTCCAGCAGAAAAAAGGCTGTGTGTGTGTGAGTACCCCTTATCTAATTTAAATATTTTAAGATATATTATTTTAAGTATGTGTGAGATGGAGTTCCACTAAACCTTATAGTTCTAAGGTTTCCATGTGTCGAAAAAGTTTGAAAACCTCTGGTCTAGATCATAGACATATAATTGCAATCATTAGTTACATGATGTACTTGAACCAACGACTGTTTAGCTCGACGAAATGAAATATGGCCCAATTAACCACTAACCAATAGTGTGTTATTCAAAGAATAGTGTCTATTGTATTTAGATTAATCTTGTTGTTGGGACTTTAAGCAACGTTATTTATATAAAATTTTGTCAATGTTTATTTTGAAATTGGTTTTGTTTTCTGTTTACAACTTTCAAATTCGCTTAGAAGAAGAAAAAATGCGAAAAAATGATCTTCCCTTTTTTTTAATAACTGTTATCGGGAGTTCTTTATCAGTGTACTTATCCTTAAAGCAAATTCGGAAAAATTAATTTTGATATTTAACACTTTCGCCATTTTCATCCTTCCGTTCTCTTTATCGTTATCGTCAGGGGAGTAAAGAGCGTAGCCATTATATCACCGTTGTTTTTAGTACAATCGAAAGTTATCTTGATTGTCGTGGAAGGGAAAATCTGTCTTGCGGTGGCGTCATTGAATATCGTGGAACTTTTTTCCGCTTGCGTAAGCAGAATAATTTAGAGAAAAAGCTTAAGGTACACAATATGCTTAGAATGTAAGAGTATAGTGTACTTGGGTGATTTTGGTAAAATATCTGGAGGCATTGTTTCAAAGCCCTTTAAACCAACATTGGAAAAGATAATCTGTAGAATGTCTTATGAAATTCATTTAAAAGAATTGTTTTTGGACATTCACGAATACCCCTAGATCTCTTTCGTGCATTTTTCTTTCTCTCTTTTCTTAGACAGCGCATATTTAACCTCTGAAAATTCTCTTAAATGTATTGCTTTATCTACATTTTATTGCATGTATTTTTGAAAAAAAAAAGTTTTGGTATTTGCCATAAACCTTTTTTTTTTTTGTGACCACACTAAAGAAGACTTCTAATTTATTCTAGGCAATAATATGCAATTGTTCGGATGCACTACATTTTCTTTTTCGATATTTTTGCATTCGGACGTGAAGTAGTTCCTTTTTTCGTGTTCATTCATCGAGGGATTTGTTTATTTTATCCATTTTCTGTAAAGGCCATATTTTTAATAGTGTTGCATGTGGCGGAAGGACAGCCAACGATTCCAATTAATTGAATGATAGCAGATTTATTAATAGACAAGGATAAACAAATTATGAGACGAAGATTAATCGATGACATACACAAAGAAATATTACAATAAATTATTTACAGTAATCAGAAACAGTTTTCAAGCGCAGTTCCATTAGCAAGAACAAACAAGTAGAGTATCACAGTCACCGCACAAGCAGAATCTGATCTCGATTGACTTGTCCTTTGTCTCAAAGGTCTCTTATATAGCCTCTTGGAAATTTACTCAAAGGTTGACCCTAGAAATTACTCGATGGCTTCTCAGCAATAGCATTTTTCGCTCAATGTGTCGCCTATCTCGTAATCCTAGTTTCATCTTCTAAGGTTGCTATAACCTTTTTTTTCTTTTGCGAAGCGAACTTTTCTTGTAAGACTACTTTCCTACAAGCTGCTTATCACTGTAAGGAAAACAACATACGCGATGTGTTTGAATATTACTAAGTGCGTCATTCTTTTTTTTTTTAACGAATGTTTTACATTTCATGAGCAAAGCTTGAGACGTAAAACTTTAAGCAAATTGTCCTTAAGAGTCAGTGCCTGTTTAACCATTGGGTGCTTGGAGCGGGCCCCCAGGGGCCTGGAGAAGTTGCACTTATCCAGATTTTCTGGTTATGAACTTCGATCCACCAGTGCCAAAGGGGCTTATAAGTTTTCTGCACCCAGGGTCCTAAATGAGCTTAAATCACCACTGTTATGTACTATTGGAAAAGGAACTAAGTAAGATGTATAATGTGATAAACAATTATTTGTGTCTCCAGTCAGAAATTATTAACCAATTTAACAAGTTCTTAACATTGCAGCTGTAAATTTGATTTCAACTATAAATACAAGAAAGTAAATACGTAAAACTTAAGTATAAAGGAGGTATTTGTTAGTTTTAACAAACATTGAAGATGAATGAGAAGTTCCTAATATCACTAATTTGATATTTTATCACAAATGCTATTATACTATAATCATATACATTTGAGGCAGGGCAGATTTATCAGACTGAGATTTATGCAGCTGTTAAGAGTCACTAGGAAACTCAAAGATTAACCTTATCATTGCTAAATATTTGACGCCAGAATAACTATTTTAGCAGAATTTTTTTTATCATTGACCTATAATTAATGTTTTGCTTAACTTTTCAACAACAGATACGTAGATACTGCGTTAAAGTTTTCCTTTTCAATTTCTCTGGTCTCTCTGTTATATAGTTTGGTATAGAATTTTAAGAGAATATTTAAGCATCGGAAAGCGCTGTATCTTCTCTCTCTCTCTTCGTGTATATTGTCTTTTAGACTGATATATTCGTTTCGTATTGTAAAATATTTTATTCTATTTAATTATTTTCTTTATTTTGAACTAATTTATAACTGACAAACTAAATTCTACAATAGTTATAGATATTATACATATTTAAAAAAGTATCTTTCTATGTAGGATTATCGACTGTTTTGATTTAGTTTATATAATTTATGAAACGAATTTATGCGATTACCTAAGGTATCCGACTACGTTCGGAACCATGATTTTAAGAAAGCGCATACATGGATAACTTTCATAATACACTCAGGAACATTGAAAATAGCGACCCAAGAAGAAAGCATCGGATTGAAATGAAATTTAATTCACTAAGAGAAATTTAATTCACATGAGATACACTTGATCTCAAAAACAAGACAATTAAACAAATACAGGGTGTGCAATGACACAAATAGTGGGAAACTTCAATAGCGCGTTGGAACACCTCCAGCTGTAATACATGCCGCCACACGGTCCGGCATTGAGTTGATTAGATACCTTATGTTGTCCTGAGGCAGATGGGTCGACAAATCTTGAACAACCAACTCTAAATCATGTACAGAGTGACACGATGGTATCTGCCGTTTTAGCTGATCCCACACGTGCTCTACAGGGGACAAATCGGGGAAGCGGGCCGGCCATGGAAGAGTCTGAAAATGACGTAGGAAGTCTTGAGCAACTCTTGCTATATGCGGACGAGCATTATCTTGCTGGAAAATTGCCCCTGGAAGACCATTTAGGAAAGGTCCTACATGGGATCGAAGAATATCATCAACGTAACGTTGGACCGTTAAGGTTCCACGCATCACAATCAAAGTGGACCGGCTATCATAGGCTATGGCCCCCCAGACCATTACACCAGCTGTGCGAGCAGTGTGACGTAGAACAGTGTGTGGGGAATTGTACCGCTCACCAGAGCGCCTCCGCACCCATACACGGTTATCATCTGTCCCCAAAACAAACCGGGATTCATCACTAAACACAACCTTTTGCTAATGTGTGACATTCCACATTGATCTGGCTTGGCACCACTGTAGACGCAGTTGCCGATGTTCTGGTGTTAAAGGGAGTGCACGGAAAGGGTGCTTGGATTTAAGATTTGCTTGTGCAAGGTGTCTGGAAATTGTTTGTGGAACAATTGCTACGCCTACGTCTGCTCGTATCGTTGAACGAGTCACTGTGGGGTCCACAAGTGCTTGCCGCACGATCCTCTCTCCTCGTGGTCTTCCTGGTCGCTCCAGACCCGGTTTTCCGCGCGTGGGTATCTTCTCGTGTCCACTGCTCCCAACAATTTCTAACGGCACACTCCGAACGATCCACCTGGCCAGCAACACGGCGCGTCGACCAGCCTGCAGTTTTCATCCCGATGATCAGGCTTCTCTCAAACTCGCTTAACTGTGAAAAATGTCTTCTAGCACGTTTACCTGGCATGTTTCGCTTTCCAAAGTCTTCTTACAATTGGTGGGTAATCGTCACGTTTATGAATCTTCGAATTTGCGCTGGCCTATATAGCACCCTTTTACTGATTGTAGCGCCACCTCGGCGTGTATGAGCATGCGTATTGGCACTAAATTTGGATCATTTGCTTATCATATTACGCTGTACTTATTTGCAAAGTTTCACGATTGTACTTAGCTTCCTTCTTGGGTCGCTATTTTCAATGTTTCTGAGTGTATTTAGTGTCACTTAGATTAGAATACATGTATAAAATGATTTTAAGGACATAATGACAAAAATAATTATTTAAATACAATATTTGGGCAAAAAAATAACTTAGAATAACCTTTTTTATAAAACCATTCTCCTTTTTTAAAAAATGCTTCTATAATAATAATATTTTGCTTAAATAAAGTAAAGACTTCTCCAGAGAGTCTGAACTTGGATTTTTGAAAAATTCACATTATTTTCAAAGTTACCATGAAGTGAAATAATTATCGGCATTTTTTTCTTAAAATTTCTCCCCTCTGTTGTAGTAAAATATGGATAAATCAACTTCTAAGTAATATGCTTCAAAAATTCTAGTTCAGCCTCTGTACAGAGGTCTGAGTTCATAAAAGGAGAATGTTTTGAAAATTGATCATTCTATGTTAATTTTTTGTCGAAATATTGTACATAAATAATTTTTTATTGTAATAATATTCTTAAAACAATTTTATATACGTTCTCTAATCTAAGTGACACTAAATATCATAAATGTTATCCCTTTATACGTTTTTGCAAAATCACGGTTCCTTACCTAGTTGGATATCTTAATTTATTTGCTGAAATACAATCGTGTGTTGTTAAAGTTACATTTCTTAAGTTGGCATCCTTTGTAATTATTCCAAATATGTTTTTTTAGGTGTAGAAAAGAATCGTAAGGCGTAATCGACGCTAGTTGAACTTAATATGTAATAAATTTTTGTATATTTTCCGAGGCTATCATTCATTTAGATATCTATTTGATCATTTGAGTGATTATAAGAATAAAAAAGGCACCCGTGAAATATAAGCTTTTGCTACTATTATTCACAACATCGTTCCTCCCCTTTTAGTATTTTAACAGTATAATACAAAAAAGAATTTGCTTAGTAAATTATAAAATAAACTGAACATGCAGAATAAATTTTGTAAATAACCGCCTCTTTTTTTAGAGACAAAGTTTAACTCGTTTGCTTTTTTTTTTAAGAAACTTATTTTCATGATAATGAGAATAATTTTTTGAGTCCTTTGAGTAATGACAATTTTCAGATTCTTTATTGTTTGGAGATTATCTTCATAAACTGTGTGTTTTGTTCTCTTAATAACCCCACAGAAACAAAAGTCAAGGATGCTCAACACAAGGAATTTAGGTAGCCAAAAATTTCTATAAATAAACCAATTGGGAAAAAAATATTGAAGCATATCCATAGTTTCATTACTCGTATGACATATTGCACCGCCTTCTTGGAACAAAGAACCCTTTTCATTCATTTCTAATAATGTAACAAATTGTTGAAAAAGTTCTCTGCAGACAGTCCCCTCGGAGAGTTGATTCAAAAAATTGAAGCCCGACAGCTATTTTATGACATACGGTTCTCCATGGGATGTATAGCCTCCCATTTATGCAATATATGTGAGTTTACGTTATAGCAGGTTCCCTTCGCGACTTTCAGCAAGCTATTCTCAATGGGAAAAACCTTATCAAGAATTGTTTGATTGATTTTTGAGAACCTCTTTCTGTGAAGGAACCGTGACGCATGCAAATGATTCTTAATTTTGAAGTAAAGTGAAGATAATATGAAGAGGATGTTGACTGCAATATTTAAAAAAAATAGTAATACTTTAAAATATACTAGTGAAAATTACTTTGAGGAAAATCTACGTATCTTCGCATAAAACTTGTAGTCTTATTATCAAAAAATAGTTGCGATAGCCTAATAGTCAGAGTGTCACGAGTTCGAGTCCTGGTACCATTAAAGATCTTTTGTGTAGAGGTGTTGATACATGCTGAATATGTCGTGACTCAAAAACTTCACGTTAGAGTGTTGTGATGGTTTGGATAAGAGATGCCAAAAATAGGTGTCATCTTCTTCACTTAACCACGACTTAAAATTAAAAGGTTCGTTGCCAATAGCCCTTGTGTTGCTTTAGAATGCGACGTTATATAAACACTCACTCACATATTATCATTATTAAGTAGTCTATACTTGCATTTGTCCGATTTCCTCTGGTATAGTATAAGTAATCTTTATTATTATTAATTTATAGTAAAAGTTATTCGCTTCCATTTGCTCATTGCAATCACATTTGAATGAGCTTAGAGCAGCATTTCTCAAACTGGGGGGGCGCAACCCTAGAGAGTTGTGATAACCCTACGTGGGAGACACGAGCGAATCGAAAATAAGATTTAAAATAATTTTCAAAATTTACTGAAAGGAATAAAAACAAAATACATTCGAGCGTAACAAAAAATAAAATACACATTCACACTGATATAATATATTTAAAAATGTATCAGTACTGTACAAAATATTTGATAAGTAATTTATCAATACTCAATTAAAAACAAGTGTAGTAATTACTAGGGACTCCTATGGGCTTGTTATATACAAAATTATATACGAAATTTAATACTTATCTTAATAATTTGTACAGTTTATAATTAAAGCCGTACCGTCAAAGTAAACAAGAATTATTGCGTTCAATACATTGTTACTGTAAGAAGTAAAAATTACTATTGCATTCAATACACTGTTATTGCAAGGAGGAAGGCGCAATGAAAGTTAGGACTGAAAATTGGGTCACAAATATTGTAAATTTGAGAAGCACTGGCTTAGAGTAAATAAAAGTTGCACCCCTCTCATTAATGCGAATTCAGGTTGTGGCCACAACGTAACTGCTTGAATGAACCCATGCTTGAATGGGGAGAAAATGTTTGCCTCAAATGCTGATGTTTTTGTGGATCATTACAGGTATTCGGAAGCAATTGTTAATAATAAAGTTGCTTCTCATTATCTGAAGGTATAAGTTCCTGTAACATTTTTACACGATAAAGCACAAATATGTAAAGCTCTTAATTACTTATGCGTAGACCCTTCTGATGAGCTCATTTTTTTGTCAAATGCCACACGGATTTATGTGGAGATAAAGATATCCTTCGTTGGTTTTCTTACACACTGTATGGGGTAAGGACTTTTTCTTCCAATCTTGGGGTTTGTTTTCTACCAAACCCGTTTCACAAAATCGCTGATTGAATTGATATAACTTATCTTTACAAGGTATTACATTATCTTAATATTTCTGTTGCCAAAATTCTTTAAATTTTTCACATGATTTATATTGTACTTAAGTAGCCGAATTATCATATTGCGGGATAAACTTATTTTGCAAAGAAAAACAACATGCAACATTTTATCATCTCACTACTTGAGCATGGAAAAGTAACCAATAAAAATAAAACAAATGATAAAATTACAAGTAGATAGATAAGTAACAGAAATAAACAAATGAAAATAAGCGAAAGGAATTTTTCGAATTGGACTATGGGAGCTTTTATAAAATGCGGCATCAAAATAAAGTAAAATATTGTCATCCATCGTTGGAGGATTAAAGGAGAAATAAAGCTATGATTGTGTAATATATGTAATAATTCCCTCTATTATCCTTTTAAATACGTTTTAATTCTCCCGTCCAGTTCTTCAGGACAACTGTTTAATTATTTTAACTAGCTAACCCCTAACGGGAACCTTTTGAATTACATCCATCCATTCACCCAGATCATGTAATTTTCCGCTTAATATAAATAGCGAGATCTCTGGAAATTGCGCTCTTCTTGTTCTTTGTCTGCCTTCATTATGTGTAACCTATTGCATCTTGGTTCGTGTTTTGCGTCTTCTTGTCTGCTTCTTGTTACGTTGGAACGCAATATGCTAAATGTTCACTAAACCAGATTTACTATTTCAAAGGACTGCCTTGTCAATCTCATCAGATCAACCTTAATGAAAGCATTACCAATGGCCACGCCCCATCATTTCGTTACAGTAATACCATCCACTCTCCATGTCTTACATATTGTTACGTTGATAAAGGTTCGAGGAACAAGACAGTTCTTTAAGAGCGATGAGAATTTATTGTCGAAAATTCAATCCTTGAATTACAGGATTCAGCAGCAATATTCGTAAACTAAATCTCACACATTCAACACCACTCAGACACAATTATCGGTGTCTAAAATACGCGAATATAATAGATTATTCACAAGCAATCACTCGTTCAACAGCCGAAGTAATCACTAAACGCTTCAACAGTCAAAACAATACTAACTGATCATTAGTCAAAACCAGGCTGACTGACTTTCGGTGAGCATCCCTCTATTTATATCCCTCACGGATAATTTGAGAAAGATCTGCTTGCGTCAAAGGTCTTGAAAATAGTGTATTTCTCCTCTAATTTCCAGAAGAATGCAGAGGGTCCCGAATTCGCCAAAAATGATACCAATTGGCTCTATTGCCAAGATTTCGCCGTTCCTATCGAATCTCCATTATAAAATAAGGGATGGCATTGCTTGTGAATATTACAATTTCAACATAAAATACACAAAGTAATATAAATGCTTTACACATCCAAATACAAATTATTCACTATTTTACTTATAAAATTCGTAACAATATATATATATATATACAGATTATATCTGTACAGATTATATCTGTACAGTGGTTACAAACTTTCAGGTACACCTAGATGATGACATATCACACAGCAATACATGATCGGAAACGCTTTCCTGGCGTGGTAGTAGCGACACAAAACACAAGATAGACAGATATAAATAAGAGAAAACACGTTTATTATTCTTAGAACAGCAAAAATGCTGGGAAGTCTGAGTGGTGTACGGGGTAGATGGTGCTATGTAACACGAAGCATTGTTTGTTCAGGGCACTGATTTTATTACTTCTTATGGGGGTACGTCAAGTAACTGTTGAACAAAACTCCCGTTAACAGTGCTCAGGATCTTGTTCACACATTGAGGAAGTTCGGCATACGCCCGGTATTTTCTCTAACATTCGATTTTCAATGCAGCGGAGATGTGAGGCCTACATCACGGCCCTGGATCGTAATTTCGAACACCTACTTTAAGGATGATCGTTGTCTCTTTAATGTTCTTTTTCCATAGTTTTTTGTTGTATTAAAGAACATAAACATGTTTTCTTCTCTTATTCGTGTTTTGTCTCTCTTGTACTTGTATGCCTCCCTACCGCTCTAGGAAAGCGTTTCCGACTATGCATTGCTATATGATTTTCCATTATCTAGATCAGGGGTCGGCAACCCAAAAAACGCGTGCCACATATGGCAAACGGTGCAATTTTCAGTGGCACTCGGCACTATTTTACAAATTTGACAATTTTGAGTAGATGGAAGTTGATAAATTTGTAATGGACCTTATTTGACAAACATCTTTAGAATTATGAACATTTACGGAATTGCGAAAATACTGAAAAATAACTCTAAAGATAAACTGACAGCTACCTTGTACATTATTGAATGTCATTGCTGGAGAGATTTAATTGTTTGAAAAGAGAAAATTCCATATACTCTGCTTTCCACTTTTGGTTCTACACATCAAAGTAAAAAACCTTTCCTCATATGAAAATATTAGGAGTTCGCAGAGAAATTGTTTAACAACTGTTAAGGGGACTTGGTACCCTAAAAATCACAAACCTATCGTTTTTTTTTTTTTTTATTTTCATTTAATCTTATTCTTTGCATTATTATCTTTCGATTGATATATCACTTGTGCATGTCGGAAAGTTAGAAGTTGAATAAAACTTCATTTGAAAACAAATTAGGCAATTCAGCCACACCCCCTTTTAGAAAAAAGCTAAAAAATGCGTTATGATAAAAAAATATATTTTAGAAATAGAAATAATAACTATAAAAAGAATGTGTAGTATTAAAAGCAGAATATTTCCGAGGCAATACAATAATGTAATTTTTTTTTCCTTGTGAAATGTGGGCATGTAAAATTTTTAAATTAAGGCATTTTATATTAATAATTTTATAATTTCAGTTCTTCTTCCTGATATATTTTTCATACAAATGTAATACTTTAATATTATAAGAAGAAAAATAGCTAAAATTTCTGTCGTGACAGAAAAATTTTTTTTTAAGTGTTTCTTAAGTTTTCTTGTGCAATTAGTACTCTCTAAAAGTTGATCATTTATAAAAATGTGTGGGTTGAAAACATATGAAAATGCAATTATTTTAAAGAAAAACGTATAAGTAATATCTTAAAGTGGTATTTTAAGTTTAATTAAGCTTATAATAATTATTTTTTCAGAATTATAAACTTTAAAGTGGTTTTTCTCAGTTTGTGTTTTTCGAAACCTTAGTGCATTCAAAATGCTACTCCTTCGACAATTATTTACCAATCACTTCAATTTCTTTCCTGCGTGTTAAAAATAAAGCATGTAATAAAATTAGGGATCCGTTTTCCTATAAACTGAATACTTTTTTTAAAAAAAAATAAAATGTAAGACATGTTGGCTTTTTCGTTGATTTTTAGCCCATATATCAACATTTTATTTTTTTTCTCGAAAACGATGAAGTTATTCTAAAATCGATCCCTAAAGTTGTTTAGAACATCCATAAGAATATTATAAAAAAATTTCATGTCAAAAAATTAATTTTTACAAAAGGAGTAGGATTTTAAAATCTTCGCAATTTTCTTCAAAAAATTTAAATTTTTAAAATTGTATGAATAATGTATGAAAATTTTCGTCTGGTAACATTTTCTTGAATAGAAACATTGTATAAAAGGCTAAAATATAATTTTTAAATACGTAAATAAAGAAGTTTGCTCAAAGGGTGCCAAGTCCCCTTAATGTCAAAAATTATACCCCTGATTTTGTGACATGAAAGTAGAGCTGTGCAAGCCCTAGGTTCGCATCAAAATTTTTATTTATCTTTTTATTTAAGTATGATAAAGAGAAATACTTGTACTTTATGTTGTTTAATTCTTATTTTAATAAATATGCTTAAAAATATACAATATATGTACAATTTTAGGTTTTTTTATTTTTGTTGAAAGAAATATTTATATTTTATCAGTGGCGTAACGGAGAACTTTTAGGCCCCCTGCAAAGTCAGGTTTGGGGCCCCCAAGTTGAATTTTACTTGCGTCAGTCAGGCTTTGGGCCCCTTTAGAACCCTGCCCTCCCGCGATGCGGGGGTTGCAGGGGTTCACGTTACGCCACTGTATTTTATACGATTTATTTTTATGTTAAGAAACATCTTTTAATGATGCAAAATAAATCTTTATATATAAAAATCTTCTGTGCGTGCGTATGTGACTAAACTCCTAAACGGCTGGACCGATTTTGATGAAATTTTTTGTGGGGGTTCAAGTGGATTCGAGAATGGTTTAAATTTACAATTCAGTCCAATATCGCAATTAGTTAAAAGGATATTAATTAAAAACATTAAAAACATTCAACTCCATATTCACCTGCATTATTGTAACAATGTTATTGTAATAAAAATGACGTAAGTTGGTGTCGAATATCGATTTTTAGCCAAACTGGGTCTTCATTGTTACAAAAATGCAGACAAATCATGCTTTTTAGCGTTTTTAGTTAATATCTTTTCAAATAATCTTTATATATATAATTCTTCTGTGCGTATGTATGTGACTGAACTCCTCCTAAACGGCTGGACCGATTTTAATTAAATGTTTTGTGTGCGTTTAAGTGGATTCGAGAATGGTTTAGATTCACAATTCGGTCCGATATAGCAATTAGTTAAAAGGATATTAATTAAAAACATTCATCTCAATATTCACCTGCATTGTTGTAACAAAGTTATTGTTATAAAAATGACGTAAGTTGGCGTCGAATATCGATTTTTAGCCAAACTGGGTCTTCATTGTTACAAAAATGCAGACGAATCATACTTTTTAGCGTTTTTAATTAATAGCTTTTCAAATACTCTTTCTATATATATATATATATATATATATATATATATATATATAATTCTTCTGTGGGTATGTATGTGACTGAACTCCTCCTAAACGGTAGGACCGATTTTGATGACATTTTTTGTAAGGGCTCGAGTGGGTTCGATGATGGTTTAGATTCACAAATCGGTCAATATAGTAATTAGTTATAAATATATTAATTCAAAACCTTAAAACGCATAACTGTTTTACCCATGTGTCATTTTTCTATCAAAATCAGACAAAAAATAAATACAGAATTGGAAAGATTATTCATTTCACTACGAGATACGGCATATATCTTTATCTATGTCTTTATCTTTATGCATATATCTTTATCTTTATGTGACTGAATTCCTTCTAAATGGCTGGACTGATTTGGATTAGAGTTTTTGTGTGTATTCATGTGGATTCGAGAATGGCTTAGATTCACAATTCGGTCCGATATTGTAAGTAGTTAAAAATGCGCCAAAATTATGTAAGGGTGGGCGATTGTTCATAAAAAAAACATGGACAATATTCTTGAGGCCACTATTTTGAGCGGCAAACTTCAAGGTGAAGTTGTACTTCTACCACAGATCCCAATGATTCTTTCAGACTCACCTACCCATTCAAATGTTTGCAATTTCCAGTTCGCTTGGCATTTGCTATGACCATTAATAAGTCACAAGGTGAAACAATGACAATTTGAGTCTTAGATTTAGAAAACCCTTGCTTTTCGCCCGGCCAATTATATGCTGCATGTCCGAGGTTTGGCAAACCATCGCATATGTTTGTTTATACCTCTCAAGGATTAACCAGTCGCCCATCCGGTATAGTGGTTAGCGACGCTGACTGATGTGCCGTGGACTGGGTTCGAATCCCAGAGAAGACATGGATGTTTGTAAATGTATATTGCCTGCGCGGTATGGAGGTACTCTAAATAGCCGTCGAGCCGCAAGTCCTCTCGTGAGGTTGGTGGAAGCCCTCTGACCACCTCCAGAGTGTTCTCCCTCTAATTTGGGGCGGAATCAAGCCAAATCATTCTGTCACCTGTATGGTGCTCAAAGCTACGGCTAACGACAGGCGTTGCTTAGCCCTTTGCCATGATGAATTTCGTGGATCTCGATCTGGCCTTTGCCGATCAGGTGGCATTGGTAACAAGAACAACAACAGGATTAGCGAAAAACATGGTACCTTCAATGTCATTACGATAAATTTATTTTTTGTGCATTAAAAAAATATACCTGTTATGAAAATAGCTCGACTTTTTTCTTTTTTACCCTTTAATCAAAACAAGTTCACGTTTCTATTCAGAATAGCTTCTATATTTACCTTAGTTCATAGTAAATACATACTCACACGCAATCGATAGGTCGAATTGTGATAACTGTACATATGATGGTGTCAGGTATTGTAATAACTTTATAAAAAATTTCATCAAAACGATCCACAGATTGTTACAACTTATTCAAAAAAGTTTGTTATTTTCGGATTTAAAACGTGTGTACAGGGCAACGTCTGTCGGGACCGCTAGTATATAATAAAACTATAAACCTATATTGTTAATTTCTATTCTCTAACTCTGCATGCATTATCTCAGGAATCGAATCATTTCAAAAATGTCCTACTGCTTGGCACGATGAATCAGATTGGTAGATTGGTTTGGCATGCCCCAGCTCTAAGGTTGCTATTCTCCTGGTCTAGGTGTACTCAATCTGCCTGACAGTTTTTAACCATTGTATACTGATACATCCTATGTGTGTGTGTGTCACAAACCGATGTTTGCATCCACCCCAAATGGGAAATGAAGAATTGTTAAACTCTCCACGGCACAACATTAAATCAACATTGTGTGCCCCTTACGGTATGGCATTGTCCTGTCGAAACTTAAAGGCAAGATTTGGCGATAAAGGGGTGTCAACAAGTTCCATAACCTTGGTGACATATCAGTGACTATTGAATTTACTGATCAGTAGCAAATTCAGGGAAAGAGTCATGGGGCTACAGCCTTCTCTCCGTCTTCATCTAAGCCTGGCCATAAGCTTTCGACCATGACCATTCGACTAAAGCTGCCTCTCTCTCTATCATTTTTTTTGGAAAGACTTAAACGAATGAGATTTTACTGCATTTTAGATTATTACTTTTTTTAAAAACTTACAGCTGCCTATTCCTTCCCTCCTCTAGGTCATTATGTTATTTTGAATTAGCATTCAAAGAACTTAAAATTAAGAATACAAAAAATATTACGTCTGTGACGGATCTGTACGTGATGTTCCAATTATTCCTATTGGAAAACCTTAGGGCTATCCATTCGCGTTTCACATCACAAACAACCTTTCGGAAGAAGATAATCGTGATATGTAAATTAACTTACTGTAAATAGGCGAGGTTTTCTAGCTAGAAAGAGAGAAGGAGTGACGATGTAATCGAAACAGGTGAGATTGCTACTGAAGGTATAATATTAGAATTATAGAGCTTTGATTATAATTAGAAGGAAACCTTAAAGACGATTATTCACTAAGATTGAATTAAGATTAGATTAAATCGGATAATAGGTTATATTCTTAATTAAGATAAGCATCAAGTTCATTAGTCGCCTAATCGCTGACGTTTTACTGTCGTTGTTCCACTTTCACAGTTTTCATTGAGACATTCTCTTAATATTATTAGTTTGAAATTGTGTATGTTCTTAGTGTTGAAATAAATAGATTAATTTAATCATGTCGAGTGTTTCTTCCCTTCCCCCCACACATATAGGTGCTCGCGATAAAGGCGCGGGCCTCTTACCCGTCTAACGTCAGCTTAAAAAGTCGGCTCCGGTGGTTTAGAGATAGCATGCCCTCTTCATAAGCCTAAGGTTGCGGGTTCGACCCCGGCTGGAGTCGATAGATTTTCTGGATGTGAAAACCGTAGGCACGCATCTCATATGATTATGTGGCATGTAAAAGATTCATTGAGTTCTATTTGGCTCCGGTACTCGCGGCAATATGTAGCATACGACGGGAGCTTGAATTAAAAATTAATTCAGGTATCCAAATTTGGTAACGAGGCCACCACTAGAGGGTACCATTAGGAAATGGCGCTCCCATTTGGGGACTTGTTGTGTTAGCTAAACTGCAGCCCCACTGGGGGAAAAAAACCATTAGTTTAATAATGCTTTTTCTCTAAAACATTTCTACCTATTGAATCAGAATTGAAGAAGAAAATTAATTAGATGGATATTATTGATGAATTTAATTTTTTTTTAAGATTTAAGATAGTAAAATGAAACAAAAAATTATATTTATTTAATGTTTTGCATAAATTATTTAAGTTAATATTAATTTGTACAGCTTACAAATTCTCTAAAATATTGCTCGTTTCCTCATGCAACTTATTCAATGAAGAAAAAGTATGTTACATAAAAATAAAAGAGTACACTTATAATTTTTTATAAAATACAATGTCATCGACTAATAAAAGGAAATATATCGGAATTTTTTTTATAATATCTGCAACTATTCTTAATGGAATAACATAATCATTTTTAAAATATACTGCAGCTTTTATTTTAAGAAGTCTATAATCAAAAAACTACTAAAAAATTACACACATATATATATATATATCAAAAGTCTCCGTAGCCTGAAGAAAATTCTCAATATAGTTTCAAATGTTGTACACGGAGAAAAAAAGACTTACTCAAAAATGAGCACATAGACATACTCATTTTGAAATGAGTATGTTTGTATCAGGTTTGATCACATGGTTTTATCGAATATGAAACCTTGCATGTACTCAAAGCTCGAGAAAATGCTTATTTAACACAAATTAAAAAAGATATTCAATTTTACTGATGTTCTTTTAATATACCGGCTACATATTTTAAAAATTGGGGTCCAACAACAAATTTTAGTTCCCATAAATCTTCCGAACTATTTTCTTATCTACCACATTACCTGCGGAAAAACACATGAGTACTAGATTCTTTTGATTTTATGTTTTGACTTCGCAAAATGTTTCACAGAGTCTAATATTTACATCGACTGGATTACCTCAGAAGAAATCAGTAAGAAAATTTTTAAAGAAAAGATTTAAAAAAGCAAATGTTAATTTCTATTCAAGCAAGTATTTTGGAAATTTGGGCAATACTCCAAACATTGGCACCTTCTCTAAATGGACAAACAATAGAAGAGAAGAAGTTCTGTATACTCGAGTCTTTTGCAAAAATGATCATTACTCGAGGACTTCTACAAAAATTCAATTTATCAAACAATGCAAATTGTAGCTCTTGTAATTGTTTAAATGATTTCGACCATATCTTGTTAAGCTGCAGTAGATATACTCATTCTCTCGAAATCGTCTAAAGTTTTATCTCAAAATTGATTCTCACTGCAATATCACAGCTGTGTCAAATAGATCAACATTTAGAATTTTTATTCAGAAAATGAAACATTTTGATATCAACTAAATTGTAAATATTTATTAGTCTTTTAAAGGATAATAGTCTTTGTTGCCTCTTACTCCCCAAAATAAATAAATTGTGAAACTAAAGTAAGTGCCTTGTTTTTAAAATAAGGCTATAATAGTAATATACGGATATGGTAAATATGATAAATGTTTACCTTATTTTGATAGATTCTTTAAAAAAAGACAGCGTTATAAATTTAACGTGATTTACTTGATTCATAATAAGTCATATCATTTGATTTATTCAGGTACTTATTAATAGGCAGTATTCTTTTTTTACTTTGTTATAATTTTAGTTTTATTTTGATATTGAACTTTAAAATGGCTTGCATCTTTTGGAAAAGGCAAGTTTACAAAATAAATTTTTGTTTTAAATTATTAATTTTTTTAACATTGTTTTATAAGTTATACCTGTATGTAATGGAATCTTTGAACTCAATTTTTACCCCCTCTAAAAGGTAAGATTAATTCGAAATTCTGCACACTTCTCAAGGACCGATGAAGATACAATAATTTAATGATTCTGCAAAGTCAGCAAAGTCAGGCTTTGGGCCCCCACGTTGAATTTTACAAAGGGTAGGCACTTGTGTTAGTCAGGCTTTGTGCCCCTTTAGAACCCTGGGGCCCCCGCGATGCGGGGGTTGCGGGGGTGTACGTTACGCCACTGGATTCTGTTTCATTGTCCTGATAAGGATCATGAGAGAGACGATTAACGATTTCCCATCTCCAAATTTGGCGACTAAAAAGATTGTTACTACTCAAAAGCGAAAACGCTCACATCAGTAATTTCGTATTAAAATATAAACAATTGCCCAGTTTTTTTGAAAATGGAAATAAATAAATAATAGTTTGAAAAACTAAATAAGCATGCTTTTATTGTACATCGAACCAAAAAAATTAAAAATAAATTACGGTTTTAAAAAACTAAAAAACAAGCTTTTATAGTTATGTGAACCAAAAAGTAAAAAATAATTCATTATTTAAGAATAAAATGATTAATGAGAAAATTAATGTCATATGGTAAAAGTACGGGTATTTTGTACTAGATTTTCACACTAACTGTATTTCGGAATAGAACTATGGTCACGGTAGCCGAGTGGTCAAGGTATCGGATCGTGGCTGGCCTTGTCACGAGTTCGAGCCCAGTACCACTAAAGACTCCCCGTGTAGGGCAGTGATGCACGTTAAATCTGTCGAGAGCTGAAATGTCCTCTTGTTGGTGTGGTGTGGTAGTTAGGAGAGGGAGGGGTCTCACGTCAGCTCAGATCTCGTCCACGTCACTTGACCATGGTTCAAAATTACGTGGTCCATCGCCAAAAGCCCTCGTGTAGCTAAACACAGTGCAACATTAATATTCACTCACTCGGAATAAAACTAGTAAGAAATTATAACAATTGATATCGAGTACCTCACGTTTTTATTACACACAATGGCATTAATTTTCTCATAAATCATTTTATTCTTATATTAAGAATTATTTTTTACTTTTTAGTTCGATTAAAAAAACTATAATAGCGTGTTTTTTTATTTTTTTAAACTATAATTTTTAGGAGATTAATTTCTTGTAAATTTTAAAGAACCTTTTTAGCTTCGTAAATTTATGGAAAAGTTTTCAAAAAGAATTTATTTAAAGGAGCTTCAACAATTTCAACACACTTATTTTATGATTCCTCTCACTCTTATTTTCGAATATTGAAGGAATCAAAATTTACTGATTGATTGATTGAATATTAACGTCGCATTGTCCAGCTACACGAGGGCTTTTGGCGACGGACCTCCAAAATTTACTGAACGGAATGCGCCAAATTAGTTAGTAAAATTGAATGTAATCTATTTCAAGAATACTTTTTAATTTTCAGTTTTGGAAATCTACTTTACTAATATTTAATGGATACTTAGTTTTATTAGTAATTGATCTACATTGTTTAAATTAGATTTATCAGTACTTACATATTATCTCAACTTTTTGGTGACATATGAAACAAAGCACATGATTTCCAATTCAGCACACATGACACATGCGAAACTGGGAATTGCCCAACTGGGCGAGTTATCAGAACGTAGACACACACGTTGCCATAATATGCACACAAGTACTGATTAACCTTTTAACACAGTGCAGAAAGGCTCTATTTTCATAACCATAAGGCTTTGCTTTGTTTGAAAATAATTTTGATATTTCTATACAATCTTATTAAATTGATAATTTTTATAATTAAGAGACAAGCCCAGTCAATAAGTTTTAATTCACAACCTATTGATCTTCTTGTTTATAATATACCTTTAATGTAACCATAGTTTTGTTTATTTGGATGAAAATGAATGAGATATAGATCAGTTTCTTGATATTTAATCCTCTTAAATATATTTTACGCTTTTATTTATTAATCCATTCAGAATCATGATTACATTCAGTGCACCACAAAAGTGTTCATACACTTGCAATATTTCCAATAAAATTTAATATTTTCGACTAATAAAATTTAATGTATTTGAATTTTAATTTTTTATGATATCCGCAACTTGTTCTTAACGAAATAACATAATCAGTTTTTTAAAAATAGTTTAACTATTTTTTAAAAAAATTAATAATCAATAAGCTACTAAAAAATTACGCCCCAAAAGTCTTCGTACACGTAACAAAAATCTCAACATAGCTTTAAATATTGTATTTCTTTCTTATTTTAGTTCTTAGTAGAATATCTTTTAGTGTCCACAACAACTTTTAAGCGTCGTAGTATAAATTTAATCAGTTTTTTGTAATTTCTGCATCGATTTTCGACCATTCTTCTATGATTATTGTTTTTACTTCGCATTATGTGTTTATATGTCATGTTTTCTTTTTTTTAAATCAAATTCTCATCAGACATGTTCTACTGGGCTAAATAAAGTGATTGAGGCGATGTTTCAGAATTCGGGGGCAGTTATAGAAACACCAGTGGCGTACAATGAGAGCAGTGAGCTTGGCGTCATTATCCTGTTAAAAAATGAAGTCGTCTCCTATATCCAAATTTTGGGCGGATAACTTAAAATTTTTCTTTAAAATATTCAATCATAAAAACCTAAAATACCATAAAAAATACCTAATTCTGAGGCCTGTTTACACCTCCACGCAAGAATACTTCCGGTGGGGGAGTTCATGTTCCACATAATTCATACGATTTAACTCCCCATTTACAAGCTATAATATGCCCTTCGGAACCAAAAATGTTGAATTTTTTGTCATCCCAATCAATTTGCTGTATTTTCTGAAACTTAATTCCAAGAATCTAGTTGGATCAGTGTTTCTCAAACTGACGGCGCCCCCCCTGGGGGCGCGATAACCCTACGAGGGGGGCGCGAGCATATCGAAAATAAAAGATTTAAAAATAATTAATTTACTGGGAATGAATTAAAACAAAATACTTTCAGACATAATAAAAAATGCACTTTTAATCTGATATAATTTATAGGCGCGCGCGCGCGATATTAAGTCAACAAAAATAAAAACTTCTTCAACACCTAATTAGCTATCTTTGATCCTATAACCAAATAAAAAAAACTTTTATTTGATTTGCTGTAATCCCATGATGAGAGAATTTTTTATTACATTTTATTTTTTTAAACCTAACATACTACTCTTTCAGAGAAAAAACAGATCCCAGACGCAGAATCGAAAAAATTTAGGAACATAAAAAAATCATCACTGTCATTATTTTTGAAATACTGTACAATATAGCTGTAATCTGTTTAACCTTCTAAGTTATTGGTACAGTTAGTTATGACCCCTCTCTTATGTGTTTGTTTCTCATTTAGTGAAGTTGTAAGTAATGTATTTCTCTGTTAGGCTTTTTTGCATGCAAAAGACTTTTATGATATTTGGAAAACCACGGAGAGCACACTTTAAAGGATTACTTGGGCAAGAGTTATTTTTACGAGTTTTCTATACATATGAAGCATAACGCGAAAAACGTTTTACACAATTTCATATAATTATAATGAATACACTTTTTACCCGGAAGTGGTCGCGCGGGACGCACAGATTAGGAAATCGTTAAATCTGGCAAAACTGTTTATTTGTTACCAAAGAAAAATTGAAAAGTCCTTGAAAGTAGGTAAGTAAACTTTCTCATAATTAATTTATTCACTGGAATCATGATTTGTATCGTGTACAATAAAATAATTATATAAAAAAGGATAAAAAAAAAAGGATTAGGGTGACTCAATAACCCCGCTCGACCGTATCGAGTGCGCGCCTGCTCCCGGGTTAAAACATGTTGAAGTCTTTTCGATTTAAATATTAAAAATAATACAGTTATTCTTCATCGTAATTTTATATTATTGTTCATTATTTAACATCAAATATAAATGCTAATTCTGTGAGGCTTAAAATTACCATTCGCTTAAAACTAATTATAATTTGAGCAACCATTTTAAAAAAGTCATTTTACATTTTTGTAAACATTGTTTAGCATTTGGCTTTGCACTCCTTACAATTCAGCGATTATATCAATAATGTTTTATTTTCTTATAAATGAACTCATGCAAAGAGCGGGCACTTCAGCCGGTATAGTTTTAATGTATCAGTGCTGCACAGGGTATTTTATAACTAATTAATTAATACTAAATTAAGAACAAGTTTAATAAGTATTAACGACTTCCAAAGGATTGTCTTGCAAAGCAAAGTTTTTATAAGAAATGCTTATGATTAGAAATTCATCCTCTGAGTTCTTTTTCTATATTTATCAGATATCTATATTTTGTCTTCTAAGCAGCCACCGAATTTTGCAATATGTTCAATTTAAAAATTAGAGAAAGGAAAAATAACATAATAATTATCCTATTATTTTATTTATTTATTGCTTAAAAGTAGTATACAAAATTTTAATACTTATGTTATTAATTTTTATGGTTTATAATTAAGATCGCAAATTGTAGCTTTAGCGTCAAAGTGCATTATTATTGCATTTAGTAGATTATTAATGTATAAGGGGGGCGCGATAAAAATTGTGATCGAAAAGGGGGGCGCCAGTATTGAAAGTTTGAGAAGCACTGAGTTGGATGAATTAACTATGAAGGTGGAAGTGTTTTTGCTTGGGGATGTAAATCGGCCTCAGATTTAGGTAATTTGGTATTTTTTTATGGTATTGTGAATCATGAGCTCTAATTAAATATTTTAAGGAGAACTTTAAATTATCCGCCCAAAATTTGGGTATAGGATACAACTTCATTTTTTAACAGGATAATGACGCCAAGCGCACTACTCTCAATGTACGCTGCTGGTGTCCCTTTTACTGTCCCCAAATTATGAAAACACCTCCTCAATCACTTTATTTAGCCCAGTAGAACATATTTGGTGAGATTTTGATTTAAAAAAAAGAAAATATGACATATAAACACATAATCTGAAGTAAAAACAATAATCATAGAAGAATGGTCGAAAATTGATGCAGAAATTACAAAAAACTGATTAAATCTATACCAAGACGTTTAAAAGTTATTGTGGACACTAAAATATATCATACTAATTACTAAAATAAGAAAGAAATACAATATTTAAAGCTATGTAGAGATTTCTGTTAAGTGTACGAAGACTTTAGTGGCGTAATCTTTTTGTAGTTTTTTGATTATCAATTTTTTAAAAAAAATAGTTATACTATTTTTAAAAAATTGACTGTCATTTCGTTAAGAACAAGTTGCAGATATCATAAAAAAATTATAATTACAATATATTAATTGTTATTAGTCGAAAACATTAAATTTTATAGGAAATATTGCAAGTGTACAAACACTTTTGTGGTCCACTGTATATGTAACTACTTCAGGGAACATGGTATCATATGTGAGATTGCGTTTTCCCATTTCGGAGTCCCGTTATCAGACTGGTGTGTTCAGGATTTGCAACTTATGGAATGATTATAAACTATAAATTTTTTGGTGTGTTTTATTACAGCAAGAATTTTACATGAATTTTGAAATGAAGTTAGGTTTATCAGAAGAAACTTATGAAATTGGCAACAGAAATATTGTGTTCAAATTGCTCAAACCACAATATGTTGATGCTTCAGAGCGATAATGTATGCAGCTCACTTTTGGAACCAGTTTTTAAAATTATAATGTTGAATGAAAACATGTTAAATTATTAATTCACATTAATAATTTGGCACATTGCAAATTAAATGGTTACATGATAAATCAATGTATTAGCTGATATTTTTTTTCATTAAATTCATGTGTGCATGTTTGTTTTCTAACGATTACAGAGTGAAACCTAACTTTCAGGAAAAAGCCCTATGTACAATGATATTATACCTAGGTCCATTTGTGAAATTTTTTTAAAACCTTTTATTTCACAGAATGTATTTATTTTAAGTACTTATTATTATCTACAATTGGATGGTAGTTAGTATAATGATGAATGCATATCAGTTTAACATTTTTAAATAGGCCAGAGGCTCTGTTTTTGTGCATTGAAAAAATATGGCCTTAGTTACACAGGCTACCCTACTTATGTATTATCGTAACCTATTAGCAATATTATATGAAACGAAACACCTGGTTGCTAATTTAGCGCGTACAACACTTAGGAAATCGGAGGGCACTTATGAAATTTCACAACAATTGGCAACCCCTATGTTTCTATGTGTCGTACACACTGAATTGGCAACCAGGTGCTTCGTTTCATGTAATGTCGCCAATAGGTTGTAATAAGGCGTAAGTACCAATTGGAGTTTCCAATTTAGCTAGTTATTAATAGAGTTGGTGATTGTTTTGGTAATACGTAAGTACTGAAAGCTGTTCAGTCTGACGTACATGAAACACCATAAATTTAATAAATTATAGTTTAAGAAAACTAAAAAAATGCTTTTATAGTTAATTGTACTAAAAATTAAAAAATATATCTTAATATAAGAATAAAATGACTAACGAAAACATTAAGATTATTGTGGTAAAAGCGTGTGGTCCTTTGTTGTGCTACATTTTTACACTAACTCTGCATTGCGGAAGAGAACTAGTAAGAAATTGTAACAATTGATATCAAGCATACCACGCTTTTATATATAAATGCAGTTATTATTTTCCATTTTCCCCACATTTCAATTTCCATAGTTTTTCTGCTTCTTTTCCTGGCATTTCTTAATACCTTGTGTTCAATTTTTTAAAATCCTGGCACTCATATTTTTCTAATTGGTTTTCTACGAAAAAGTACTTATACATTTTTACTTCCTAATGTAATTCCTCTTTTGTCAGGAATAAGGCATTCTTTTAAATTATTTTCATGTTCAGTTCTTAGTGGGAGACTATCATCTTAGATTGAAAACTACTGGATGCCGAAATCTTATTTGCAGCAATTTCAAAATCATGCGTAAAAAATGTTTGGTGTGTAGTGTACATATGTGTTATGCTAAATTTTGTAGATTGTCATTTAGAAAACTATATAGTTATGAACATCAATTGCAGAGATTTTACTCTAATCTGAAAAAGCTTTAAGATTCCTCTCAGAACCAGCTATTTATTAATTCTTCTGTAAATTATTTAAAGGACTCACACAGTGGCGCACACAAGGGGGGGTCCTGGGGGTTCGGACCCCCAAAGCCCTTGATTTTTTTTCCGATTGATTATAATTCTATGTATATAATGCGTAAAATTTAATTAAGCATTTTTTTATTAATGATTGATTTTATTAATTAATGCTAATTATTTATTCAATAAGTAGCTTTTTACTGTATTTTGTTTCCGAAAATCAACAAAATCAAAAGGAGCTTGATACAAGAATGGTGAACATTCGACCCCGGACCCCCGCCTTGAAAAATTTTTGTGTGCCCTACTGGACTCACATATCCTAATATGTAATTTATTTAAAACACAGTTTGAAAGACATTTTCACTGACATTTAGTAACTTCAAGACTTTTTTCAAGACTTATATTCTTGTTTATTTTTTTAATGTCTGTGTGTACAGTTTCCAGAATAAATATTTCAAAAATATGATTTTGGTTTGTTTTATTTTTCTTGTTTACAGTGAATCATTGAAAAAAAAATATTGAAAATAAAATGCTGTACACTGGATTATGGTTCTACTAGAACTTAGGATGTTACTTTTTCTTCTAAATGGGTGCTAAAAACTTGTGAATTTTAAGTGTTTTGTAAATGTAAAAATCTACTGTTTTAGTTGTTTTTACATTCTTCTAAGGACTGAAATTTTTGATTCGAAAAACATTAACTTAAAAACTATAATATTTTTTTTTGGTGATTGGAGAGTGTAAAATCAGTTGATATGAATAAAAAACGAGCTTAATTTGTAATATTTATTGCAATGCATTTTTCTATATTTCCGTCTGGATGGATGCGTTTCTATTAAAACAAAACAATTGATAAAAAAAGTACTCACACACCTGGTCCTAATAAGAGTTATTTTTGTCAAAAGGTTTTTTCTTCATGTTACATAATATGTAAAAAACTATTCCTTTCTTAATTTGTTTTGAAATTTTTACCATGTAAAATCTGTTATTCATCCTAATGTGTGTTTCCAAGATATTTCTAATAACTTATTGAAAGACTGAATTTAAATAAAAGTTTATTTTCTGCTTGTATAGGTTTTTAAAGAAACAATATAATCTCCTAGAAACATAAATATAACTTTTAATGAACCAAATTGCTTCTGGAACTAGTTCAAATGCTTACACATTTGTTTAACTATTTTATCGAATCTATTTTTGATCATTTCAAAGGTTTAAATTTGAGGTATAAGTTCGAAGACATACAGTTTATGATCACATAATACTTAATTTTTTTTCTGAAAGTAAAATTTTTGTTGGTACTTATTGTATTATCGCAACCGTATTGGCGATAAACGTTGGCACTTTTGCGATAATACGCGAGTATCTTTTTGTAACACACAGTAAATGTAAAAAGAATTTTGATTTCGAAGTTGAGTGGCAAAAATATTTCATAAAATGTATATTAAACAATATGTAAGATGAAGAAAGTTAAATTTACAACTTAGAAATCACATATTTAGATCCCATAAGATTTGAGTTGATACATCTTTTTCTGTTAAAAATTCATATTAAATACAACAGTATCGAAAATGAATATTATACATACTCATATTTGAAAGCAAAAAACTCAATAATGATTGCATTGCATACTGATTTTGTTGTTGCATTCTAAAATTTGATCTCGAGTAACAGGTTCAAAAATGAGTATGTGATGCTTCAATTTTGAGTGCGTACTCGTTGCCAAAGATGAGAATCAGGGATACTCAAATTTGAGTATGTTTGCATCGGAGCTATTTTGAGTATGTGACGTATTCAAAAGTGAGTATTTTGTAATCAGTTCTGAAAATACCGGTGTTTTTCGCGGTGTACGATGTATTGATTAACTTTGAAAAGATGGACCAAACAATTTAAAGAAAGAAACTTGTTGCAATTTAAATAATTTATTGCGAGTTTTAGGGGAGCATTTGCAGAGGGAATAATTACAGAATGGAAAATAGATAGGCATATCTTAAA
Organism: Trichonephila clavipes; assembly: GCA_019973935.1. Classification (NCBI taxonomy): domain Eukaryota; kingdom Metazoa; phylum Arthropoda; class Arachnida; order Araneae; family Nephilidae; genus Trichonephila; species Trichonephila clavipes. The sequence goes on along the minus strand of BMAU01021375.1, from coordinate 465,332 downwards.
GAATAGGAAGTTTAGATCAATCTCTCTGGGAGGAAGGTTGAGATTAAATAAAACTCATTAGGCGGTGCGCTTGTGACTTACTGCCTGGCGCGGGTGAACGGGCGCTGGGGCGCGAAAAATGCTGCTTCGCTGTCGGATGTTAGTGGGCCTCAGCCGAAAAAAGTTGATGCCAGCGTTTTAATAAGAACAATAAGAACGCTAAATGGCGTTGCTGTGGAATACTTTTTTGATTAAATTGCCGTCCTCTGCAAAGGGATATGATCTAACCTTTTACACATGGGATATCCTACATATATACTATCTGGATGACCCGGCGTTGCACAGCTTCTTCAAGTGTACCGCTTTATGGCTTGGAAGATTCCCCTTCCCTTTCAGTGTCAGCTCTTCTGTGATTTCTATATTAATGTCATTAAAATACTCTTTTTCGAAATTTCTTCCACATCTTTGTCCTATCGGTTGGGTCTGTTTTCTCGCCACTTAGCTCGGCGTTGCAAGGGCCTTTTCCGTGGCTTCCATTTTATCCCCATGGAAATTTTCGCTTTCTCTCTGGACACCAATATTTCTGTGTTTGTTACTGAGCGATGTGAGGGATTTCTATACTTATGTCGTTTATAAATCCCCTTTTCAGAAATTTCCCCAACCTCTTCTCTTTGTCACGCACACACACAGAGACAGATTTCTTTTCCCTCCGTTCAACTAAGCTGTGTATGGGTTTTTTTCAAGCATAAAACTCCCTTTTTTTCCCCTAGGGATAAGATCTTTTTGTTTTCAAATTTCTATTTTCGATTAAAAATTTACAAAGATAATCCAGTTTTGTTCTCAAGAAAACAGACAATGTACGAATTTATTATTAAATAGATAATTTAGTACTAAATAATAAAACGCAAAATAACTTTAATTCTTAAAAAAATTATTAATTTGCATAAATTTTCGTTAAATAATGAATAAAAAAAATCTCTACCGTTAGCTATGAAACGACTGCTTTTATCTGGATGTTTGATTTTTCGATTAAAGGTATGTAACTGTGAAAAAAGAACTATGGGGGGAAAGCCTAAAAATTTGTTTACATTCCTTGTATAAAAAAAGATTTAAAAGGAAATAGTACTATTTAATAAATATAAAACAAATTTTATATATAAAACAAAATTGGATTAAATATTAGAATTTAATCGTAAGATATCTACTACTTTTGTAAGTGTACAAATACTTTTGAAAGACTCTGTATACAGGGTGTCCCGAAACTTATAGATAAGCGGACACTGGGGAAAATGTGGGGCCAAATCTGTTCTGGAAAAAATTTTTAAAAATTCTTTAGCACTTGGTTAAGTGAGGACGACTCCATTTTTGAAAATGTGGAAAACTGACATCCTCCATCACATCATTAGATACTGTGACCACAAATATAAAAATTCACAATGATTTTTTCACAAACATCATCTTACATAGCCTTACTATTACACGTAGTCACAAGTCAGACAACAAAATCTGTTGGTTTAGTTAAAATCAGCTTAGTTTGTGCGAGTTGGGGTTTCTGAAAAAGTTGTAACCTAACACTTTGACTCTGCATGAAAAGAAAACTGTTGCACACAATTCCAGGAAAGTTTCTCAAAAATTGGTACGTTAGAAATGATGTCATACACAACGGCTTAGATATGGAGTCAATTTCAAATTATATCACTAAGTTATTCAGAAGTATAATAAATTCAATGGAAAATCATATTATAAGAGTGCAAACACTTTTCACTTAGTTCAATGGACTAAATTCATATGACGTCATAGTCCTATGATAATGACAACCACGTGTTTCTAGCCAATCAGCCCCTCAGGGGCTTACCTTCTTTAGGTAAGTGCGGGCATCACAACCCCGAGGTACCCAGAGATCTTTTCCTCTTTCCTTTTTCTCCTTCTCTACACTTTTATCCTTTTCCTGTTTTCTTCCCCTCGTTGTGATTCTGGAAGCGAGGGCTCCCCTTCAGAAGCTTGAGCCACTCTGATGCTTTTAGCTTCTATTGGGGATGAATCACCCATGTGTTTGCCGTGCGTGGAGACCCGTGTCCCTGGAAAGGAGGGTCCTGGTAATTGAGGGCAACCAACACATTCCTTTGGCCTCTGCTTCAGGTAAACGGGAGGTGCACTTTGGTCCCATGTGCATCAATCGGCTGGTGGGAAGGTTTACCGCCTGCTAGGGATCAAGCGATCGATATGTTTGCTGAAAGCTGCGTTAAAGGTGGTGGTCTGCACAGGAACGTATTGTGAGCGTATAAGTTCTGGCTAGCACTGATGCTTCTGTACACTTTGCACGATTTAAGCATCCCCTCGTTGGGCTCCATGGTGGGTGGTGCCGCCGGGGCTGGAATTTAAAACTTCAAATTCATGGCTACAGTTATAGCGGATGACCTCCCTAACGGCCAGGGAGCTCCTCTAAAAGAGCAAAACTTATCTTCATTGAAGCAACAAATGACTTTAAAATACCTACATAATGCAAAATTTTTTATTATTCATAGAACTGAGGGTGATACCTTTTCATCCGTCTCTCCCTTTCTTATTCAGAAAGGACTATCTGCCACTGTTAGATCGGTTAAAGCAGTCAGCAAAATGCGTTCAAGCGATTTGCTGGTTGAAGTTACCACAACTAAGCAAGCCGAACAGCTCTTGGCCCTACAAATGTTGGCCAACATACCAATCACAGTCTTGCCTCATGCCAATCTTAATTCTTCTCGTGGTGTGATTTCGGAATCTGACTTATACAATGTACCAGAACAAGAAATTCTCGAAGGCCTTCAAGATCAGAAAGTTTGTGCAGTCAGAAGAATCACTATTCGACGTGATGGACAGGTTGTTAATACCAAACATCTGATCCTCACGTTCGCGTGTCCTGACTTGCCACAGTTTATCACTGCAGGCTACTTATGTTGCTCTGTCCGTCCATACATTCCTAATCCACTCAGGTGTTTCCAGTGCCAGTAATTTGGTCATTCTAAAACAACCTGTCGTGGAAAACCCACTTGTGCTTGTTGCGGTGAAGTGGGACACAACAGCGGAGAAGGTAACGGTCAAGAAAAATGCATTAATTGCAAAGACGACCACCCATTGTACTCACGCTCATGCAACACCTGGAAACTTGAGAAGGAAATCATCACAGTGAAAATTAAGAGCAGACTCACTTATCCAGAGGCACGGCTAGCTGTCACCAATCGTACACCTATACAAGGTTTCAGCTATGCTGCGGTAGCAAAAAAAAATCACTACAAGCTCAGGTACGCAAACATCACCTGTTACAATAATTGATAATTCAAAAGAAAAAACTCACGAACAACCATCTCAAAAACATAGCCCTCGAAAAGATAACAAAAAAATAATTATAAAACCTAAGACGAACTTAAAGAAAAAACCTGGAAAAAACGTACCTTGAAGATTGCGAGGGAAGCAGATTCCCTCTATGAATCAACTCCCGTCTCTAAAAGATCTCGGAGGCGGAAAACTTCCCAAATCTCAGATGTCATGGACACAGACGTTAATCCTTCGGACACGGATTACGTCATAGATCAGGCATCCGAAGAAGATGAAAGCCTTTTAGAGGCTAATTTTAAACAAGCGACGGCTAATCCCTTGACAGGGACCCTTTTGCCACTTTCACCCAAAAAGTAATTTCCCTGGTTTCTTAGAACTGTCACGGTTATAGATCACATATAGATGACGTAAAGGCCATTATACATAAGTATCGTCCAGTATGTGTAGCACTTCAAGAGACTTTCTTGAAGTCTTGTCACACGGCAAAGATACGTCGATATGGTTGTGTACGGAAAGACACAGAGGGATCCTCTGTATCTGGAGGCGTATGTATTTTTACATCCCTCGATGTTCCTTCTAGTGCTCTCTCACTCCGTACCTCTTTGCAGGCTGTAGCCGTGAGAATTCACTCCACGAGCCTTTACTTGCCACCTAATGCTGTTATCCGCCAACAAGACTTGAACGACTTGGTTGATCAATTACCAGCACCCTTTGTCATACTTGGTGACTTCAATGGACATAGCACTCTGTGCGGTAGTGTGAAGACGAACCCTCGTGGCAGACAGATCGAACAGGTACTTTCTAATCACTGTCTCTGCCTGCTCAATCACGAGGAACCAACGTACTTTCACGAACCCACACGATCCTTTCACACATTAGATTTGGCCATCTGCTCACCGTCACTCTTACCTATATTAAATTTTTCTGTTGAAAAGGACCTATATAATAGCGACCACTTCCCTGTTGTCCTTTCTCACGTTTATGATGCGAGTGGAAAAACCTTCCCACCTAAGTATTCTTATAGTCGTGCAGACTGGGCCTTTTTCACACAGTTGGCTGTGATATCTGATGCAATGGTCAAGACAGAAAGTGTTGATACTGCTGTACAAGAAATCACCAATGTTTTCATTGCTGCTGCTGATTTATCCATACCAAAAGTTTCAAGTCATTCATTCCAACGTTACAAACCTTGGTGGAATACTGATTGTCAGACAGCGTATAAGAACCAGCGGAAGTTATGGGGAATCTTAAGTAGATATCCCACTACAGAGAATCTCTTGGCGTTCAAAAAGGCAAAAGCAAATGCTCGCAGAGTAAGACGTCAGAGTCAGAGGCAATCCTGGATTCGGTATGTGTCCTCACTCACCTCGTCAACGTCCTGTAAACAATTATGGAAAAAGGTTAAGGCAGCAAACGGGATACATCGGGAATTTTCCTTCCCTATTTTACAAACCTCGAACTCTGTCTTTTCTTCCCCAGACGAAATAGCTAATATTCTGGGTGAAACTTTTCAGGGTGTATCGAGTACAGCCTCTTATAATTCTCGTTTTCTCAAGATTAAGAGGCGTGCAGAACGTACTCCAATGAATTTTTCCACTCGCTCCTTTTTTCCATATAATTGTGATTTTATGATGACTGAGTTAAAAAAAGGCACTCTTATACAAGCCCTGGACCGGATGGAATCTCTTACACAATGCTTCGTCATCTAAATCCTAACTCTCTAACCAACATTCTTTTTTTTATTCAACAGAGTTTGGAAGGAGCGTTGCTTTCCCTCCAGCTGGAGAGAAGCCATTGCGATTCCAATCCTTAAGCCGGGCAAGGTGGCAACAGATCCTCTGAGTTATCGTCCCATTGCTCTGACGAGCTGCTTCTGCACGACCTTTGAACGCATGATAAATACCCGTTTGGTATATGTTTTAGAGAAAGAAAAGTGTATTTCTCCTCTACAGAGTGGATTCCGCAAGTGCCGATCCACTCTTGATAACCTTGTTTTCTTAGAATCCCAAATCAGGGATGCCTTTGTTAAGAGAAACCATTTGGTTTCTCTTTTCTTTGACATAGAGAAAGCATACGACCGAACATGGCGTTATGGGATTCTCCGTAATATGTACAGATGGGTGACAAAATAATACGAACACCCGTAAAAGGGATGGCCCATTTCAGAGACGCACAACGCGCATGTCAGTTAGCGTTGCAGTCCGCTGCCTAGCGGATTCGAAAGGTAAAGTATCAGTCGCTCGACAGCTGCGATAGGTGTTGCACGCGTCAATTGCAATTTCTGAAAAACGCAATAATGACGGACCTGTCAGAGTTCGAAAAAGGTATGATTGTGGAATGAGGTGCACTGGTTGCTCGGTGACGGAAACAGCCATTTATTTGGGGCGTGCAAGGAGTACTGTATCTGCCGTTATGATAGCATACAAGAAATGCGGGAATGTGACGTCTGGCAAGCACAACAGTGGACGGAAAAGAAAGCTTACCGACAGGGATAAAAGAGTCTTAACCCGCATAGTGGCCTGAAAGCGCAAGCAATCGCTAACCCAGATAACATCTGAGGTGAATAGTCATCTTCGTAACCCTATTTCAGCAAGAACCGTCCAAAGGGAACTTCATGCTTCGAACTTGTATGGAAGAGTTGGAATTCGTAAACCATTGGAAACAGCACGTCATGCTTTACAGCGACGCCAGTGGTGTAGAACACACAGACAGTGGACCCCACAACAGTGGCAACAAGTCATCTGGTTGGATGAATCGACGTTCACCCTATTCCAAACCACCGGACGCGTTTATGTGTGGAGAACGCCCAAAGAAGCATTTTCTCCTGAATGCATCGTGCCGACTGTTAAGCATGGAGGTGGGTCCCTTATGGTATGGGGGGCGATATCTTGGCGTGGTCTTGGGCCACTTGTTACTCTGCATGGCAAGGTTAAAGCTGCCCACTATGTCAATATCCTGGGGGATCAGGTGCATCCATTTGTCCAGACTTCATTTCCCGGAGAAAGCCCACTTTATCAAGACGACAACGCTCCTATCCACACTGCTAAAATCGTGCAAGAATGGTTTGCAGAGCATGAGGTGGAAGTAGGTTATCTTTATTGGCCCCCTCAGTCACCTGATTTAAATATTATTGAACATTTGTGGGGATATTTGGAGTCAAAACTACGTGCTCGATTCCCTCCACCATCTACGATTTCGGCATTAGAGACCGCTCTCCACGAAGAATGACTTCATATTCCATTACAAGTTGTTCATGACCTCTATGCGTCCATCCCACGTCGCATACAGTCTGTAATTCAGTCAAAGGGGGGTCCAACTTCCTATTAATAAAGCTTTTCTCCTCTTTCACAGGTGTTCGTATTATTTTGTCACCCATCTGTATGATTTTGGCTTGAGGGGAAATCTTCCTATTTTTATTTTTAACTTTTTAGCTGTTCGTTATTTTCATGTACGCATTGGTCACTCGTCTTCTCATAAATTCATGCAAGATCAAGGTGTTCCTCAGAGTAGCGTTTTGAGCGTTACCCTTTTTAATATTCATATGAGTAGCATACTTCATCACCTCCCACCATCAGTGCGAGGAATGCTTTATGTTGACGATCTGCAAGTCTCTTGTCAAGGTTCAGATATGCGACTAATTGAGCGACAGCTGCAAACAACTGTCAATCGATTAGTTAAGTGGTGCGATCAGAATGGACACACGATCTCTCCTTCCAAGAGCAGCTGTGTCCATTTTTGCAGAAAACGTAACCTACACCCAGATCCTTTTATTCATATAGGAAATATTCAAATACCTGTCGTCAGTGAGATGCGCTTCCTCGGAGTAATCTTTGACTCTAAATTGACTTTCCTTCCGCTTGTCCTTTACTTGCGGAAGAAGTGTGAACGATCCCTCAACATCTTAAAAGTACTATCAAACACCTTATGGTGAGCCGATAGCGTCTCGTTACTCCGAGTATATCAAGCACTAATCTTTTCACGTTTGGACTATGGTTGTGTAGTGTACGGTTCTGCTCGTGCATCTGTGTTAAAACGACTGGACACAATACATTATTCTGCTCTGAGAATCTGCTCTGGTGCCTTCAGAACTTCGCCTGTCACCAGCTTGTATGTGGTATGCCATAAACCACCTTTAGAACTAAGGCGGAGGCAATTAAGTGCAAATTATTTTATTCGTGCCATGTCTGTTCCTTCTCATCCATTAAAATCTTTTTCTCTTGCCATTGGTCTCAACCGACTCTATGAAGCCCGTTCATTTAACATCAAGCGTTTTTCGGAAAGAGCTAAGGCTGTTCTAAATGACGCCCACTTAAATAACATAAATAACCAGGAAAATAATATCCTTGCTTTTCCACCCTGGGACATCCAAATTTTTAACTATAGTAACCCCTTTTCAGGCTATGACAAAGCAGGCACTGCTGATGTTATTTATCAGCAACTCTTTTCTTTCCATCGCAGTAAGTATTCTAAATACATACCAGTCTACACGGACGGATCGAAGACTGCAGGACATGTTGGGTGTGGTGTTGCTTTTAACAATACCATTCTTAGTTTTACTTTACACAATTCCATGTCTGTCTTTAGTGCTGAATTGACTGTCATCCTTGTCGCACTTCAACATATATTAATTTCCAACCACTGTCATTTTTGTGTGTACACTGACAGCAAGAGTGCTCTAGAGTCCTTACACTTTTTAACAGAGCATAGACACCCCACTGTGATCGAAATACTTATTCTTCTGCGCAAATTGGAAAGAAAGGGTTTTGATATAATTTTTTCCTGGGTACCTGGACACGTGGGTATACTTGGTAATGAACAGGCTGATACCGCTGCACGATCCATGTCTGATCCCATGCAGCGGCCTGTCTGTTACCGAGATTTAAAGACTTCTACACAGAACTATATCCATCGTGTATGGCAAGAGACTTGGGATCAACAGATCCTCAACAAACTGCATAACATTCATCCTTCTATTTCTCATTGGGCAGCACTACGAGTGCAAAGACATGATGTCCGCTTGACTCGACTTCGCATTGGTCATACTCGTTTTACTCATAGGCACCTTCTGTTGGGTGAAAATGCCCCAGAATGTCCCTCCTGTAAAGTCCCATATTCTGTTTATCACATTTTAATAGATTGTCCCGTTTTTAACCATCATCGCATCACCTTCTTTCATACATCTGTTTTAACCTTATCTGACTTGGTGGGGGAATCTCCCCACCAAAATCTATTTGCCTTCTTTTTAAAAATTGGATTTTTACATTTGATTTGATTTGTGTGTTTCTTTGTATTTTTAATATATTTTATGTATGTATGCATGCATGCATATACATGTGTACATTTACTTATATATATATATATGTATATATATATATATTCTTAAAAATATATAACCTTTTTTTTAACAAGTGTTTGGCGCAGCTTGGCCATAGTTGGCCCTTGCGCCATTAAATTTTACAGTCACTCACTAGCCAATCAGTTCAAAAACTCATGACGTCGTAGTCACGATAAATGCAATCATCTATTTTCAGCTAATCAGATCATTCGTTGTCACTTCGTTGTTGACAAATTATGTTTTTTACAGAAACTTTTTTTTTAAAAAAATAAAATTTGTCACTTTATTTAAAAAAATAAGTATAAAACCAAGATTTTTTTTTGAACTAAAAAAAAAATTGTCGATTTTTCTTTTATAACAGTGGAACATCTTCACCCAATCATGAAATTTGAAATTTTACATTAGTTTTACGAATAGAATAAAAAGTACAAAGTTTAATATCAGTTTTAAATTCAATGTAGAACACGTGTTTGCCTTTATCGTGTGACTGTCATGAATTCAGTCCATTATGCATTTAAAAGTTAATACTTTTAAATGCATAATGGACTTAATATTGGCAACTTCTACATAAGCCATCATACCACAGTAAAAAATACTAATTCACACACTTTTAACTATTTCATTTTGCTTCTGTATGCATCGAAACTGAGAGTTACAGCTGTCGACACTCCATCCACTTGATTGATTGTCCTCAGAGCGATTGATTTCTTTCATGGCTTCTTCCTCCCCTCTCCTCTCCTCACCAGGGGCATCCTTTTGCTTGGGACTCTCTGGTTTGTTCTTTTTATCCCTCCTCCCGTCGTGGGGCTTTCATCTAACGATTGCTCCCTTCGGGATTTCTCTTTCACACGGAGCATTAGTGGTTTCTCACTGGCACTCGAATTATCCAATTTACGTACTTGGAAGTGTTTGGTTCTCCCAGCCACTTAGTACCACAGTTGGCCTCTTGTTAGCTCCTGGTAACGCGCTATGCTCGCTCATCACAGAAAAATGCGATAGCAAACTAAGATTTTCTTGCAAATAAAAGTTTTTTTTTCTCCCACATTACAACGCAAACAACACAACAGCTCCGGCAGTTTTATTCTAATTTTTTAAATGTACAATCTTAATTTTAAAATTACATTTAATTATTTTGATGTTTCATCTGATCGTGGCAAGCTCTATCATTTAATGTTCAACTCCCAACTATCAAGATAGGGATGAAGCGCCAAAAAAAAAAAAATAATCAGTCAACATCTCTTTTTCCCAAACGAGAATTTTTTTTCCAATTTTAAAAATAAGAATAATATTATAAAGAGAAATATGAATTTATGTATATATGTATGTAAATTCGCTCAGTCACATCACGAACCGTTGCATATCACGTTCAGTCTGTAACGCATCATTCAGTGTCTGCGCGTACCATTCGACGCAGTTTACAGTAGAGTGGTCTGTCTGCAAGACGTCCATTGCTTGATCTACCCTTGACGAAGAACCACAGACGTCTCCGCCACCAATGGTGCGATGAAAGAAGGATGTGGGCGGCAGAATGGAATGAAATTGTCTTTACTGACGAGTGACGCATCTGTCTGCAACACCACGATAGTCGGATTCGAGTCTGGAGATACCGTGGAGAGAGGATGCTGAACAGTTGCGTTATGCACCGCCACACTGGTCCTGCATCGAGTATTACGGTATGGGCCGGTATTGGATATCACTCTCGCAATCCTCTAGTACGCATTGCCGGTACTTTAAAAAGCCAGTGCTACATCTCCGAGGTGTTGGAGCCAGTTGTCCTTCCTAATCTTCAGGTCTTGGCCACAGCCGTATTTCAACAGGATAATGCGCGACAACAAGTGGCACGCATTGTCCAAAGGTTCTTCGTCAATCACCAGATTAAATTGCTTCCCTGGCCGGCTTGCTCTCCGGATCTTTCACCGATAGAAAACATGTGGTCCATGGTTGCTCACGATTGACCCAGATTACACCCCCAGCTGCCACACCAGATCAACTTTGGCAACGTGTGGAAGCTGCTTGGTCTGCTGTACCCCAAGAACACATCCAAAGTCTCTTTGAATCAATGCCGAGAAGTGTGGCAGCAGTAATCGCCAACAATGGCAGCTACTCTGGCTACTGATTCTGGCAGGAACCACACTTCACAGAAGACTATAAATTTAGTCATTTGATACTTGGTCAACATGTTATCTACGAAATAAATTTTGTTGTGCTAATATATCTCTTGTCTTTCTTGGTGTTGCATTTACGGTGGTCAGCAGTGTATTAAGGAAATCGATAAATATTCAAGTTATAAATATTTGTGTAACGAATCGTATTTTATGTGCTTTACGAAATGCTCTCGTTGTGTTGACCTTGAAAGGTGGCGCTATCCAAGCTAATTAAGAATTCATGTATCTGTGATTCTCAAGGGATTTGGTATACATATTGCGCAATCTTGATTGCAAAAAGTGGTTAATTTTATTATTCAATATATGTATATGTTGAGTTCCTTTTTTGATAGAATTATTATGCTTTCTATTGAAACGTGTGTTTATTCTTAGAATTTGCTGATGAGATCCTAAATGATTTTATTTTTATTGGTGTAATAAAAAATATATATGAGCTCTTTCTTAAAGTGATTAATTTATACGTTAATTTAATTATTTGCTTTTTTAGATAAAGAACTTTAAATGATTAAATTCTTTTTCATATTATAATAAATTTAATCGCAGTTTTTTAAAACAAGATTTACTTTGTTTAATTTATATTTACTTTCAAACTCTTTTTGCATTTATTACAACGAAATAAAATTATTGATGTATTAAATGTTTTTATAGAAATTTTTTTTGTTTAAATTAATAACTAAAGTATTCCAAATTAAGTACAACGTATTTTAGCTCGCAAAGTTGTTTTTAAACATTATTGGTCTAGATTATTTTTAAGTGAATAAGTTTTGAATATTTCATTGCATATTTAATGTATTTTGGTGCAATATCATTTTATCTTAAGAATTTTGTTAATTGAAGGCGAGATTTGCTATACTATATTGATATCATTGTTATTGTCGGAACGTGTGACAATTTCGTTAATTTCATTAGTTACTGAATAAAATTAAATTTAAGTTTTAAAGGGGCCTATCTCGACAAAGGTCAACGAGAAGATTTATTCGTCTTAGCCACAGAACTAAATTTAAAATTCGACAAATCTGTGACCATCGCCACTCTCAAAAACCTAATTACTGAAAGTGAAGAATAAGACGAATGCCTCACCAAAAACTTACACGCAACGATAATAGAGGATCGCAAAGCCAGAGAAGAAAAATTACGTATAGAGGAAGAAAAATTACGCATCGAAAAATTGAAAATAGAAGAGCAAAAACGGAAAGATAAATTCGAATTGGAAAAGTTGAGGATCCAAGCGCAATCTAAATTAGGTGTTGATACATACGAAGGCAGTAATACTAAATTCCTCGTCAAAGTGTCAAAATTTATACATCGTTTCGATTTGAAAGAGAGAGAGAGAAAGACATCTGTCTTTATCTAAAATTATTCGAACGTCAAGCGCAGATATTGGATATAAATCAAGAACTTTGGGATTCTCATCTGTTAGGCTTATTACCGGCTGAAATATCTCACATCATAACGAGAGAGCCTGATGACAAAGCTCATTCTTACGAACATGTTAAAGACTTACTTCTGAAACGTTTTAAACTAACTCCAGAAAAATTTTGACAGCTATTTGTTTCTCATCAAAAGGTACCTGAAAGAACATGGATTGATTTCTACCATGAATTAAATACTTACTTCAACGGCTGGATAGACTGTTCAAGAAAAGGGGGGGGGATCTTATAATTGTTTGCGTGAAAAAAGCTTTCAAACATGGTCCTCAACCAGTACCCCCTCCCAAATAACAGACCATTTTCTATCTGATTCTGCTCAAAAATTGAGCTCCGGGATGGAAAAATATATATTTTTATGGATTTTATAACTAATCATTGGATTTAAAATTATTTAGTTCCTTCTAAATTCTTAACTTTGATATAGTTTTGTATTTCTGTGATGAAAATTGCAAAAGTTATTAAATGACTGATTTTTTGCGGTAACTGTAGAGTATTTGTGATTAAAACCCCTCATTTTATATTCTAATATCTCTATATTATTATTTTTATCCTGTAAGTATTTTTTACTATATTTTCAGTTCAAACATTTATCCAAAAGATTTAATCCTTCGTTTTCTATGGATTCACTGTAATTATGAGATTAATAAAATAATTTTATTTCATGGTACATTTCAGTTGGAATGATTCCCTACTGAATTTTCGCAATATTATTATGACTAAAATAACTGTCTCTCTTCCCCCACCTCTCTCTTCTTATTCCATTGCCTCTAATTGCTATAATAGATCCTTCCAATTTTTCTTTAACTGAATTAAATTTGGGGGGATTTGTTGGGATTATGTGTGACAAGCTTCATTTAATAATTTTAAACTTGTACGAATTGTGAAATAGTGTTATGTGTATTATACTGGAATAAAAAAATTAATTATTACACTATAAAAGAAAACTGTAAGTTGATCAAGTAATTGAACATTTTATAAGTTGATTATAATTTTATGTTGTGGTACACATATATAGTCATACATCATATACATACATCATATATAGTTTTTGCACTAAAAAACTGAGGCCGAATTCCATTTTGAAATATTTCAAATATGTTTGCTTTTCTGTATTCTATTGTTATCTAATTTGCTTATTAACGCGTGTTACAAGTTCTAATCTTTATTTCTCAGCGAGTACATAGTTGCTTACGAAACAAATAAACTCGGAGAATTTATGAAATCTTATGATACTTGCCCTCGTTATCATCTCTCATAATTCATCATTGCCATCGTTTGATTGATTATAACACTTGATCTGACTTCAAAGTAAGTTTAGAAATTGAACAAAAATAGTATCAAATACCTATAAAGTTTTTAAGTTTTCAGATTTAAATATTGAGAAATAAATTTAATTTTGTGTGAAAAACTCTAAAAACCATCTGCTTAACTGCCCTATTTGATTTTTGAATGGAACCATGCAGCATTGGTGCAGCGACGATAAATAGAATGCTTTGAATTCTAAGTTGTTGTAATTTTTTTTTATAAAATCATAAAAATTATTTTTAAAATTTTATATTTGTTAGCTTTAATTTATTTTTAATTACAAATGTCAAACATAATAAAGTACAATTTTGGAACAGCGCCTCTTACGAGAAACTAAAGAAATGTATGGAATCTGTGTTTTGCTGTTATTTTCCAACAAATCTACTGACATCGGTAACTCGAGTCCTCTCTAGTAAATTGTTTCTTCATGAATTCATAGGGCTTGCCGTTAGTAAATTGAAAATTTGGATTAAAACAAAAATTGTTACAGGTGAGTGAAATTTTTGTTTTTGTCTAATTTCGTTAACTATTTCTCTGTTATATTTAATGTTTTGCGATGCAGTCGCGCTCTTATTTTTGATGATGATGATTAAGCCTAGTTGATGAAAAGCACTAACAAGGTAGATGTAATACGTAGGGACGTTATTAACTAGAAATTTTTTATTGTTTATTAACTAACAATTTCTATTTTATAGAATGGCCGCTAGTGATTCCAATACAGATGATTCATTATATCCTATTGCTGTCCTAATTGATGAACTGCGAAATGAAGATGTTCAGGTAAAAATTGTTTTTATTTCGCTTATAAATTTTACATTTTTAAACTTTTATAAATTTTTAAATAGCACTTTTACTTTCGTCGGTTAGTAACCAGTAGCGTTTATATTTGTGCTTTCTTACATTTGATTTGACTGTATTGTGATAAAATTTCTAATTCAACACCGCCTAGTTATTCTGACAGTTTGGTTACTCACTAATGTGATTGGTGTGTAACATCTTTAAATGTCATCTACTAACATATACAAGAGAAATTTATAAATTTTTAAATCAAGGAACAGATCCTTTACTAAGATATATTAATTTGTGTTCATTCTATCATTTATTTTTAAAAGCTGTTAATGTAAGCTGTTAAATTAAAATGCAATTGAGATAAATATTTTTGATATACCTGGTGATCACAGTATTTTTATATTGCTTTGCTGAATTTTAAAGGCAAATTGTGCAAGCTTTTGAACATTTAATTTGTTCATTTAACTACTTGATTGACATTTTGATAGTTAAGTAATTAAAATATTCTTGTATGTGAGTTAACTTTTTATTTATCTACAAGAAACTCTTGAGTTTCATCTAGTCCACTCTCATTTTATAAGCATCTATGTTGTCAGATTTTTTTGTATTGTATATATTTTTGGAAGAATGATTAGGAAAAATCGATTGAATTTATTTTTTTATGATCATGAAACTTTTTTTAATTAAGGTGATTTTAGTATTTACATATTAACGTCACCACAACCAAATTTGCCCCGTGCCATTTTTCATTAGAATCAGCTTGTTTTTTTTTTTTTTTTCTTCAAATAAAACACAGAATCTTTTTCTTTTAATACCATGGCACGATTCTCATGAAATTTTCCCGCAGTGATGCTAAATGTAAGTACTATCAACTTCAATGTATAATTATTTTTACAAATTGTTATGTTTACTTATTTTTCTTTTTCCAGTTTTTTTTCTTAGTTTAATTATTTTTTATTTTTAAATATTGTATTTCTTATTTATTATAGTTTCTTTTATTTATGACATTAAAGTTTAAATAATAATCTTTGTTGGCTTAAATTTGATATTACTGGTTGTTGCTTGCATTAAAATTCTTCAGTTATTTATTTATTTTGAATAAATCTGCTTAAATTTCTCCTTTTATTCTCTTTATTACTCTGTCTTGTTCTTAGTCTTTAGTATTAATATGTCCTATACAAAAATAATCTTTTCAATATTTGCATTTTCTGTAGCAGATTAATTTTTGGCATATATATATTTTCATTTGTATAATACTCAATTTATTGATTTTGTTTTATAAATAAATTTATTATGAGATTTAAAAATTTATTATTTTCTATATTTTTAAAATAACTATTTATATGCATTTCTTTTCATTTTTAAATCCAATGTAAAAATGTTTCTGTATGTTCAACTGTGGTCTTCATCATCATGTATACTTTGATTTTGTTCATGATTTGCTTTCGCAACAATCATTATCAATTTTTATTATTTCTATTGAGATAAGAGCTTTTATTTAGTAATTCAGTTGATATTTAACTTATCCAGTAGGGAAAGTTTTTGTTTCCTTTGTTCTGTGCTCATTGTTTTGTTTGCGTGCATTGTGTTTGCATTTTTTTTATGAATATTTTGATTAAGAGTAGTAACATGATATTTTTAAAATAAATATTTTAATTTAGGCTAGTTAACATGTTGCAATATGATATAATGAAAACTAGAGTAAGTTTATTATTTTTAAATTTATATAGCAAGTGTATCCAAACACATGATGCTTGTATTAAAATGTACCTTCTGTTTGTGTACATCAATATTGTAAGAATAAATGTACATTGTTTAAGATCTTAATATTGTGTTTATATTTTTCAATTTTAATGTGTACATTTATAAATTAATCATTAATTTGAATGGCAAACATCAAAATTGCTGAGAAATTTTTTGATATTATTGAATTAAGTTTACATTAATTTTTCTAAACTATGGATCTTAATTATTGGATTGAATTGTGTTTTCTAGCTGAGGTTGAATAGTATTAAGAAATTGTCAACCATTGCTTTGGCTTTAGGAGTTGAAAGGACAAGGAGTGAATTGATACCATTTTTAACAGGTATGATTTATTTCATAATATATAATGTGATTTTATTAGCTTTTTAACTATCTTTTAAGGATTGATAGTAAAATTTGTAACTTGTACAATTCATTGCACTCTAATTTGATATGAGTGTACTACACTCCAAGTTGTTGCCAAGTTGGGTGATAACGTTAGAATATGGTTACCTTGGTTTTTAATGTTTGTTTCTGTGATTGCTATCGTTATTTTTTTAGTAATTCTTATTATTATAATACAGGGAAAATTGTTTAATATGTAACTGATGGTGCTAAAATATTTTATCGTGTTAAAGGATATTGCAAAAAAAACCCCATATATTCAACAAAATTAAGTTAATTTTATTTTCATAGATATGTATATATCCATGCATTTAATAAAAATCAACGAAACAAAGACATTCACAAGAACTTAATAAAATTTTATACAAAAGTTTCAAATTTTTTGAAGAACGAAACATTTATTGAGTTTTTGGAAAATCTTTTTCTTTGCATTGTCTTTTTTTGTATCAAACTGTCCACAAATTGTTTGATGGTGTCCATTTTGTTTTCCATTTCACCAATGAAATGTGTGTCTAAATAACCTGTGCATACTTTTTTTCATAATGCTCCTTATTTCAGATTTTTTTGTGTGTGTGTGGCATTTGTAGAGGTGTAGGATGAAAGTAGCTTAGATAAACAAAATTGGCTTGTGTCACAGGCTATTCTGAGGGTATTTCAAATCCAAATTAGCCTCTTTTGTATGAAACATGAAATCACCTCTTTCTCATTTCGCACCCCTCTTTAATCTTGCCTGTATGACTGCTGTTTTTCTTATATTGTTCATTTCCGGATGGGTAATCTTTTTGTGTTAAGCGATTTTTATTTGATAAGAGAAATGAGATACATGAAAATGTATAGTAGTTGGGACCATTGTAATATTTTATGTTAACAGATGAAACATCTGTTAAATAAATTTCACTGTATATTAAAAGCAATTTTTTATTGCTTTATATTTATGAGGGTAACCCTATTAATTTCAGATGATTTTGTTAAAAAAAATTTCATGAACTTAAACATTTCCTACTTTGCATTGTTTAGGTTGTAGCTTTTGTCCTTTATTTTTTATTCAAACATGGACATTTAAAACATTATTGGTAAGCTCTAAGATCTTTTTTTTTTTAAAAAAAAGTAATAGTACTCAGCTTTCAATTTTTATCGGAGAAGAGAATTGCTGGATTGGTACTTTTTTTAAGAGATCTGTTTGTTCATTTTTTAATTTTCATTCTTGATTAAGATTTCGTTTATTTCGACCATCATCAAATGTGGTAATTGTTGCAGTGAACTGAAAATAGTTTATAGACAGGAGGAAATTTGAAGGTCATATAATTTTATGTGGATTTTTTGGTGTGAATTTGTGTGGCCACAGTATTAAATCTATCAGAAATAATTCTTTTTCAACTGGTTGCAAATTGTAGATTTTCACTTTATTTTACTTTTAATTAATGCATTTTTAAATGTTCCGGTAAAATCCTAGGAGGACCCACTGCTGTTTTTGGCGCCAAATTGAAGGTTTTCAAAAAGGCGTCAATGACGAAAAACTCTTGGGAAGCGCATGCGTCAGAGGGGGGAGGAAATGGGCGTTTCGCAAAGATGAAATCAAATACATTAAATTAATCATTATATAAAGAAAAAAACGGAGTAAGCAATGAAATTCATTTTAAAAAAGCATTCTAAAATCAGTGTGTACAACATGATTTACATTTTTAAAAAGGACGAAAGGAGCGTTTCGCAAAGATAAAATCGAAGAAATACATGAAATCAATCATTTTAAAAAATGTTAAAGAGCCCTTACCTTACGCTTGCATTTCGTCATGATCTGTTGGTGCATACACCCTTGCGATAGATGCAAGGAATTTGAAAATTCTCATCCACCAACTTGTGACCGTTAGATCGCCGCCACATGTATTCCGCAGGGTAAGAATCAAATTGACCCTTTACCCTTCTTATTAACTTTAAAGTCATTCACCACGAACACATTCATGCTCTTGCCAAACCAATATCTCATCAAACGCAAGATAATAGTTATAGCAAGTTTGCTTTCGCTAAACCAAGTGCCCTTTCTCATACTCCGAACGACGTCGTGACGATTATCTTTCGACTGGTTGCGGCAACGCCAATTCGTAGCCGTCAACCGTTCCCTTTCGCACTTGCAAACGCATATTTTTTTTACACCTCGGACATTCATAACGAGAAGCAATTAAATTAGCTTTCATACACCATTCTAACGTCTCTTTCTTCCCCTTTGTGCCCAGGAGCACAAAGAAACCTGTCGTAGCCTCACTTTCAAGTAATTTCCTTTCACACGCCATTTTTAACAACCGGTGGAGAGCAAACCTTCTCCAGCGAAGTCAAGTGTCAAAATGACATTTTTTCGGAAAAGGCGAAAAGCGTTGCACTTTTTTTGGGGTTGCCATTTTTTCGGTGATTTGAAAATCCAAATTTTTTGATGAAATGGAAGGGTTACCATATTGTAACCTTTATCGCTCAAAATTTGGCGACCAAAAGGGTTCCTCCTAGGATTCAACCAATGTTCCTTGTTCAATGAAATGCATTAACGAAACTCAGAATTTTTGGTTGTAATGAAAATTATTTGAGTTATTTTTAATACAGTGAAATATGTTTAACACAAAAACAATTAAGATGAAATATTGATGAACACGGACTAATACAATAATCCCAACAAACTGTGAATTATTTTGTTGCATTTTTCCCCCTTTTAACATCTAACAAAAAATCGCTTAACACGAAAAGATCTTCCTTCACAGAATGAATGAAATACAAGCAAGATTTAAGAGAGGTATGAAATGAAAGGGAGTTGTTTTCATATGTTTCACCCTCATAATAACCTGTGACATGAGCCAATTTTATTTATCTACACTATTTTAATGCTCCACTCCTAAATGAAATGAATGATGCAGCTCGTGTTTGCCGCATCATCTGAAATAAGGAACATCATAAAAAGCATGCACAGTTTTTTGGACTCATATTCCAATGGTGAAAAAGAATAACAAAATAGAACATTGAACAATTTATTGATGGTTTGATTCTAAAAGGACGGCAAATAATCAGATTATTTTTCAAAAACTAAATAAGTGCTTTGATTTTTATTAAATACACTAGCTGCATGGCCCGGCCTTGCACAGGCTTGCTCTACTTTTATAAATTTTCCCTTTCCTTCACAACATCAGCACTTCTAATACTCTTTTTCAAAATGTCTTCCACCCCACCCCCAATCCCTGCTTAGCCTGGCGTTGCTCGGGCTTTTACTGAGTGTATAACTTGAAATTCCCTGTTTTGAAATTTTTTCGCTTTTCCTTGTCAGATAAGTTTATCCCCCCTCGGCATTGCACGAACTTTTAAATGCATAACATATTTGTACAGATTACAGATAATTTTGTTCTACACACGAAAATAAAATTTTGAGTTGCTTTTAAAAAATTATAAAAAAAAGGTTTTGACATGTAATTTTTTAAATGACTGCTTCTAAAAGAGAAAAGCATGAACTTTTTTAGTGTAAAATATCGTTTCAATAACGCGAAAAAAAGTGCAAGCAGAATGATTTAAAATCATTTTCATAAAAACTTATTGATTTTGATTCATTTTAGAAAAAATCATAAAAAATAGAAAATATCATTATTTTGTAAAATAAATTATACCCTATTGTGGCAAAGTAAATGATCTTTATGATTCTGGAATTATTATTTGTTTGAGTCTCATAAAGAAAAAATGGCAATAATTATGCGTTTTAAGGTTTTTAATTAATATCTTTTTAACTAATTGCACTATCGGTATACGAACCGGATAGATGCGTTTGTTTACCTTCAAATTTTAATAGTGTAGACATATATATGCATATCTATGTAAATAAAATGTACTCTAATAAATTTAATTTTGTCGAATATATGTTTTTTTTCTTTCAACACAAAAAAATTTTTTTTTTAATCCCCTCAGATTCGTGTTAAACAATTTTCACTGTATATTCTAATATCTCGAATATATTAAAAATGCATTTGAGGAATCAGATTTGTTACCTTTTATAACCTTACACCATCAATCTTTTTACCTCCCAACTGTAAATTTTTTTTTCAGCCCCAGAAATTTTTAATTTTTTAACCCTTATCTTTTATATATATTTTTTATATATTCCCATACATATATATATTTCCCACAATTTTTTAAGAATATTTTGTACTTTTTCCCCTGCCATTTCTAAATACTTTGTGTTCTATTTCTTTAAATTCTGGTACTCAGATTTTTCCAATTAGTTTTTCAAAAAAAAAAAAAAAAGTAAGCACATTTTTGTTTTACCTTTTTTGCTTCTTTTAAAATTAATGCAATTCCTCTTTCTTCTGGAATTAGCCATTCTTTTAAATTATTTTCTTGTTGTGCAGGCTGCTATTTTGGATTGAAAACAATTGCATGTCAAAATCTTACTTGGTGCAATTTCAAAACCATGCCAAAAGGACGTTTCGCATGTAGCATATTGATAACAAATTAGTTCCATTATATTAATTTTGTCAAAAAAAAATTAACAATAATTTGTTTTACAGTATCACATATTGAATAGTCTTTCTATGTATTGTATAATTGTATTGTAATATAAGTAGTAGTTGATTGGATGAATCCTGCACAGTTATGTTGTGAAAGTCATAATGCATGCACCTAATTCATAATTTGTGGTTTTAAAATAACACAGCTCAGGGAAAAACTGCTTTTCTTTCTTTTCTTTTTTTTTTTACTTTGCTGATTTACTGTAAAATGATTTAAGCTTTATTGTAAAATGATTTATTCTTATTTAAGTTTGCTGTAGCCTTTTTCTTTGAGGTTTTGAAGTTATGCAAACTGAAGCTATTAATAGTTGATAAACCCTAAATGAAGATTATTTGATAGATGTAATAACAGATGAACACAATAACTAGGTTGCTAGTGAAATTCATCAATTAATTACTGGTGTAATTTCTAAAGGTTTAACATGGTATGATATTGATCCAAACAGAATGTGCCTTGAAATTTCTATGAGATCTAAAGATTCATTTAGATGAGTAGCAAGAGCTTGTAAAACTGAAAGGGGGGGAAAAAAGGTTTTTTGTAAAGAAAAAAGTTAACTATTGGAGAAATGATGTCAGAAACCAGTTCTTCTGCTCAAAATGTCATTACCAAGTGAAAATCCCCATTGAATTCAAGGGTAGTAAAAGGGATAGATATTTCTAGTGAGGACTGATTTTAATCTAGTCATAAGCAAATGCATTTATTACACTTGGCAACAAAAAATAATTTTTTGTCTGTTTCCTAGTTTTAAATAGCTTATTCCTACTAATTTTGGGTTGAAAAAAAAAACAAATATGTAAATGAAATTTATTTATTAGCTATTGTTTTTAAGATATATAACAGCTCATCCATCAATTTATGGGTAAATTTGAAGAAAAAAACATTACTATCTAATAAATACAATACAATAAGTTATGCTTCAAGAAACAGGGCTCATATATAATAAATTAGCAGTATTTTTTAGTTTTTTTTCCTGTGAACATTTCCTTTTTGATTGCCTCTTGTATGTTGAGAAGCCCGAGTATCCCTTATAACTGTCCAACAGTAATCTTCGAGCATTGACTCGTCCCAACGACCCTGATATCTACGTCCCATTGCTGCGATATCTTGATGAAACCTTTCACCATGTCCATTGCTTACAGTTCCATGGGAAAAGATCAAGTTGGGAATGTAAAAATGGATCTTTAGAGACATATTGCATCCTAGGTCATGGAACTTTTGAAGGAGTTCTTTCGCCTTCTGTTGATAGCTCTCATCTTTTTTACTGCCTAGAATTCCTCTTACCACACTTTTAAAGGCATCACATGTTGCTTTCTCTTTCTCTTCAAGAATTTGATCAAAAGCAGGGTCCTTCATGATGTTGCATATGTGAGGGCCCACGAAGATTCCCTCCTTATATAATCTTTTTATCACTCAATCTTGGGAATTTTGATCTAAGGCAGGGGTGCCCAACCCAAATTGGTTGGTGGGCCACATAAAAATTTACTAAACTTAGGTGGACCACACATATCAAAATAAAAAAAAAATTATTCAAAATATTTTACTATCGTACAGCATTCAAAATATGATATGATCAGTATTCAATTATTGATATGATAAAAAAACATCTTTTACTGGATCACAATCGCAACAAGGTTGAAAGTCGACCGATTGCACTTGTTGGTGGAAGAGTATCTCTTAACCTACAAGGTTCTTATCTACAGTAGATTTATGCTGCCATCTGAGGTTATGTAGTGTAACAGCTATGTGCGTAACATCTTCACATTTTATACTTGTGTTACAGTATGTTTGCATAAAATTCATTTAGATTTTCAAAATTTTTATTTCGAATGCAAAAAAGCAAGTGAAGAACAGCTTTGTAATTATTACACTGTTTGTCAAAAAAAAGTTTTTTTTCTGCCTGATAGCCAAATGTTTAGTTTCCTATTGTATGATATTAATTATTGCACCGTGATTAAATATATATGATAAAATGAAAAAGTTACATAATTTCAGAAGGTTAAAATATTAAACATTTTTATTCTGCTGCCATAATTATCTTACATTTCTACTAGCTGGTCTGACAGTCCTGATAACAGTCAACTAATTAAATCCATCATCGGATTCTTTCATTGCCAAATAAAACAAAAAAAAGACTACTAATCTGAACTTAAAAATATAGACATAAATTATTTCTCTGACAAATAGAACTAAATACACTATTCACTCTCAATGAAGTTCTCGTTGAAAGAGGAATAACACACCCAAGCTCATCTGCTTTTCTTCATCCATCAATACCTGTTATTACAATTGCTGGGAAGTCAAATGAAGGAAAAAAATTATTTCGGTAAAAACTGCACGGGGAGAGGTGGGGTTGAGTCAAAATACGATATTTTCGATTCAACCATCTGTAGTCCAAATGTCTAAAATAATATAGACAGAAACTTCAATTGGTCGCATGTTGGGCATGTCTGATCTAAGGTATTGGAAAGCCTCTCCATCCTTATTCATGGATTTCACAAAGTTCTTTAATTCCAGCTTACAATGTGTAGGGGCGGAAGCAGAATGTCATTTGGGACATTTCTCTTGCCAGATTTCAGATTTCTGGATGGTCATTTGTCTTGTATGTAGTGCGATTTTTTATCTCTACTGTTCCACAAAGACAGAAAATGGCAGCACTTGGTATAGACCAGGGGTGGCGAACCTTTTTGGGTCAACATGCCATTTTTTCTAAAAAAATGTTTAATGAGTTATAGGCGTGCCATCAAATAATTTTGACTTGGGATAATTGAAGAACTAATAAAACTAAGAACAAACAAAATCAAAATTCTTTATTTAATACGCAAAAATACATTTTGCACTGTATAGTAGTAAATGTTTTAGTTATACGTGTAATTTAAATTAAAATAACAGTGTGATTTCTGCTGTTGTAGATTAGATGACAAATAACTTATATCAGGATTATAAGATGTTACTTTTAGTAGAATACATGCTGAATTAGAGTCGTCTGTTAAACTGTTTCTAAGCGAGTCTTTGATGTTATTTGTCTCTGAAAGTAATGACTCGCAGGCATAGGTAGATGAAAATATGTTTAAAATATCATACGCCAACTTCTTCAAACAGTTAAATGCGTCTGGAATCGAATTCCATGTTTCCAAAATTTCGTTACTGGTATTTTTACTTGTATTGCTTGTCAATCTTTCTGCTTCAATCAATTCCAACTTTTTCCTTGTTTCAATAAACTTTTGAATCCATATTGAACTAGACTGGAAATCAATCAGTTGCATTTCAAGTTCTTCAATTTCCAACCAATCGAATTGAGACAAGTTCAGTTTATCAAACAAAATCACATCAGGGTACATAATAAATTTGAATGTTTCCGATAATCCCTTGAACTGAGAAAATCTCGCTGAAAATTCTTTGATTAAAGAATCCATTATGGAAATAAAGTCATCAATAACTTTTTCTTCATTTCGTTTTTCTTGGGCATCTAAATCTTTCATATTTTTTTTCAAGTTTAGGAAGTACTTATAGTTTTTTGTAATAATATCGTTTCTGAAAACATAGTTTAGCTTCAAAAGCGCAAATGAGATCCATGATGATAACTGTTTTATTCAGGCCTTGAAGCTTTATGTTCAATTCATTGAAATGTTGGCATATATCTGTAAAAAAGATCAATTTTAAAAGCCACATAATATCCATCAACTGTGGGTATTGTTCAATTTTGCTCTCATTTTGTAGAAACAGTCTGATTTCTTCCAAGCAATCAACAAATCTTTGAAGTACGTTCCCACGGCTCAACCAGCGAACATTGTTATACATTATTAAGCCATTATACACCGAATTGACTTCATGCAACAAAGCATCAAACTTTCGTTTATTTTAAAGACTGCGACGATATGAGGTTGACTATTTTTGTGACTAAAGTTATTACATTATCAAGAGATGTTAAACCACTATTTGCACATAAGGCTTGTTGGTGAATAATGCAGTGGCATTCAAGAATCGAATGTCCTACGTCTGTTTTAAATAAAGAAATGAAACCATTTTTTTTGCCTACCATATTTGGCAGACAATCAGTGGTTACTGAAACAATTTTTTTCAAATCAAATTTCTTTCTCAGCAAGCGAATTTCTTACTGCCGTACAAATATCTGTGCCCTTTGTAGTTGTTAACAATATCTACATAATATCGAGCAAAGACAGCTAAACGTGCCGATTTAGTAATGTCAATACTTTCGTCAAGACATAGCGATATAAAAGGAGCAGAGTTAATGTCATTTTTTTGTTGATCTGTAAAATTTTCTGCCAATTTCAAGATTCTATCTTTCATTGAGTTTCTAGATAGAGGAACATCTTTGATGCGCTGAATTATCTTATCTTTATTATCAAAATCATCAAAAAGTGAGGGCGCACATGCCAACCAAGCTTCCTTCAAAAACTCTCCCTCTTGAAAAGGTTTACCATGCCGAGCATTTGCAGCCAAGTAACTTGCCGCACTTGGTGACAATTTTTGCTTACATATTTAAACATAGACGTTGACTGTTTATTTCTGTTTTTATTGCACTTGCAATTAATTCTTTTTACTCTTTCGCTTTTTTCACAAAAGGATTTGTGATTTGTTTCAAAATGCCGTTTTATAGATGATGTTCTGCATACCACTGTTCCAGAACATAAAACACACACCGCTTTGTCGCCTTTATTTATCATGCCATATTTCTTAGCCCACCAAGTTTGAAATCATCTGCAATACTTACTATCTT
This sequence comes from Trichonephila clavipes, assembly GCA_019973935.1. Classification (NCBI taxonomy): domain Eukaryota; kingdom Metazoa; phylum Arthropoda; class Arachnida; order Araneae; family Nephilidae; genus Trichonephila; species Trichonephila clavipes. The sequence continues at coordinate 439,601 of BMAU01021375.1, read as the reverse complement.
GCACTTTTTGTTTTTTGGTTGAACTAGCCGTGTTAAATAGGAGTTAAAAATCATAAATTTAACACAAAACTTTAAATGTACAGTTGTGTCGATGAAATTGACTATTCTACGTGCTCTCGCTTGTTCCCTTCTCCCGTCAAAAAAACCTTTTTACTGACTGCGCACGACTGCAGGCTCATGGGCAGAGATTTATTTGTTTTTAGGAAATTGAGTACTTGTACCAGATTTTTGTAGTGTCTGCTCTTTAGCTTTTGTCTCAGGTCATTAAAATTTTTAAAAATAAAACAGTGAGTTATTTTACCAATTAGACTTACAAGACAAGAATTAGATAACATTAATAAATTAGCTGTATGCAAGCTGAACTATTAATGTAAAAGTTAGAATATGTTTTTTAAACAACTTGAATATATTTAGAAATAGTTACATACACACACTATGCGTAGATAAATTTTGCATCATTAGCAATTTATAATATACGAAGTATTTACGTAAGACATAACAAACGAGTCTGCTCCCCAACTTCTCGGCGTCGCGACAGATCACTCGCGTTTGTTCATAATACTTCATGGTAAACTTAATTATTTTAAGCTAAAATGCAAATCGTTTTTGATCGATTGAGTACCCAAAATATTCTGCCAATGATGGCACGTGTGCCATTGGTTCGCCATCCCTGGTATAGACTAACTGCATCCCTATGAGTTATGCAATGACTTGCAAGTCACCACAGATCTTGCCATTTAGGATCCTCATATTTTATTAACTCTAGAAGTAATTTCATATTTGCATAGGTGTCCTTCACGTGAACGGAATGTCCGATGGGAATGGAAGGGAAAAAGTTGCCGTAGTGTAGTAATACTGCTTTCAAACTAAGCTTGGAAGATTCTATAAACAACCTGTAGTTCTTTGGATCTTAACTAGTCTTTGACATCAATATATGCAACCATATTCTTTTTTCTCAAACAAATGAAGATTCTTTTCAAAAGACCTGTATTTTTTGTAACCTTGATGCCTGGTAGTAGATTTTATTGCTGAAGTCTGGATGCCAGAAGCTCTGTCTTCTGCTTTGGAGAGATCTCTCATGAGTTCACTCGATTCTAATTAATTTGATCTTTGGAGATTCGTTACTTGAATTGTGCACTATTGTCTGTTCTTTATTCTACTGGCGATGTAGGTTACATTTAACACACACCTGCAGAGGTGGAACTGTTATGCGCCTTTTGTAAAAGTTAAAAATAGATCCTGAGACAAGTTGTTCCATCTACCCGCTTAAATGAACATCACAAAGATCATACACAGAATGTTAAAATGAGTAGAAAAAAACCCAGCTATTTATGAGTAAGGAGTTCTGATTCTTGAAAACGAGCTAATCTGAAGTTTTTATAGGGATTTTCATGTTGAGCGGGCCAAAATACTTCATAAACTATTTTTGAGCTCGAAACATTTTTGGTGTTGCCTAGTGTTTTCAGCTGTATTGGTAAATGATTAACATTTCTAGTATTTTTATTTCATTTTTTTTCTTGGAGTAGTATGTGTGTATTTCTAGTTTTACTTTAATTATTAGTTGAAGCATGTATGAATTCTATATGTGTATCCTTTTACAGCTTAATCTATGGGCAACATAAAATATTCAAGAAATTGCCCATCCCTCAATATTTTCAGATATGCATTGGTTACCTCTGTTTAAAAGCATATTCTGCTATGCCTTTCCAATACTGAAACAGTATTGGAAAGGCAGTAATATATTCTGGGCAGTGTTTAGTATTTAATCATTTTGTTTGCTTTATTAAATGATTTTGAGAACTATTTCAAATGTTCTTTTTATGTATACTTATTTTCTTTATCAAAGTACTATGAGGAGTGGATTGCACAACAGTTTAATAACCCATTGTATTCTATTTTTGTGTGTATCCAATATAAAATTTACTGTAATGTAATTTAGTATTTGTGTCTTTTATGTTAGTATAGATTTTTTTTACAATTAAGTTCAAATAAGTTTGTTAAGCATTATTTTACAAGTCATCTTGTTGAATTATACAAACTTGCCAGACTCATAATAAATCTGTTACATGTCAATAAATTTTGTTATTTTTTATACTAAAACCTAATATATGGAACTGTTTATTTTGGCATTTACCTTAAGTAATTGGTGTTGCTAGTTTTGTTTGTTTTTTACTGGTAATAATTTTACTTATTTCTTGATATTTCATTCTAATATTAAAATTGATATTCTTAACAAGTCTTTGCAATTTTATGAAAGTCTACAGAAAGAATGTCCAGTATTGAGATTGAGGGATAGCTAAAAAAAGCCAATTGGATGTCAAAAATCCATTATATTGCTTCAACTGGGAAGTTCCAAATTTTTAATTAAATAATTTATCGCATTACATGAATGGTGGGTTATAAGCTGAATATTAGGATATTATAACAAATTATAAACTCTAAAATAATTAATTATAAATATAAACTCTACTAGCCATTACTCGCTTGTTTCTCTGAATATTTTGTGAGTTTGTATGACAGTTTGTTGTTTTAAAGTTGCTGAAATCTTAAGTCCTTGCATTACACTTCTAATAATATTCAAAAACATTCTTACAGCCCTAGTACCTTGGTTTGAAAAGGGAAAACTTTATTTTTCACACTGAAGGTATTTTTATCTTTTATGCCCCCATAACCTTCCTTGAAGGCTATTTCCACAAAAATAATTTCAAATGTACTCCGCAAAAGAAACATGCTTGCTTAATTTTAAGTCTGTGTGTCTAATAGTTTAAAAGGAGGAACTCCCCCCCCCCCAGAATCAATTTCTGCAAAATCTGTTTTTACTCAAAAAAAAAAAAAAAAATCCTGCTAAATCTTAAGTATGTATTCCAAGGATCTCATGATGGGGGAGAGAGTTACTTTTCTCCGATATATGTATAGTTTTGTACTGGTAATAAGATGAATCTCTCTCTGAATATGCTATGCAGGCTATCTTCATTTATCCTGATTCTAGCTCTTGACACTGTCTTCAATTCTATGCAATCAGTTAATAGTTTTTAAATGTCCCATTAAAAATTTGACCCAGGGGATGCATCTGTAAGTAGGTAATACAGATTTTTAAAGGTTAACTCATTGAGAGAGAGTATGAAAATCTCTTGCAGAACAAAAGCTAGCTAGCTTGATGTTGATTTTCGTTATGAATACCAACCACCAAAACAGGGCAGAAATTTTTTATTACAGGGAAACATTTATTTTTGTATAAAATAGTAAAGCCAAACAAAGCAAGTCATTGAGTTATCTACTTAACCGTATGAATTATCATTTGAACTTGAAATAGATAAAATTTAAATTTTGCACAATTTTACTTCTAAAAAAGAAAAATCATGCAAGGTTTTTCTATTAAACCTTATAAAAGCAAATGGCATGAGCATCAGAGTTTCATATCAGCTTTATTGAATATTTTCAGAGCGTTCAGGAGAAATATAATTATGTAATGCTTTAAGTCAAGAAAATCACTGGAAATATATTGTTCATTCTTTTTTTTAGATACAATATATGATGAAGATGAAGTGTTATTAGCACTTGCAGAACAGTTGGGTACCTTTACACCTCTTGTGGGAGGATCTGAATATGTGCATTGTTTACTGGTAAGTTAAGCTTTTAAATTTACTGTACGTTGAAATAATTTTATGGAAATGTTCCTATCAAAATTTGCGTTAAGTTCTACTTGAAAACATTTTTAATGAAATTTTAAGTGTTTTAAAATGAACTGAACTGAGTGGTGCAATAGCTCAAAGTGTTTTAAAAAAATTTCTGAAATAAATTGAATTACTTAAAAAAGTTAAATGTTGTAATTTTATCTTTATAAATTGTATAGTTATAATTCATCAATTTGTCGTTTAAATTTTCTTGGTTAAAATTAATTTATTCTTCTTAAAATCAAATTATTGAATGTGTTTGTTTACTTAAAAATTCAAAATAAGTGTCAAATAAAAATTTGTTTTTGTGTACCCCTTGGTGATAATTTAAAATTTAACCATTATTATAGCTGCTGAAATAAACAGAAAAAGTTCTCACCTTATTTTGAAGTGTAAAAAAATCTTAAACTGCTCTTAGCATACCTTTTGTCAACATCATGAAGGTTTTTTCTTTCTAATGGCAGCTACATTCAGATATATCAATCAAATCCTTTCGCTATTTTTAAAGTACAAAGTATTATGTCTAATCCAAGAAGTTCCTAAAAAGGCTTGGAAAAACTAAATGGTACAAATTAAATATAGAACAAGGTTACCTGAAATAATGGTTGCTATTTTGACACATTTATTGCTTTTTATCGCTAAGAAACATTAATATAGGATCTATAATTCTGTTTCTTTTTGAATGTTTATTTTTGTAAATTGTATAATGCATGTAATACATATTTAACTAAATATTTTATTGTTAGTGGAATTTTGTAGGACTAATCAGAATAGTTTTAAGTTTTTATTGATGTACAATCGAAATAATTCATAAATTATATGGTTGGATTTTAAATAATTTTAACATTATACTTAGCCATAATCTTTTAAGTAACTTGGATTAAATTTAATGAAAGTGAACAATTAGTGAAGGAAAGTAAAATTTTGTTTTTATAATTTGAAGAAAAAATTGTAGGGGGAAGGATATATATATATATATATATATATATATATAATAAAACCGATGATAAGTTTCCATTGGAATATAATTTTTTTTAAAAAGTTTGAAGTAATTTGTGGTAAATGTGAATATTGTATTTGTAGAAACTAGATTCTATTTTAGATTATATTAACTATTTTATAATAGATATTCTTGGAAGAATATAATTTTGAAAAATTTGAAGGAGTATGTTTTGATTTTATTTATAATTAATGAAGTTTTTAAATTAGAAATAAGGTAATTTCTATATGATTTATTTTTAATCCGTATTTGTAACAAGCAAAATATATATATTTGGTTAGTGCAGAGCAAGAAGTGTTTCCCATAAATTTGGACAAGTGTGGCATTGTTGGACCATGACCAAATGTATATGGTCCTGAATGAGTTAAAATTTTAAACTTTAAATTTTGGAGTTTTTAAATATTTTATAAAATATATATTTTTCTATTTTTTATGAATTAAGAGATGCCTTGTTTAACTTTGCTTTTCATAAATTTAATTTGAGAACTTCTATAATAAAATAAATTATTTATTTTAGCCACCTCTTGAAAGTCTTGCAACTGTTGAAGAAACTGTCGTCAGAGATAAAGCAGTTGAATCTCTGAGACATATAGCTTCTCAGCATAGTACTCCTGATCTAGAACAATATTTTGTTCCCTTAGTTAAAAGATTAGCATCTGGTAAGAAAAATTTTTTCTGTATGCATACAACTACTTCAATATATAAAATAATAGTAGTTTCTCAAATAATATAGTATGATGTAGAAAGTATAATCTTGCAAGTGTGAATTTAAAAAAAAGTACTTAACCAATCATGTAACTATTTAGTATGTGTTCAAAGTTTATGGTACATATTTGCAATTCCTTATTATGTGAATAATTACATTTTACTTTTGTAAAAAATACCAAATTTTTTAAATCAACAAATTTTTAGAATTTAAAATTGTATTTATTTCAAACCTTTTAGGAATTTGATTTCTTTGGGGGGTTAGAAGGTATGTGTTTATATATAATAAACTAATCAACTTGAACTTTTATTTTACTTTGATTTTGATTTTAAATCAAGTAAAAATGGATTTACATTATTATTCAAGTCTTATTTTAAAAGTAACTTTGCTCCCCACAGTTTTTCTGTAATTTAAATTTCACTACAACATCGTAACTCAAAACAAGTTTAGGAATAAATTACAGTCAATAGTGTAAAAATATTATCTGAACAAGAAATTACAGTATTAATTTTAACTAAAGTTTAAAATTATCTGAAAAGTTTAAGATTAGTTTCATCCAATTAAATCAAAAGTGCAACTTCAGAACTGGCTTATCAAAACTTAAGTTGTGTGTTAAAGGAATACTTTTTCAATAATGATTCATTTAAAAAGAAATGTAATTTTGCTACAAAGATCAAACAAATGAATGAATATAATAATGAAAAAAAATGTAGATCTCTCCTCCTCCCCCATCCCTAAGAAACTTGAAGAATATATTGTTGCATTGGGTGTTATTCCCAGAGCTGTGAAAAACAATTTCCAAAATTGTTTTTTTTTTTAAAAAAAATCTTGTGGAATATTAGAAGTTCCTTCAAGATGCACACCATTATTGCCCATAGTGTTTCAATATTCTAAATGGTTTTTTTTTTTGTTTGTTTGTTTGTTTGTGCTACGTCACAATTTTTTTTTATTGGTATCAATTTGTAATTAATTACATGGTATTTTTCTGAAGAGTAACAATACTTTTTCTTTTTATTTCATGAGTTGATATAAAACTTTGATATTGTGTCAGTTGTCAAAGTGGAGTAAACTAAACTTTCGCTGAATTTTTCAAATGAACTTTGAGCAATGAAGGGTACTTTGCATAATTATCTTTTAATTAATAAAACATTCAAACAAGTAGTGTTGAAAAGAAATTTTATGAGTCAGTCGCGTGAATTTGTGTGAAGGTAAAATATAATACCTCAGACCTTTGTGTATGCTTTAGGTATAAAATCTTGCATAATTATACTTGTCCACTCTCTTACAGGGGACTGGTTTACATCTCGAACCTCTGCTTGTGGGTTATTTGGTGTATGCTATTCTAGATTATCTCCTTCTCTTAAAGCTGAATTACGGAAGTGAGTATTGTTTTAATATATTTTCTTTGTGTGTAATAAGAGAAATAAAATAATTTATTTTAAATTAAAATTAGTTAGGTTTTTCAAAAATCTTATTTGTTGCTCCAACAAAATTTGTGCTCTTATTTATAGTTATCAAGAAGGAAAGTTTGAGATAATTTTATTTCTCTTTGTATTTTTCAATATGAAATACATTTAACCATTATGTTGAGTTATGAAAATTTCATTGGGAAATGCTTTGAAATGTAGTTTTGTGGATTTTGATTGAATCACTGTTTCAAAGTATTAAATTTGTATTTTTATTCTCATGTTCTAGTCATTTTCGCAATCTGTGTCAGGATGATACACCAATGGTTCGTCGTGCTGCTGCCAGCAAATTGGGAGAATTTGCTTATGTTGTTGAGTTAGATTATGTAAAATCAGACTTGATACCATTGTGGGCAAATTTAGCTCAAGACGAACAGGTTTGATTTGTTTATGTGCTATTTTAAACTGATTTTGCTTGTCTTATAAAAGTTTATTATGTGAACCATGTTAATTTTTTTTAAAATTAGCTGTATTCTTTATTTATTCTTCAGATAATTTTTCCCCCTTTTAAAGATTATTTTAAATGAAACCAATCTTTTTTTAAAATCTAAATCACATTGTTTACTTTATATTCCATAGTTATAAAAGTATACTTGCAACATTAACCATTTTTTGGAAGATTAATTTTTATGAAATTCCTAATTTGTAAAGTTTTTTTTCTAGCATTGAATTTAAAATACTTTTAGATGTAAATGATACACCTTCAATATGGCTATATGTTCATTATTAAACTCTACTTTTTATGTTTAAATAGGGAATTTTTCATCTATTTCCTTCTTGCAGGACTCTGTTCGTCTGTTGGCTGTTGAAGCTTGCGTTTCCATTTCTGAGCTTCTTCCACAGGACGATATTGAACAATATGTTATGCCAATTTTGCGGCAAGCAGCAGAAGACAAATCTTGGAGAGTTCGTTATATGGTTGCAGATAAATTTAATGAAGTATGTGATTGGTTTTTTATTCAAATATTAAAACAATAACCTAACAAAAAGCTATCCTTTAGCAAATGTTCATATGCATATTAATTCATTCAAAAGTTCTAGTATTTTACATTTTTTTTTCAAGATGAATTAGTTTGTTTTTTCTCACAAAAAAATATTAATACATGCATATGCTGACTCATTCTGTAGGAATGCATTTAAATCATTTATTTAATTGCAGATTCAGAAGGCTGTTGGACCAGAAATTACAAAAACAGACCTAGTACCTGCTTTTCAAAATCTGTTGAAAGACTGTGAAGCAGAAGTTCGTGCTGCTGCAGCAAACAAAGTAAAAGGTAAGTGTATTATTTTATTGAAACTGAAATTTATTGTTAATGGAGCTGAATAATATTATGATATGAACTGAAAGTCATGTGATTAATAAACCCATTTTGTCTTTATTATTGTAGACTTTTGCCAGAATTTACCTACAGATATTCAAGAAAGTGTCATAATGACTAATATTCTTCCATGTATTAAAGAATTAGTTGCCGATGCCAATCAACATGTGAAATCAGCTCTAGCTTCAGTAATTATGGGTCTCTCTCCCATTTTAGGGAAGCAAAAGTAAGTAAATGGAAACCTACAATTTTATATTTTAAAAGTTTTTTTAAATGGAATATTTCATTAAAGTTCTGCTTTCCGTATCATACTTGGATAATAAGAATTACTGTCTTACAAATGCTTTACATATGACTTACTGAATTATTTTATTGCAATTATTAGAAAATGATTACATAAAAAAAATTATGTTTTTCCATTAGGTTATAGTCATTTTAGAACTGTCAATCTAATTGCTTGTCAACTGTATTTTAAAGTTTGCTTTTTAAGAATTAATATTAAAATAATTCAGATTGCAAATGGAAATTGAGCTTATTAAATTTATATTTTAATACAAAGAATGTTGGTTTGAAGTTCCTTGTATTTACTGGAGAACTTATAGTCTTCATTTTTAAAAAATTTTAAAATTATGTGAAAATAAAGTTTGAATGCTTATTTTGGTAGTGATTGTTATCATTATTATTTCCAGGGTTAAAATTCCATATATAGGTACAATGATGGATATGAATGAAAGTACACTTTACATTTAAATATAATAAAGTTTTAAGTTAAAATTATATATATATATAAACTTCAGAATAAATAGAACTTTAAACCAATCAAAATGAAGGACAAGTTTGGAAATGTATATTGCATTAATCAGGATTGCATAATGCAGATGAGTGTTATTTATTTGAAATAGTGTTGGAAGAACAGGAAGCTGGACTATTTGTGCTTAGTTCATCAAATTTTTAAACTATAGAAGAAAAATCATAAATTTATATAATCAGAGTGAATTGTTGAAAGAAATCGGAGAGATAGTTAGCAGTTGATTCATATTAAGAACTGTGATTTAAAAGGAGAGGGGCGTTTTTTCATTTGTTGGGTAATATGGTTAATACACCAAGACATGATTATTTAAGAAAAAGTGGACTCATAAAGGTGAGAGAAAAGCTGTCTGTAGTAGAACTGAATTCAAAGCTTTCTTCTCTTTCTATTGTTACAACATTCAAGGAAAACTTTTACCAAGTAATTCTCCAGAAACTCCCTCCAGAATTCTTTATTAGGCTGTTTACAAATCAAGTACCCATAAAACCATATATCAGCATAAGTAATTGAAAGTAAAATCTAACTTTTGCAAGGGAGTAAGTAGTGAATTTTTGTTGAATGTAATTAATTTTTGATGAAAGCAAATTCTCATTAGTTCAATGCAGTTGAAGGAATTTTGTTTGGAGTTAACGAAAGGTGAGCTATGAAAAAAAGAATGCTCAAGTGGTTGCAAAAAAAAAAAAAAAAAAAATGATGAATTTGAGTTCAAAAATGGCACAATGGAAAAACATATCCACACTTGAATACTTACAAAAACATAATCTTGCAACAGTACAATGATTCCTAACATGTAGACATACATTATTGACCTGTGTGGTTGATCTATCATATACCACACACTCTCACCCATTCAACTGAATCTCCTGACTGAAATCCTGTTCAAACATTTATGGAAATAACTTGACAATAGAGTAAGGAAACAGTGCTGAACGTGGACCATTTGAAAAGGTACTCTTATTAAAATGGGGCAAAATTTCTTTTCAGGCGATAGGTTCAAAGCTGATATCAGAAAGAAATGATTTACCACAAAGCATTGACTGCATTACATTCTGATATTTGAATTACTGTGTTTTTATTTTTTTGTTTTATTGAAAGTTCTAGTTCTTTTTAAAGTTAATTCATTTGAATTTAAAATTTTGGAGTTATTTAATTATTGTAAAAATTATTTTAACATTCTTTTGAAAAAAATAATAAAGAGTAAAAAAAAATTCCCTAATTTTTTAGGAAATATATAGTGTACCTTTTCTTATGTCAATCACTGTATATATATATATATATATATATATATATATATATATATATATATATATATATATATATATATATATAAAATATATTATAAAATTTTGTTTATTATAGAATAAACTGGGTTAAAATATTTTTTGTAAATAATATTGTTAGAGTTCTAAGGATATTTGATACTTGTACTATAATCTTGATTTCTACTGCTGTTTTAAATCTTTCAATAAATAGTTTGTTTTTCAAATATATTACAGTTATTAAATGTATCCTAAACTCTTTTTTTTAAAAAAAAATTAAGTGGTCTCTATGCAATTTTAAATGTATTATTATTTTCATAAAACTGATAGAAGTTTCTGTTGTCTAGTACTGTGGAACATCTGTTGCCTTTGTTTTTGTCACAATTGAAAGACGAGTGTCCTGATGTGCGGTTGAACATAATTTCTAATCTTGATTGTGTGAACGAAGTCATTGGCATCACACAACTCTCTCAAAGTCTCTTGCCTGCCATAGTTGAACTGGCAGAGGATAGCAAATGGAGAGTGCGATTGGCTATTATTGAATATATGCCTCTTCTGGCTGGGCAGTTGGTAAGTATTGCAGGATATCAATAAAATTTAATTGGTTATGTTTTAAATGAACTCTTAGTAGATATAGTTGCATCTGATGATCACAGGAAAACTTAATAAATGTTATATTTGGAATTTTTTGAAAAAATTAAAAGATAAATGCATATGTTAAGTAAGGGTTTTTTAAATCTTAAACAAATAATTTGAGTCAAAAAGATGTTTAAGAATTTATAAGCTCCAACCTTTTGCATTTAATTAATATTATTTCCGCAGCGAAATGATTAAAAAAAAGTAAAAGACATGCTTACTTATGTATGCATATTTCTTCATGTTTGCTCATGGATTACATTTTTTAAGTGCAATAAAGTAAAGTTTTCATTATTTAAGAAAATGATTTTTCAAATGATATTTGAGATAAGTTTATTTTAATTGTAAGATCATCAAAATTATAAAGTGAAATGTTCTTGTATAATTCGGGTTTATCAGAATTTGAAATATGCAACTTTATTAATTTATTTAGAAGTTAGTGAAACCCCATTATTCTCAATAATTTTTTTAGTGAGAATGTTGGAAAGAAAGAGGCTGTGCATTTCATTAAAATGTTTTAAAATCTTTTGTTGTTAAAGAACGTATAACATCAAAAGCACAGCTGGTATTTATTTACTGATTGGGTTTTTCTCTTTGGGAAAATGTAAGTTAAAAGTTTATTTATATGCATTAAGGACAATTTTTTTTAGTATGATTTTAGGAATAAATTTTTTAGCTTGTAAATTAGTTATGTATTAATTTAGTGTGTGTATCTTGATGTAAAAGAAAGAAAAAAATAAGATTCCAATGTTATAATTTTCAATTCCCCCCTTCCTTTTTAAGAAATGAATAATTTTATTCATAATTCTTTTCATGAGATCATTTAGGACATTCATAAAAAGAGAACAGAAAAGGAATTAATTTGTTTGTCAAACATATTTGTTTTAAAAAGGTTTTTAGCACTTTAAAAGACCTCATATTTGCTACCAGTTTTACTGCTCCTAAATAGTTGTCTTTGTAAATGTAATGATTCAGTTCAGCCTTTTAGGATTCAGTTTACTTAAACTACTTCTACTACTACTAAAACTTTTACTATTTCCTTATATTTTAAATTATATATTTAGCAAGATGCATTTCAGTTTATAATTACAAAGGCCAGTTGAAATAGTGTTCAAATTTTATTAATTGATATTATATATATAACATTTATTTTGAAATATATGTAACATTTCCTGTTTCTCTAAGTGTATATATTTATGTAAATTAAATTCTTTCAGGGAGTTGAATTTTTCGATGAAAAATTGAATACATTATGTATGACTTGGCTTGTAGATCATGGTGAGTATTGTGTAAATCTTTAGTGCATATGTGTACTAAAATTCTTTTTTGGGAGGTATTAAACATTTTATGACTTATATTGCAGTATTTGCTATCAGAGAAGCAGCTACTCAGAACCTAAAGAAATTAGTAGAAAAATTTGGGTCAGACTGGGCTACCAACACGGTAATTCCAAAAGTATTAACCATGTCCCAAGATCAAAATTATCTCCATCGAATGACTTGTCTGTTTTGTGTAAATGTAAGTAAAATTATGATTAGTGTCTATTGGTATGTTTAATTTTGGAAATTTCTGCCTTTTGTATTTGAATTGACTAAAAATATTTTTATATATCTATAAATAAGACATTTTTGTTTTTATAAACTATTTTTGAACATGTCTAATGTAAAACATTTCTTTTAAAAAACAAATTGTAGGTTTTAGCTGAAGCATGTGGTCCAGAAATAACAGCTAAGTACATGTTACCTACTGTTTTGAGTTTGGCAAATGATAATGTTGCCAATGTACGATTCAATGTTGCCAAGACTTTACAGAGGATAGGTCCTGTTTTAGACAATGCGTAAGTATTCATTTTCATCCTCTTCTATGTAATGTATTGTTGTATAATTTTCATAGTATTCAGTTTTAAATGTATTCCAGTGTAGAGCTTGGTATTTTTATTTTCTGTGTTTGTAAAGGGATTCTTTTGTTTTGTAAGGATATAAATTAAAAAGTATTGAAAAGTTCCATATTTTATTATCAGTAATGTTGGTTTTAAATGTGTAGATTTTTTTTTTAATTTCTTAAAAAATTCAAATATGAATGTGCTTGAATTCAAACATTAGAAAATATATTTTTAAAAAATATGGAGTTTCAGAACAATTATTCTTAATGTGAAGAATTTTTGTGATTAGTGAATCATCAGAAAATGTGTTTATTACCCCATGTTGACATTTGAATAATGATCTTGTTAGAAATCTAATTCAGCTTTTTTTTTTTTTTTTTTTTGTCTTCATGTGATGTGATGAATGGAATCTATTTGACTCTAAATTGAAGTTGCATATGACTTTGCTTCTAATCTGTTATGCATTAATTCTGCTAATAAATCCAAAATAATTCACCATGAAAAGTTGGTTGAAACAATTGGTTATAATAATATTGAGTGTTAGAATTGAAAAACTTATATTTCTTTTGAAGTAAAGTTCTCTGTTCCTAATTGTTAATGTCTTATTTTAGAGCATTAGAAAGTCAAGTTAAACCTTGTCTTGACAAACTGAACAATGACAATGATATGGATGTAAGATATTTTGCTTCTGAAGCTCTAGGAGGTGAGTAATATCAGAATGAAATATATGTGTGTGTGTATGTAAATTATAATTGAATAATAAATGTAATAGTTGAAATTTTTATTCTTTTTCAGTATTGGGAGCTTAATTTACTGTGCTAACTTGATGAATGCTTTTATTTGGATTCTTATCTTCAAAAGTGGTCTGAACTGAACATTTATCTTACAACAATCACTCAAGGGTGGGAAAACTTTCAACAGCATAGTTATATACTACAATACAGCTGTTGTTGACAACTCGAATTAGAGCATGTGCAATAATTCATCAACCAACCCAGCATTATCTTTTCCTACATGTAATTTATTTAAAAATCTCAAAAAGTTATGGCTGTAGTATGTTGCATTAAAATTTCTGAAACATGCAATAATTTTCTTCTACCCATTTAAATACTTAAAAGATGCATTTTATTTCTTAAAAAAATTAGATTTAATATTTCCTTGTTTATATTAGTTCATTTTGTTATATTTGAGGTTGTTTATTATTTTAAATAGAAAAATTATTGATGTGCTCTTTTCATATATGTTTCATTTACAATATGAATTTAGTTAAAAAATGTTACAATAAAATTCCTGTTTTGTGGTTTATATATTTATGCTGTTCTCACTTTTTCCTACTACATAATCTAGATGGATGATGCTTTTGCTCATGTTGAAAAAAGTGTTGGTTTGAAATTAGTGCTCATTTGGATTATCTGTTTCTGTATGAATTCTGTAAAGTTGCAAACTAAATGTTTTCATTTAGAGGGTGATTTTTTTCATTCATAATAAGGATTTTTTTTTTATTAGAACTGTGGTTTTACATTGAAACATTTGTAGTTATATGCCATCTAAAGCATTGTGTTATGATTTTCATTTGTATGTGGTTGACATCGTTTTTACTTCATAATAATCAAATTGTCTGCTCTTTGAGGTTGCATTTTGGTACCTTCTTATTTATTAATGAAAAATTAATATTTCTGTCAGTGAAAACTATGTCAATATACTTGTACAGTGTCAAACTTTGAATCTAGAAGCTTTTATTTTTGTGCGATTTTCTATCGCACAAATCACACAGAATTGCTATCTAGCTGGAAAACATTTAGATGACATCATCTAGGAAATGCTGGACCATTTTAACCTGGATTCATAACATGTAGTACTAAATAGTTTTCCCCATACTAGTATGAAATTGAAAGAAAATTATCCATATTCTGATGTTATTGTGAATAAAATTTCTGTGCTTATTATTTTAAGCCATTCTGTATATCTTGTGGAAACATTAAAATGTTCAATTATTGACTAAGAAATTTGTTTGGTTGCACATCTGTAATCTTTGAATTTTTCTTAGTTTTGTAACAATACTAGAGAATTCTCATGGTTTCCCCCTCCCTCCTAGATCCCCTACTTCTTTTTCTAATAACATAACGCCGACAGAAAAAAAGTATAAAAAAATTATAATGCTTTCCACTTTAACAAGTTATTGTCACATTTATTTTCTTTGAAACATCTCAATAAAAACCAAATCATTCTTTTCTTACTCCTTTTCGAACTGAAAAGTGGTTCATACACTTAGTTGTTAAATGTATTTTCTAACACATTTTCTTGATTCACTTTAGAATACATATTTACTTGTGTAAAAAAAATATTGAAAATTTTCTATTTAAATAAAGATTCTACATTAAACTATCTTAATATTTGAGTGTTTTTACTTAATGTGTAAGTTATCTAACAAAATTATACACACACTTTGTTTGATTGTAAGATTTTAAAATATATCTTCAGCTAATAAATTTCCATATTAACTTAATTTAAAAATAAAATTGACCGTTATTAAACTAATGTGAATAGTATATATTTTTTCAATTTTATTTTAAAAGGAATTTAATTAGTGTTTTGCTTGTAGAAGAGGCAAATTGTTGCATATTTTATCATTAATTCATTTTTTAGTACAATTTTAAGATTTTTTTTAGTAAATTTTAATTTATTTTCTCTTGTATATTATGTGCTTAATTGTTGTTTAAAGGGACTGATGCACATTATATAAATCTGCTGAAGCTCAAAGTGCTCTCATTGATTTGGTGTTGAAAGTAGTCGTTCAAAATGACAGGTCCGTTGCCTTTGTGTTGCTTTGAAGTGTTGCATTAGTAAATAATATTCTTTTTAAGTAGATTTTTTAATGCAACAATCGATTAAAAATCTCTATGAGAAAGTAACAAAGCTATTAGCTGTTTCTCTTTAAATGATAATCATATTTTTATTGACAAGAACAAGAAGTGTTATGAATTTCAAATGTTCTGTTAATTTTTTTTTGGGGGGGCTACAAGACAGAAGGGTAGTATTCAACTCCAATTATTTAGAATATAGATGAAAATATTCAAAATGCAGTAAAATATTCTGTTTCTCAAATTGTTATGTACTCTTGGGAGAACATGAGATTTTTTAAGGCAATCTTATAATATCTTTGAGTAGGTCCCATACATTTTGAAATTAGAAAAACATTTTTAATGTTAAAATAAGTTTATGCAGTCATATTTAATTTTTGTTTTTAAGCAACACTTAATTTAACTATGAATACAATAAATTGTTCAATTATGCTATTAGTCCCATCATGTGTTTATTGGGAGGTTAAATATTGTTAGTGGATCTACTTGAGTTCTTTAAACCAAGGGGTAGTAGGTGTGAGTTAGATTTCTTATTTATATAGTACTTTAGTGCCCTGGATAGTGGAGTAGTCTTTCATGCACACTTGTGGCCGACATTGTTTCAATCTAGTTGTAGGGCCAGAAAGACATGCTATGTATGAATAATGGGGCTGATGCTTGTTAAATCTGTTAAGGATCTAAGTCCTCTTGTTGGTGGGATGTGTAAGTTTGAAGAATGGGGTGCCCTGTTCAGGGTCCCCTTCATCACTTAAACATGTTACAAAATTGAGCTCAACATTAATCAAATCAATCAATATAGCTGGTATAGAGTTTTGAAATGTAACTTTAAAAAGCAATTGTTTAGTATTTAAATTTTTTTTCTGACATTTTTGTTGCTTGTGTAACTTTTTTTATTAACCAATACATTTGTCTGTGAGGCTGAGGAAGTGTAGTTTAATAGGAATTGTGAGACATACCAAAGTTCTTTTACAGATTTAATCCTGAAAAATTAAAACATTTGTCTAATGGACTACCTACCCATGATGATCAGCCAGATATCAATCTTATTACCTACAAGCCTGAGACGATTCATTATTGCAACAACACCAAAAAATGCAGTGAATCATTACGTTAAGGGATAAGTGTACTGCTCATAAGATTTGTAGATGGCCACTTTGCTTATCCTATGTTCTGAACCTAAGTTTAATGAATGCATATTATTTGTAGCAAACGAAGTATGACAGTGGCACAAAGGTACTTGGTATTCATTTTGGCTGACAGCCTTATAAAGACTTGATTGAAAGTATGCTACTATACGATAACTCTAATACATTCTATCAAAATAAATTTTGAGTATTGAGGAGGTAGGAGTGAAAGTTCATCAAGTTGACGTAGAATTTGTATTTGCAATCCATCCAAGAAGCACAGAATGTCTTAAGTATGCAACAAGGCTGTTTGTTGGAGCACATTTAATACCTGCAAAAAAGTGAAACACTCATTTTTATTACCTTTCTATTTTTAATTGAAATACCTTAATCATTCTTCTAAGACAAGGGTATCCAACCCAAATGACCTTGCAGGCCACTTCGGAAAAACATTATAATCTCACAGGCCACACATAAAAAATATGTACCTCTTTATATCAGATTTGGAAACAAAAAATCATTTATTGAGTGAAAATTTAAAACAAAATGAATTCTTATTATTATTTTCATTATTTTTCATACATACAGACATAGATAATATAATAATCTTTATATAAAATAATAACAAAATGATTGAATAATGTTTAAAATATTAGTTGCCATTTTCTTCACAATTACGGTGCTCCTTTTGAATTGGTCTTTCGTTACTCATTGTTGAAATTTGACAGTGCTGTCATTCACAAACGATTAAGTATACGTTGCCCTTTATCTTAACCGTCCTGAATATTTTTTAAACTTAAAAAAACATCTCTGAATGCCTCTTACTTTTTGGGCACTCCAAACAGAAAAAGAGGAGGAAAAATGAAAGTCGCACACACAGAGAATCATGTACTATCCATAGTAAAGGATATGCATAAAATGCAATTCGGAATTTATTAAAAAAGTAATTTATTATAGAAAAATGTAACTGTTTGTTAAAATATAAATTAATTTAAAGGACATTTCTATTATCAAAAATTATTTATTTTAAAACAGGTAACAGGCAAATACATTGTAGATTTATTTATATAAAGTTCCCCTGTAATAAATTTCAAAATGAAAAAACTTTGAAAACCTGATACTTAAAAAAATTTTAAAAAGAGTCGGTGGGCCACAATTAACGTACTGGCGTGCCGCGCGTTGGACACCTCTGTTCTAAGATATACTCATGTATTTGAAATAAATATAGGAAAAATAAAAGTATACTTATCTTTAATTCGTATGATTAGTTAGAATAACATAATTTTAGTTATCTAAAATTAAATAATAATCCTTTGTGAAAAATGTGGCGATTAAGCATCTCGAGTAAATCTACAAGGACTAATAAGATTAATTCTCGGTTTGAATCTATGTAAATACGAGAAACAAATAGATCATTGTTAGTTAAAAACTATGTAACTTATTGTTAGATTAGTATTGGGATTAATAGCTTTGGCCCGCAAATGTGTTGGAAATTGACCAATATCTCTTCCAGTTCTGTAAAAGTTTTGTTTTAAGGTATGATTGTGATGTAGAAACATGGGGTGGGAACACTTATTTCCTATCTATAAAAGTTCCTAATTCTGCTTCTGCTAGTGATCAGCAGTGTCATTAAAATCGCGTGCTACTATTACTTACAAAGCATTTGTTGGAGAAATTGTATAGGCCTTTGCAATTTTATAAAAAAAGAATATTTTCTCTTGAAAGATATTTATTTGATCCAATTTATGGTTTAGAAAATTAATGATTGTTGAATTGAGAATTATATTTGAGAAACGTAATTCTATTAATACATACAAAGCAAGAGTTTTTATTTATTTTGTGTAATAAAAGCTGTCGGGAGAATTGAGCATCAATAGTGTTATCAGTGGCATGCGCACAGATTTCTTTCATTAGGGGAGGGGGGATATATTTTAAACAGGTTGACGAAATCGCCCGTGGTGTAATCTTTATGCTGAAATTTAAACGAGAGGGTTGTGTGTGATCCCCAATCTATTGTTCGCTATTGATGGTTAATTTTAAATCTTTAACTAATAATAATTTTAAAAATAGGATTCCTGTTCCTGACCCGCCGCCGCCTGGCATATATCTTGCGCCTAAGAGCCAGCCTATATGGTTTAGGCTTCTTCTACAGTTCTGATGTAAGGGGGGGAAGGGAACCGGTTGATGGATCGCCGGCTGACGCGTCAGCTGACTGTCAGGGTGGGAAGTTGTGGGGGGGGGAGTACTTTCCCCACGGGGTAAAGAGGTGTTGAATCGATGGGGCTGGAGCTCCTGATCTCATTCCGAGATCTTCATCTGTCATTTTAAATATGGTTAGTTACTTTCACAATGGTAATTTGCCCTTTTTTGATTTTAAAAATATACAAGTTAAAAATTTAAAGTAATTGCCAATTAATTAAAATAGTACGATGGTGAGTGCTGGAAGCAGTATGTTTGCGTTTGACTGTCGTGTGGGTGAAAAAAAAAATATCTCAGGCGCCTGTCGACTCGCCCTCCGAAGAGGGGTGGGGCCGACGGCATAAAATCAGATGCGCTGGGCGGCTGGGGAAGGGAGAGACCGGCGAACCGGTTGCTTTCCTTCCCTTTACCGCCGCTGCGATGGAGTGAGTCGATGAAGTGGAACGGAACGGAAATTAGAATTTTCAGGTGCCAACGCCGAAGGCGTTTATACCTAGTATGAGAAGAAAAGGAAATCCATGATGAAATAATAAAAAATCAACAACCCCTCAAAAGGAGGGGGGGGGGGAATGAACGAGATGCCTACTACGCCAACCGAACGAGCTGGGTTAACACCCAGAAACAGGTTGGTGACGTAGTGGCATGAATGAAGGGAAGGACCAGGAAGGAAATCCATCGCCAAAAGATGTACATGGAGGGGGAGGTGACAGCCAGAACTGACCCTGTTTCGATTTGCAGTAGAGCATTTGATATTGTAGATGTTTGAAATTAATGTGTATTTGTTGAGTTACGGCGGTTTGAGTGGGAACGGAAATTAGATTTAACGGGTGCCAGCGAAATCAATCGCTTATACCCAAATTCGCGGAGAGAAAGTAAATCAATACACTCCCCCGCAGGAGGATGGAGGAAGAAGCGGCCTAACGAAACAAAAGTACGTCACGAGGGCAGGAATGGAGGAGCGCAAGGAAGGGGGGCTTAACAGCCCCAAAAACGCAGAGGAGCACCAAAAACGCAGTCGGAATAGAGAATGATGCGGGATTTTTTTTTTTTTTTTTTTTTTTTTTTTGCAGCTGGGATGAAAATTGGATGGAGACTGCAAGGCAAAACTTGCAGCCGGAACAGTTGGTTTCGAAGCAGGAGTCAGCTTATTCACTGATCCCATTTCTGATGTAGGCAAATGCATTTAAATGTTGTTTAAGTGTAGCAATTAAGTATTTTTGTTGTAATTACGGCGGCTTTAAGGGCAGATTCCATTTTGTCGTTTTGTAAGCAAAATTTATTTTAGAGTGAGGATACGTGAATAGTGTTTGTGCTTTAATTACTGGGTTGTCGTGATTTTGTATAGAAGTAAAAACATTTCTAGAAGTTCTAGTGATGTAATTATCTATCGGCTCCATGTGTAAGTCGTGATGTATGACACTATTTCTAACGTACCAAGGTGCGTTAGCAATAATTCTAAGAATTTTGTTTTGAATAATTTGGATGCGTTTTGTGTGGGTCGGGGCCGCGGCCCCCCAAAGGGGGGACCCATACGTTATTGTTGGACGCAAAATTTGCTTGTACAGGATAACTTTATTTTCCAGGGAGAGAGGAGAGCTTCTCCCAATAAGGGAGATAGCTAACGCTATTCTACCCCAGAATTTGTCTGAAAGATAGTCAATATGATTCTTGTAAGTTAGTCGACTATCGATATATAAGCCCAAGTAACGAACGAGCGGGACCCACTGAATGTTGTCATCGAAAAGAGAGTTCAGTTTGGGGGTCGATGACGCCCCATTTTCTGAAAACAATGGCTTGTGTTTTTTCTACATTTATAGCTATTCTCCAATCTGTCAACCATTTCTCTAGTTTGACGAGGAAGTGTTGCATGGTTTTAATTGTGTACTTGAGATTGACACCCTGGGTGAGCGCCGCCGAGTCATCTGCGAAAAGACATGTACTGATCGTGTGGTGCTCTGGAAAGTCATATGTGAAAATGTTGTAAAGATACGGGGATAGTACCGAACCCTGCGGGGTACCACTTTGACAAAAACCCGTTTCAGAGAATGCGTTATTTACACGAACCCGGAAGGTTCTGTTGTGTAAATAATTTTAAGTAAGCAGGGAATTTGAGTTTGATCATTTTGTAAGTGAGGCCATCATGCCACATTTTGTCGAATGCCCTTTTGACATCCAAAAAGACACCTACAGTGTATAGTTTGCTAGCGAAGCCTTCATTTATAATATTAGTGACACGTATCAATTGGTGTAGCGTAGAATGGCCCTCCCGGAAACCGCATTGTTCCGGAGGAATACAATCTATGGCTTTGCAGTGAGTTTTAATCCTGTTTAAAATTATTCTTTCGAAAATCTTAGCAGTGGTGTTTAATAAAGATATTGGCCTGTAATTTTGACTAAACTTATGATCCTGATTTGGTTTGGGCAACATGACTACATTTGCTATTTTCCACTGTGTAGGAAAGTGACAGTTAATGAGGCATCTGTTGTAAATTTTAGTTAAATGAGTAATAGCATTAATAGGAAGATATTTTAAAGCTATATTTGGAATCTGATCTGGGCCGGGTGACTTCCTATTAGGCAATTTTTTAATGATGCCTCGTACTTCTAAGGGCGAAGTGAGGGGAGGTGTAAGTGTATTGAAGTTGTCGAAATAGTGATTCACTAAACTTTCGACTTCTTCAATTTTGTCGTCACTATAAGGTTCAGCGTTTTCTTGAAAAGTGACTTCTAGTGTGTCTTTGAAAGCCTCCGCTTTTTCGAAATCAGAGAAAGCCATACCACTCGGACCATGGAGAGGTGGTATGACTGTATATTTTTTAGTAATTCTTTTATGCAAGGTATAAAGAGAATTGTCTTCAACATTTAACGAGGGAAGAAGATTTTTCCAGGTCCTGTTTTTATGTTCGTTGATTTCGTTCCTAATCTGTCTAACGAGAGCATTCACTTCCCTTTTATAAAGGGGGTATCTCGTGTTGTTCCAAAGTTTGCGGAATCTATTTTTAGTTTTAATGAGCTCTCTAATATTAATAGGAAGGCGGAGGTGTGAAGTTTTTGAGATTCTAGTGGATGTGGAAGTATTAATAGCATCTGAGACAATATTGCTGAAATTTTGAACGGCCTGGTCCAAATTATCTATCGTAGGATTTCCTGGCATGTTGTAATGGGGAATTTCTTGAAATTTAATCCAGTTAGTAGTTTTAAGAGTTTGAAGTAAAGGTGGTAATTGACAGTTAGTTACGAAATCGAAAATAACTGGATTGTGATCACTGCTAAGTTCATTTACAGTAAAAACGTTAGAGTGTGAGAAATTAGCTGCAAAGCCGATGTCAATAACAGTGCTTGGAGCGTTGTGGTTGAAATGTGTTGGAGTGTCTGGAGCGATAATATCAATAGCTGAGCCTACAGCCCAATTGCTAAGAATATTACCATTGGTTTGAGTGGCCGCAAGAGCGTTCGGATTTAAGAGTCTTAGTGTAACTTTACGCTCGACCAATGGGTAGGCAGCTACTGAGAAGGGGGTGGAGTCGGTTGAAAAAGTCATTTTGGAGTACCTGCTTCCCGTAGGGAAGTTCAAACTCCTTTTTTGAAGCACGCTAATTAAAATTCCGACCATTAGACAATCTATTACAAAACTAGCAGTAAATTTTTTCAGTAATATAGACGGGCATGAAAACCCATCTATTCAAGAGATCTCTCATTATCCAACCTATCCCTTCATTCGTAGACCAAGAGACATCTTGGTCGATCCTGACTTTAATTAATTTTTAACTTTTTTATCCTCTTTATTTCTATTATTTAAATCTATTTTTCGAAATTTTACTACGATCCAACTCTGTTGAATCGCAGTTCGTTCTGATTGGCTACTAATTCTTGCAAGTCCTTATACCCAATTACCTGAACTCCTGGCTCGCCCAATAAAATTGCTCTCTTTCACCCCACAGTCCATATTCCCACCTCCTGATGTTTTTTCCCGCACTTTCTGATCTTGGTTCTTGCTGCAACCCGATTGGCCACCGTAACTCCGCCCACTTAATGGACGCTTCGAATAATGATTTCCAGCTCTTAAAAGAGCTTTTTTATTTAATCATAACTTTTCATTTAAATGTATTTCGCATAATATTTTTATATATTCAAATTCTTCTTAACTTAAATTTTAATCATATCTAAATACTTTATTAAAAAGGGCAATGGTAAATTTTGTACAGTCACCTAAATTCCAGGATAGGAGATTAGAGTCCGACGGGACTGTGTGCTCCGAAAACCACCCCAACGACAAAAGTCATTTTTTTTTCTAGCCCTGACTCTCGTCCGAGCAAGACGTGTTATGGAACACCAGGTCTTTGACCAAAGCATAATTATGCAGGACCTCGGTCCAATCTCTACTGAGCAGAGCTCAACTGATAACCCATCCTCCGGAAAAGAAAAGGAGATCTATCTAGCTCGCTTAGACTATATCAAGATGATGCTCCAAATTGAAATCGATATACCCAGCCCGACGCCAGATACGAAGCTGGCTTTGGAATCAGAACTGAAGACATTGGAGGCCAAGATCAAATCATTGGAAGATGACTGAGTTTTTACCTCGCCCAATTGCCCTTAGTCCTCATAATAGTAAATCAAAAGCGGTCAAAAGACCTGCTGCCCCGGTAACCAAACCGGCAAAGTCTAATAAAGCTAAAAACTCTACTGATTCTGATTTTGTTTTCCCTAAGAAAACAGTTAAAAATACCCCTCTAGCAGAAAAGAAGGAAATTAAAACTAACAATTCGTTTGAAGCTTTAAATTCTGACAAGATTGACGTCGAGGAAGTCACCCCAGCTTATAAAATCAAACCCATCTTTATGAGAATTTTTGATTCTTATAATCTGGTTCTCCAAGATTTGCACAGAAATTATACCCCACAGCTACCAACACCCATACCAAAGGATACATAAAAATTGAAGCCCAAACCGAAATTGACCATGACGGAATAATTAACTACTTAAAAGATAAAAACCTTGAGTTTTTTGTTATTGAGCCCCCACTTTCTAGACCACTTAAATTGGTCATCAAAGGTCTACCTGTTGACATTGACCCGGAGGATATTAAGAACGACTTAATATCCAAAGGAATCAAAATAGTTAAAACCACCCAACTAAAAAGATTTATTACGAAAGCTCCCCTCCCTATATACATGATAGAGATAGCACGTGATGAAAATGTCAATGACATATTTCAAATACGTAGCTGTCTCTACATGCAAATTAAGATTGACCCCTTCAAAAAAGGAAATAGAATTACGCAATGCTATAATTGTAATTTCTTCCATCATGCAACCAGTAACTGTAATATGAAAACGCGATGCCTGAAATGTGGTGAAAACCACAGGACAGGTATGTGCTCTATTAAAGAAAAAATCGCAGACCCGCTCTGTATAAATTGTAAAGCTAAAGGCCATATGGCCTCCTCAAGCCAATGTCCCCTCTTTCCCAAGCCTAGAAAAGGTAAGGGAAAATCCCCCGCTAATAATTTAAAACGTAACGCAAATACCACCCCAGTAACTCCCGGATTACTTTATTCACAAGTTCTTAATTCCAATTCCAAACACCAGATGTCAGCACCCGGATTAGCCTCCTCGGCGTCAGAAAAGTCTAAAAATATTAAAAATAACTCATCTAACAAGGAAACACTTAATGTGTTCCACAAAACGCTTCAAGCGATTTTGGCTATTTCCAAGCCATCATCGAAATGCAAAAGATTTTTACCCTTTTTCCCTCTCTTCTCACCGAAATGGAAAAATCTTCTAAATGTACCGACCCAACTGAAAAACTAAATTGTCTCTTAAGAGTAGTCTGCTCCTCTATTAATATAACGTGTAGATTTTCTTTAAATTTACAAAATCCTTATCTTAAATTCTAAATGTTTTTCTTTTATTTTTATTTTAATTCTCTCACTGCGATCCAACTTTGTTGAATTGCAGCTCTTCTCTGATTGGCTAATGATACTCCGCCCACTATGGGCTTTGTGTTTTTCGCAGTTTTTCAAGCTCTTAAAGAGTTGCACTTCCCATTATATTTTAAATCAACTTTTACTCCCTGTAAAATTCTTTTGCATTTTAATGTAATTCTTTTTAAAATTCAAATCCTTCTTATAAAGGGCAATTGTAAAACTCATTACAGTCATCTACCATTCTATGACAGGAGATTAGAGGCCGACAGGCCTAGGTGCTCCAATCAAGTTCGTCAACGATCTGAAAAAGTTAGTCAGAGATCAGGGTGGGAGACAAGTCTCCCTGTTAGAATTAATGTTAGAGTAAAATATTACGGGGTCTGTTAAAATTAGGATCAGGAGTATAAATTTCAATTTTTCTTAGAGTTCTATTGTCAATTGTTTCTAAGTTAGTAAGGAATTTAGTGGCTATTTTCTTAATGGTCTCCCGCACGGTTGTGAGATCTAACGCGAATCTAAGATCCTCGTTTCTCACAAACCATGGGGAGTTTGTTAGTTTTCTTATCATTACGTTTTGAGAAGTTTCAAGTCGGTCGATATTAGATTTGGTAGCATGCCCCCAGACGGGAGAAGCGTAAAGGAGTACTGGTCTGAGTATGGAAGTATAGATAAGCAACCTATTTTTAATTGTTAATGGAGAATTCCGAGTGAAGTAGGGGTAATAAAGGCAAGCTAAAGCTCGGAATTTATTATTAATTTTAATTATATGATCTTTAAATGAGAGGTGTTTACGGAATTTGACCAAGGAACCGGGTGATTCTGTACGTATATGGGCGGTGGTTTGCGAGTGCCGTGCCCAACAGAGAAGAAGACTGCTTCTGTTTTTTCAGGATTTATGGAAATTTTCCATTTTTTGTACCAGTCCTCTAGCTCTGCTAGGTGCCTGTGAAGGAAGTGGGTGATGCAGTTTTTGTTTGCGCTCTGTGTGAGGATCGCTGTGTCGTCCGCGTAAAGGCAGACGGTCGTTTGGCGTGTTTTTGGAATGTCATTAATGTAAATGTTGAATAAGGTGGGGGAGAGGAGTGCGCCCTGCGGCGCTCCCGCCCTTATTTGCTTTGTCGAGGAGTGAGTGTCATTGACTCTGACGGCGAAGGATCTGTTATTGAGAAAAGATTTAATGATTAGTATTAGTTGGGGAGGAGCGTTAATTTTAATGAGCTTAAAGAGTAAGCCCGTATGCCATACACGATCGAAGGCCTTCTGGATGTCCAGAAAAACGGCCCCGGTGTATTTTTTCTCTTTGAATCCAGACTTGGCATATTCAACTACCCGGAGCAACTGGTGCGATGTGGATAGTTGAGGCCTGAATCCGTGCTGTTGGGAGATTAGTATTTTGTTAGTAGTGAGGTAGTCATTTAGTCTTGAGAGGATTAATCTCTCTGCAAGCTTGGAAAGCAGGTAGCAAGCTGATCGGTCTATAACTGTCAGCAGCGCTACGGGGCTTTCCAGGTTTTAGTATGGGAATCACCGAAGCATGTTTCCAGGATTCTGGAAAATGTCCAGTGATGAAAATATTAGAGATAATATTAGTTATTTGAAAAATCACCGGAAGGGTGAGATTTCGAAGAATCTTGTTAGTGATCCCTTCCCTGCCTGGAGCGCGCTTAATTTGCGCTTTCTTAATGTAATTAAAAATCTCCGAGGGCATGGGAAGGGGGCATCGAAATTATTCTCGTTCAAGAAATAATTTTCGACCACCCTGTTAATAATGTAATCAGAGGAGTTAGTTATGTTATTTTCTTGGAATTGTTTTTCCAAGGAGCATGCAATCACCTCGGCTTTGTCAGAGTCCGTGTGTGCGATCCCGCCCTGGCCATTAAGGGCGTAGACTGGGGACTTCTTCTTTCTCAACTCCTTCGACATTTCCCAGAGGGATCCGTCGTCGGGGTCGAGAGCTCGAAGTTCGTCCTCCCAGATCTTGTTTTGAAAGGCTGAACTTCCTATGTATTCTGTTCTGAATGTTGTTCAACACTCTCTTGTCGCTCGGATCTCGCGTGAACTGCCAGGTTTTCCTGGCTCTGTTCCGTTCGATCATGAGCTGTCGGATTTCTTCCGAAACGTAGTAGGAATTCCTACTTCGAATCGGCTTGGAAGAGAGTGCGTGGGTGTTTATGATCGCGTCGGTGAGGTCGGCAACTTGTGTGTCGACGTCTTCCCCCGTGCGCGCAGTGATTGGGTGAAAAGTGTAGTGGGCGGGACTTAGGAGTTCTCGAAAGGCCGCCCAGTCTGTTGAAACGATTCGCCTTGGTAAAGCGAAACGTCTGTTTGTGTCGAATGAAATAATTAATGGGTTGTGGTCAGAACTTAACTCTGCGATTGATTCCACTTGGCTGAGCCAGTGGATATTTCTCGTCAGAGCAAAGTCTATGATGGATGCGGAGTTGTGGCCAAAGCGTGTAGGTGTGGTTGGGGCAACAATTTGTGTGTCTGTACTGTCTATTAAATTTTTAATGATGTTGCCTCGGTTGTCATTTCGCTGACAACCCCAGGAAATATGGTGGGCGTTAAAATCTCCGCAGATGATGGAAGCGCTGCCTAGGCGAAAAAGTGCTTCCACATCAGTGTGAATGTGCTGATAGCTCACGCTGGGTGAGATATACAGAGATGTGATTACTAGTGGGTCGCCTCCGGGCGGGGTGAGAGTGACCGAGGTCGCTTCCACCGTACCCATCGGCGGTGTCGGTGTATGGTGGTGAGGGAGGGAAGACTTGAGTAAAATATTGCCGTGCCGCCTCGCGGTCTAGTGTTAGTGGTGCGTGGTCTATCGTTACGGTAGACCGTATAGTTTGGAATGTGAATGTTATCGCCCGGTCCCAGGTGGGATTCTTGAATTAAAAATACATCGGGATGGTGCTTATCTATGAAGTCACGCACCTCCACAATGCGTGACTTTATTCCGTTCGCATTCCAGGATGCTAATCTAAACCCGAAGCAACTTGGGTCCATTAATTAAGGCTGATGAGATGACGGTAGAATACATCTACCCTTTCATTGCCCTGAGCATTTCTCAACTGTCTACCCAACTCTAAAAGAGATGGGTAGTCAGTGAAGAATTTTTTGAGCTCGATTATCGCGTCCATAAAACCGAAGCATGTTTCCAGCTGGAAAATGTCAGGGGAGCCCGGGAGCTTCTTTAACTCCACCATGAAGATGGGGAGTTTAAATTTAGATTTAGCCTTCGTGAGCTGGGCGACTTTAATTATATTAAAGCCCCGCTCAGTCAGGTCAGCGCGTATCGCGTCTATGTCGGTGGAAATGGGAAGGCCTTTAATTACGACCTTCTGGGGACGGACCTCGATGGGGTCAATGGCGTGAAATTCCTCTCCCTTTTCTTTAAGAAAAGCCGTTATTTCACGGTGTTCATCTGCAGTGGTGGCAAGAATCTTCAGGTATTCCCCTGACAGTTTCGATTTGGATTTTGGCCACTTTCTTGTTATTTCCTGCATAATCAGGTTATAATTACTTTGAAACTTTAAGTGAATGAATGCGATCTTGGGGTTTTTTTTGGGGGCAACTGGCACCGCTGCGTTTACCGAGTCCGGCATCGCGCTGCTTCCAGCTAAAGCGTTGAATTTATTTTGGACGTTGACAGGTGCGTCCACACCAATAGAATAATTCTGTAGAATCTTTTGCTTGTTCGCCACTTTAGTTGGTGAAGTGAAGCCCTCGACACGGCTAGTTTTCTTATTCTTAACTTCGTCAGTTTTATTTATATTATTAACTTTATTTTTTACATTTGAAATGCTATTTGCTAAAAAATATTGAAGCTTTAGAGCTTCTTCATTTTGTTTAATTATCTGAGCGGCATTTAAATTGCTATGAAATTGGCAATTGGAAATAGGGCAAGAACCAAGTGAAAGCAACTGACCTTTCTGGTGCTCCATGTGGTTCTTGTAGGATTCGAGATCTTTGGTGACTCGATCAAAGTCTTCTTGCGGCTTTTGGAATTTGCCGTTTCTCATCCTGGCCAGGGTGAGCTCAAGGAAGTTTATTCGGTCTGATATTAATTTCGTCTCTTCTTCAAGAATCGACATTCTCTCGCATCGTTCACGGTCAGTGGTGGGTGCGTGCTCCGTATCCATGTTTGAATCGGGCGGATCAGGCGGTTTTTGCGCGGGTAGCGGGGGAAAATTTTCCTCAATTGACATCTCGGAATACACGATGTGCTCTCCTCAAGATTCTCAAGTTGAATTTAAGGTAAAATTTGGGTAAATTGGGAATTTTGGGTAAAGAGAGGCAAAGGCGAAAAAAGAGTTCTTCGTTTTGGAGAAGATGCGAAAGGGAGTTGCTGACGTAACGATGAGTTATTGATGTGGGGTTTTCGCTTCAAAAGCTAGAAATGAGGGAAGATGCGTTGTGAGGCATACGGTGGGTGGATGGGGGAAGGTTTCTGAAGCTGTTTTGCGAGTTGATTGTCGCGTTCTGATGGTGGGGGATTGATGAGTGGAAGTTAGAAGCAAATTCGGCGATTATAGTGTGAATGGGCTCCACTCGAAGTTCCTCGTGCAAGGGAATTGAGGAGCTCTGGCTATTGTTCGGAGAGCTCTGTTTTGAAGTCTTTGAAGGTTATCGATGTGAACGTAGCCTGCGGATCCCCAGATCGCGCAGCCGTACAAGAGGAGGGGGTGGACGTATTGCTTGTAAACAAATATTCTATTTTTGAGAGAGAGTTTCGATTTTCTGCCGATGATGTCGTTGAGGGAGTAGAGCTTCTTCCAGAATTTTTTAGTAATTTCTTTAAAGTGAGAACTGTAGGTTAATTTATCATTGAGGATGAGTCCGAGGTACTTAGTTTCAAAAGTCCATTCTATTGTTTGGTTGAAGATTTGGAGAGTGGGAGGGCTATTTTGTGGTCTCTTTTTCCGGAACACTATTGCGTTGGTTTTTTCGGTGTTAATGGCTATCCGCCATTTGGTTAGCCATAGTTCTAATTTTGAAATGTAGATTTGCATGAGATTGACTGCTTCTTCCACTGTGTTATGGGTGCAAAGGATTGCGGCATCATCGGCGAAGAGGCATACTGAGGTGTTATTGTCGGTTGGGAAGTCACTGGTGTAGATATTGTATAATGCCGGGCTTAAAATTGATCCTTGAGGGGTGGAAGCCAGGATGGGACGCTGGCTGGAGTGCACACTATTATATTTTACATTAAATGTTCTATTTTCCAGATAGCTGCATATTATCTTGATGAGGTAGGTGGGGAAATTAAAGATTATCATTTTGTAGATTAATCCGTCGTGCCACATTCGGTCGAACGCTTTCTTGACGTCTAGGAATAGGCCGATGGTGTAGGTTCTATTGTTATATCCATTAATGATGTGGTTGGTGACTCGGAGCAGTTGGTGCTGTGTGGATGTTTGCTGTCGGAATCCGTGCTGGAAATCCCCGGATTATGCTATTTTCTTCACAGTGGCTATTGATTTTATTGAGGAGGATTTTTTCGAAAAATTTTCCGAGGGAGCTGATGAGGCTGATGGGGCGATAATTTTCTGGAAATCTTTTATCTTTTCCTGGTTTTGGTATGACCGTGATGAGTGCGTGCTTCCACTCCTGTGGAAAGTAATTTAGTTGAAGGCAGCTATTGATGATTTTGGTAATATTGGTGATGGCGTTGAGTGGGAGAGCCTTTAATGCTATTTTTTTAATGCCATCTTTTCCTGGAGTTTTTTTATTCGGAAGTTGAAGGATGATGTTCATGATTTCCTGTGGTGAGGTCAGTGGTGCGGTGTGGCGTCTGGCGTTACGGTGGAGGAATCTGTCGACTTTTTCTTCAACGTGATCGATGAAGTCATCGTCGTATGGTTCTGGGTTTTCTTGAAAGGAGCTCTCTAGCGAGTCCACAAACAAGTCAACTTTGTCCTCAGGACTATAATGGAGGCCCATGGGGCCTACGAGAGGAGGAATATGGAAAGTTTTATTTTTAGATACAGATTTAACTAATTTGTAAAGAGAGTCATCATCAGGGGTTGCCGAGGAAAGCATTTTATTCCATTTTACATTTTTTAAATTATTTAAATCTTTTTTAATTTCTTTTTGCATTCTATTTAATTGCAATTTAAGAAGGGGATTTTTAGTAATTTGCCATGCTTTCCTGATTCTATTTTTAGATTTAATTTTTTCCCTGATGAAGGGGGGATAGAAAAGAGAGGTTTATTAATACATTTAAAGGTAGAACTATGAGAAAGGGCACTATTATAGCAATCGTTAAAATTTTTAATAGCATTTTCAATATCCTCGGGGTTGGAAATTCTTGGATTTCCTGGAAGGGAGTTAGAGAGAATATCCTGGAATTTGTACCAGTTAGGAAAAGAATAGGTACTGAGGGCAGGTGAGGTAAAGTTATCCAAGCTCACCTCAAAGAGGAGAGGGTTGTGATCACTAGAGAGCTCTGGAATGGAAGTACACTCTGTAACGGTCATACCTTTGCAGATGGCGATATCTATTGTGGTATTCCTGCAGTTACGATGAAAGCGGTTGGGTTCAGATGGAGCGACGAGGGCGTAACCTGTGTTGTCACAGAATCTACGGATTGTTGTGCCTGGGACGTTCCGTTGGGTCAGCGGGCTCCAAGATATGTGCTTGGCATTCAAATCTCCGGCGACGAGGACGTATCCTTGGCTTCGGAAGATTCGATGCAAGTCTTGCTCTGGGAGTGGTTTCCTTGGGGGGCGGTATGCAGATATTATTGTGATGGGTTCGTCATCTTGTCTGGTGAGCTTGATGGCAGTGGTTTCGAGACTATTGTTGTTGATAATTATTTGATGGTGAGGGATGCTCCTTTTGACCATGATGGCTGTGCCTCCCCCTCGGAAGGTGCGGTCGTTTCTGTAAATATTGTACTCTGGAAAGGTGAAATTATGGCAGGGTTGGAGATGAGTTTCTTGTAAATTAACTATATCAGGGTTCCAATCAGCGATAAAACTCTTGAATTCTTCGATACGAGATCTAATTCCATTGGCATTCCAGGAGATTACCGTCAGATTGGACCTATTTCTATGGCGGGGATTAAATGTTAATTTCATTTCCTAGCATTTGACGAATGGCTTGGAGACGGCCAAATTTTGTAGGGATGGTGGTGGCTATTCGATGAATTCTTCGAGTAAGTCAAAGGTTTCTTGAACTGCAGGGGAGTTTAGCTGCTCAAAGATATCTTCGGCTGACTCAACGGAGGTGTTGGCTGTGGAAGATGAGACTTGGGAGGGTTTCTTGGAGGTGCTGGGGATAGGCTGTTGGCGCGCTGCTCCCAGAAGTTTACTTTGGGTGGTGGTGGTGGGGTGTCGATAACCTTCTTGGTGGGCTTGGCATTATTTATGTTGTTTTCTTTAGGTTTGTTTATTTCCTGTACAACCTTGTTCCGTGGGTTTCTGGGGCAACCCAGGAAGCTGGCTGGGGGATCTCCTTCGCACAGGCAACATTTGGGTTTTTGCTCAATCGGCTTGGTATACTCCTTTACGAGATGGGCTCCCGCACACTTAACACATCTGGGGGCACGAGTACAGAACCGGCTAGAGTGGAAGAAGCCTTGGCATCGGAAACATTTGGGAGGGCCATACTTGGGTCTTAGGGCTTCGACCCTTACTTTCATGTACCCAATGTTGGTGACATGATAGGCTGCTCTATTTTGCTCGGTTTTGTCGAGGGTGATTAGAAATAGAGGCATCTCCTTCCCCGTCTTTTTACTCGTCATGATATGACATTCGTTGACATTGATGTTTTGCTCCGCCAGACTACCGATGATCTCCACGGGGGACATGTCGGTGGGTAGACCTCTGATGACCAGACGAAGCTTCTTCTCTTCAGGCAGGATGTAGGTGAAAGACTCCAGGTTATTTTCATTGACGTATTTTCGGATAAGGTGGTATGCGTACGCCGTCTGGGGGTAGATTCTCAGCTTGGTACCAATAAGCTTGGCCTCTAGTTTGAGGTTTGTGAGACTTTGAAGGTGTTTTAACAAACCTGCCTGGTTTGAGACATTGTCTATGGTTATTGGTGGGACGTGGTGCTTCTTGGGGGGTGCGGCTGTATCTGGAACTCCATTGTCGGTGGAGGTGGATGTGCTTGCTTGTGCGGTGAGGTCCATGTCCTCAACCGAGAGTTGTGCAAACTTGTTCTGGGTGGTGGTAACATCTGTTCGTTGTTTTTTCGCAATGGATTCATCCTCAGTATCCGAAGCTTTCCTGCCTTTCTTTCTCAGGACAACTTGAAAGGGGGAGTTGATGGGTTTGTGGGAGGAAGTCCCCAGGCATCGATTTGGGCTTGTAAAAGCCTGTTTTGTTCCGCAAGTTCCTGTTTCTTTTGGTGAGTAAATTTAAATCTGGCCTCGTCGAGGACGTCACTCAGGCCACGGAGTGCTGCTGACTGTTCCTCCTGCTTGCTAAATGGCTATTCTCTAAGCTTGGAATCAAGCTCTTCAGTCTCTCGTATGACTGCAGAACTGTCATCAGAGGTTCTGCTTTCGTTGAGGTGTTCGAGAACATTGCTCATTCCAGTGTCCCATGATTTATGGAATTCTAAGTAAGCTGACGTGTAGTCTGTTCTATCGTGATCGGAATTATCCATATTGCAGTGGGAAAGTCCTATTAGGTCCAGGTCGTCAGGGGTAGTCAAAGTTGTTATTGTGAATCAATTGGCTAAGCCAATAGATTTTTGCAGTTTTAAAATAGTTTAACTATTTGCGCTTTTTTTTTTTAAATTCCTCAAACTCTTAGCATAAAAAGACAAGTCAGACGGGTTAAGAAAAAACTTTACCTCGTCCGGACATAGTTCTGTGTTATGATTGAATGTTTCTTTTATTCAGAATTGGCACGTTTTTTGAGAAGTTTGATCAGGGCCGGCGCTAGCAGTTTCACCGCCCCGGGCAAAGAAGTAAAATGCCGCCCGTTTATAACAACAATTAAAAGAGATAACCTAAACCCTTCCCACGATTAATGTTAAAATAAAACGTGAGCAAAAATAAATTACTATCAATAATGTTGGAAGTTTTGATTAGCAAATAATACTGATTTATTAATTAATGTTTTTGGCACTAAATTAAAAGTAGGGTTGCTCACAAAAGAGTCATTTCTAGCGTATAATTATAATATACAGATATTAAAAATTACTAAAACAAATTATAGAACCACTAAATATTAAAACTTAATTACATATTAAAAATACATTTAAACCGAGAGTTAAATCTCTTAAAAAGTGTTTCTTTCTCCCTTTTAAAATTCTGAGATTTTTTTTTTTATAATTTCTTTAACATTAATTTCTTCAGCTAGTTCATGTTCAATGGCTATTGTTGTCAAGCCATTTAGTCGATCCTCGGTAGTTGTGGAGCGTAAAAATTTTTTAATTAATCTTAATTTCGAGAAATTCCTTTCTCCATTTTCCCCACTTATTGGGAGAATAAGCAATGTCCTTAAAACTATACCGAGATTTGGAGCAAAATCCAGGTTCGATAAGAGTTTTAAAATCTCGATTGGACTTTTTTTTTTTTTTAGCAAAGCCAAAACCGCTACTATTGCCAGGTCCAGCGCGTTTATATCTGATGAATTCCTATCAGCTAACACTGCTTTTAGATCTTTACAATACTTAAGTTCGTCGTTTTGAGGAGTATCTTTAAAATCACAAATATTGTATAAAAATTGGAAATAGTTGCTGTCGGTACTGCTCAAATCAAACCTGGATTCAAATGCATTAACAGCTTTATCTAATGTGAAAAAATAAACTCTGCCTTATATTCCAAAGTAGGACCTTCTATCGGATCATCTCGAGCCTCATAGTCGAAATTAACATTCCTTCTTCGAACTGTATGACGTGGCTGAGTGAGCTCAAAATTAGCCGGTATGTCAATTTCGTCGGCGAGTTCTCGAGCATCGCTAAGCATTTCATTAAAGACTGTCAAATCTAAGATCCTTGAAAAAATCTTAATTTTTTCAAGAGCTCTGTAGCAAAAGGTAAATCATAGTCTTCTGTCTGCCCGAGTTTCCTTATAGGATTGATACATTTAAGATTTTATACCAAATTACAATGCAGCATAAGAACTTAAATTGTTTAACACAACTTAATAATCCAGAAGCCTCAACTCTTATAGAGTTTGTCGATCTCCAAATTATTACAAACAGCAATTAAAGCGTCGTATACCCCTCCCTCTTGATACCTTAGTGGTTTTAATGCATTTATTCGGCTTTCCCAACGATTTTGTTTGAAATCACTTGTCTACTTTATAAATTGTGTTCTTCATATTTTTATTTCTGTAATGCACATTTTGTTTCCACCTTAATTAAATAGTTTTATACCAGGAACACAGCAACAACAAAATAGTACCTATATTCTTTCACTTTAATTATTGTTCTGTAACAATAAAATTTAATTAAATCCTTTTTCTGTTGCTTTTCATAAGAAATTTTCACATAATTTTGACATTCTTAATGTTGCCTTTTTTTAAAGATTTTAAATATTGTTATATATTGAAACCAATTATTACTAGAATTTTTTTCTTAAATATACATACTAACGCTTTTAAACCTTTTCACAATCACGAAAAATACATTTGAAAGAATTTTTGAGAAATATAATAGTAAAATGAAACAGTAAATATAAAAACTATTGCAAATTGAAAACACCGACTTTTTAATTTTTAGTGCACCAGTGTTCTACGGAACTCTGATTAAAAGCCTCTAGTTTATGTTTTGGATGAGTGGTTATGTTCTGAAACGTTTTCGGTAAGATATTAAAATAGGAATTCTAAGTATTTTATATTTGTATGCGTTGCAATTAAACGATTGAGAATTAAAGCCTTTATGTATTCACAAATAAAACATATAATAAGATTCAAACTTAATTTTAAAAATGCTTTGGAAGTTATTCAGGCTTGAAGTCATTGTTGTTTGCTTATTAGAGCTGTTAATTCTATGTTATTTTGATATCACTAAAGATTCAAACTAATCTATTTAATAATCGTCTTTCGAAATTTAAAATTCACGCCTGAAATTTTGCAATTTATTTATCTTAAGGATGTTTTTGCATTGAGTTAAATATTTGTATTTTTTAAAATATTTCTATTTTTTTGGTTTAAAATCAAAAGGTCTTTTAAATTTTTCGAACTATGCATTTTGATGAACTTTATTAGTATCATACAGAATGTTTTACAACATTTTAAGGATATTATATATTTTTATAATTAATTATTAGACTGCATTAAATATTCCTTCAAATTGTCCATGTAAAACAGGTTCCCAAACTTTTTTGTCTCATATTCCCCTTGCCATGTTTTTCGGTATAGGGTACACCCCTGCTTAATTAATATCGAATTTTTGCAAATTTATCACCTTAAATGTCTTTTTGACAGCTAGTACTTGTGACAAATCTATACGGAACTTTATCACTAACCTTCTGAGTCGTCTTTTTTAGGGAAATTTAATTCCCTACCTATTTCCAATCAGCTCCAAAAAGAGGACAGGATTCCTTGTTATGCAGATTAGATAAAGTATTTAAGTTAAACGGAATCGTAAAGTTAGAGCAGTAGGACAAAGAGATTGAAGCAAAAAGTGATAATAGTGAAGTTAAATTTATAATTGAAGATTTCTTGTTGGATAATTTAATCTCAAGAAGACTTGAGATTCAGTGTGGTAAATATTGATTTATATTTGAAGTCTCATTAAAGATTTATATTAGGAGCGAGATTAAAGTTAAATGTTCAATAAGAACATTATAGAATATAATTCTGGGATCTCTTATCGTGGTAATCTCTGCGTGATCGACATTCTAATTGTTAATTAATTGGATCATTAAATATTTAAGTTAATTTAAAGGAAATACCCTTGTTTAAACCTCATATAGCTATTTCTTGATATATTTGTTATTAAAAGTCTTTGATTCTATTTGGGAAAGGTTACCAAATAAAGAAAGTTATTTATAAAAATGGCTACTGGTTCTTATATGACTCCAATTTATTCTCGTTCTCAAAGTGAGGTCCAAGGGGACCTTCACATACTACTTTAAGAGAATTAAATTTATAACTAATGAAGTATAGAGTTAAAAGTTTAAAAAGCATACGTTAATTAATTAAATTAAAAGTTAATTAATATACAAAATAACTGTTAAATAAAATAACCAAACAACACACAATTGATTATAAAGGGAGGGATGAATCTGGGTCTACAATAACAAATTTTCAACATTTAGTATCTCTCTCTCTCAATCTTGTCAGATTTAACCTTAAATCTCCTCTGTTAGTAGTGTCCAGTTTCTTTTTTTGTTTTGGAGATTGGCAACTGCGCCAAAACTCCTTCTTGCTAGGAAAAATAATTAAAAACTTCCTCAGGATATTCTATAATTCGGGACAAATAACAGGTTTACCTTTTGAAATCCAAAATTGCTGGCATCCATTTCTAAACTTGAAAATATTCATTGGGGCATATCACGATCATTTCCTGTTGTCATGTGATATTTTTTTTCAATGTGACCGCATAAATTCATTGCGTACTGTGGTATTACCATAGTCAAGCATTCTCAACCCTGGTTTCAAAATCTCAAGAAAAGGCAGTCAAATGTTGACGTAGGTTAAAACGTGCTGACAGATTGGCTGGGTTAATTTGAGAAAAAATTTTCCGGACCTCCAGTATTATACTTCTTTAGCTTAATTCTGGAAAGAAACGCTGAAATGTTTCCTGTTTTAAAAAAACTTATGCTGTCACCTTGTACGGGTAAATTAACCTCATTAAATTTAGTAAATCTGCTAAATAAGTAAAATTTGGTTTCCACTTGATTAAATTTTCTTTTAAAATTAAAGTCACGATCTAGTTTAATGAAAGCCACTATCACATAGACCTCCACTTACACCTCATTGACCGCCAAACTATTTTTTTGCTGACGTGGACCCCTTGCAGGTCGTCATAGACCTTTGGGGTCTATATAAACCACTTTGGGAATCACTGGAGTAAAAAATCTGAATTAAAAAGGCATCGTTCAAATTCCTATTAAAATAGCAATAATATGCAATATATATATATATATATATTGTTCAAGTTTTTAATATTTGATCTTACAAAATAATGGCTATCGTAACACAGTCTTAGAATAGATAAGAAAAATTACATGTTTATTTCACATGTTACATTCAATAAAAAGAAGAAAAAATGTCTATATAAGTAACATTAACTTATATTTTTCTTTGAAAATTCTTTTAACAGTTTGAAGCAATATAAATTAAATATTTAGCAATTATAGACTTATTCATTTATAGCTAAACAAAAAATTATCAAAATATATTACAATTGCAAAACAAAATCATCGTAATAAATATAACTATGTTGTATTTCAATTTCGAGCTATTGCTATCGGGATCTTTTAGGTATGGTAAATAATTAATGAATGTACTGAAAAGCTCTTTAACGTTGTACATTTTAAATGACCTACTATCGTCCTTTATAAGCGACTAAAGAAGTTATTTTTATACGAGAGGGTCAAATAATATTTTTTTCATTTCAATAACAATGTCAATCGAAAATGTTTCAAGACAACGACGGTACATTGAAGCTACAAAAACTCACATACTTAGAAATATTAATCAACATAAAAATATTCTACGAAACTAATAACATCTATATTTATGTATGTGAAACGAAAAATAAATAAAATAGAAAAATCACAAATGCAGCAAAATAATTTTTTCTTTTCACTTTATCTTACACAATGATTAAAATTCCTGAGCATTAAAAATCTAAAAAGAATTTGAAAATGAAAATATTGTTACCTTTTTTGTTGTCCGACTTTGACTTGTCTGCATAAGCACAGGAAGCTAAAAGAATTAACTCGGAAGTCAAATTGACACAAAATTCCCTCGGTTTTCTTCGAAAAAGGGTCTTTTTCTCAGGTTCATTTTGCCCCTTTCTTTTCAGTCATAAAACTTGACCGTGCTTTTCATCACTTTTGTTGAGACTAATCTCTGCCAAAATCTATCTCTTTCAATAGTACCCGAATTCATGCATACAAAGCAGTAACAATTGTAGGAAATTAGTTGAAAGAGAAGGAACCGGATGCCGAAATTCCTCTTCATTGCCCCTTCCCCTTTCCCCCATGGGACCAGCGTTGGAAAACACGGCTTTAAATATAAATACTAATGAATACTCGTTAAAAAAAACCCTCTAAGACTCCATAGAAAACGTGAATATTTTGCATTCACATTTTTAGGGGGTCGAATTTTTATTTTGACTCGTGGAGCCTCTGGGTAATATTGGTTTATTTTCTTCATAAACTAGTTAATTTTACAGTGAATTTGCCGCCCCGGGCAGAGGCCCGGCTTGCCTACCCCTAGCGCCGGCCCTGATATGATCAATAGCTGAAACCGTATTTATCTCGAGATCTCCCCCCTGTTGTAATAAAAAGATCGTTTGCATAAACTTTTTCTGTATGCAAACTTAATATGGAATTCAAATACATATTCTAAAGTTTTTGTACAAGAACCAAACTCTTAAGGGAATCTTGAGTTTTAAATGTTTAGTATAGTGTGCTATTATAAAAAAAAATGTAACTATTTGTTAAATAGGAAACTGATAGAAAAACAGACAGGAATATTAGTATTTATTAATTTTAAAACGGGTCGACCGCTATTTATATTATCAAAACGTAAATTTAATATGAATTATACAGCTAATGTGTGCTGTATGACTTAATAATAGTAATTAAATTATTAATTTTCTTATTAAATCGATATTTTGCTTAAAGCCGAATTGAAAGAGATCCAATGCATCATTGTTTGATTAAATCAGTTTAAAGCCATCGATAAATATGCCCTGAATTATGGATAGCAAGGGTTATGCAAATTGTGTAGCGCTGCGCATCATTTATGCTCAAGTGAGGGCGCTGTGGTAACTGCATATGTAGCGCGTATTGTGGTTCTGAATTATTTGTTGGAATTGCCAGTATGGGTAAACTGCCTGATATACTCGTAGATGCTTTCGATCGTGGACAAGTAGGTGCGCGACGCATGGGCCGTTCAGTTTCCAAAATCAGACAGCTAAGATTTTCAAGGTCGACAGTATTCAGAGTAAACCAAGAATGCATAGATGGGGGACAAAAAAAAGTAGTTATCGGGAAAACTGCAAAGGACAATTAGCCTTGACAGTACTTGGTGAGAGACGGCTCAGGCGTATTATACATAGACAGCGAAGTCAAACATTAACTCAAATTGCCACCCAGTTGAATGACGGTGACAGTCGTACAGTCAGTAAATGGACTATGCAACGCTCGCTTCACCGTATGGGTTTCGTGAGCCGTTGACCTACGAGAGTACCTGATCAATGCTCGCCATCAGACTACACGTTTTGCCTAGGCAAGAGAATACAGAGACTGAAGTGTATAGGACTGGAAACGAGTAGCATGGAGTGATGAGTCTCGATTCCGACTACTTAACGCCGACGGGAGGCTGAGAATATGGCGTCAGGCTCATGAAGCTATGGATACTGCATGTCAGGTTGGAACTGTACAAGGGCATGGTGGCTCAATCATGGTCCGGGGTGTTTTTTCGTGGCATTGTTTAGGATCTTTGGTGCGTGTACCAACCTACCTCAATGAAATTCGGTACGTAGAATTGCTAGGGGATCACCTCCATCCGTTTATGCTGTTCTGTTATCCGCACGGTAATGGAGTTTTCCAATAAAAATGTACCTCTCACGTCTCGGTTGGCTATTGGCTGGTTGGATGAGCATTCCTCTGATTTGTCTGTCAAATTGTCCACCTAGAAGCTCAGACTTAAATCTTGGGATGTTTAGGAACAAGGCGTGGAAGGCCATCACACAGCACCAACAAACATTAATGGATTGGAGACTGCTTTAGCCAATATTTGGCAAATCATTTCCGTGGAACGTTTCCAGAAACTTATTGAGTCCATGCCTCATCATGTGGCAGCTGTTATGAAGGCCAGAGGAGGCCCATCCCTCGTTACTAGGTTGGTATTCCTAATTCAGTGGCACTTCAGTTTATTTCGATAATTTTTCATAATGTGGTTAATGAACAAATTGGTCGATACGACTTTAAGATATGATGAATCTTGTTTTAGTAACCATTTAAATATATTGGAAAAAGTATGTAAACAAATTTTAGATATTTTCGCAACTACTCTTATAAAAAATTACACGAAAATACCGTGATTTTTTTATTATATGGAAGCAGTATTTATATTTTATAATTATTTAAATTTTAAGGCATAAATGAAACAGAATTAGAAATGGGAGTGCTCAATTATCCTTTAGCTATTTAAATTAAACGAAGAATTTTTGTTTCAGGAAAAAAAAGTAA
Source organism: Trichonephila clavipes (assembly GCA_019973935.1). NCBI lineage: Eukaryota > Metazoa > Arthropoda > Arachnida > Araneae > Nephilidae > Trichonephila > Trichonephila clavipes. Next base: position 398,398 of record BMAU01021375.1, on the reverse strand, counting down.
GGGACCATTTGGTTCGATTAAGGAAATCATGGCGCTCAAATATAAATGTTTTTACAAGTGCCTTTTAATCTTAGGATTCTTGCTTTCTTTATACTGATTAAGGAAGCTTAAGATCTAAATCTCATCATTACATCCTCTGCATAAAAAAGCTATCATCATTGTATATTTCAACTCGGACATATCCAAAATTGCTTCAACAGAAACGGAATCATTTTTTACAAATAGGATGACGCTTCCTCTATCTTCATTCTTATTTCCTCCTTTCAGCAAATTTGCCAAGGAAATGTCTTTAAAACTCCACTCTTAATTGTGATTTACTAAAACATACCAAATGCTTTCGCTAAGCCTCCAATGAACAGCATTACAGTGACTACAACTCAGTAACGATAAAGCTGCAATATTGACGGTATCTTGCCTCCTAAATTTTCTACTGTTAATTCCTTAACGTTCGCTCGAGTATATTCGAGCACGTCAAACTGTGCATACGAGATAATTCGAGCGGTGTCGGATTTTATGATGCTGTAATTTTCATACTCTAATATAATATTTCTGTACTCGTGAGGCTGATTGTAATATGTCGTCGTTATTTGGTAAATCTAGATAAAGGCCATTGTTTCCTATATTTTACGATTTAGTCGTGAAATGTCACATATTTTTATAAAAAAATAAGGGTAAAAAAGTGTGTTTAGATTTCAGAAGCAAATTAGTAGAGACTTATACAAAACTATCATCGTGATACAAATGTAAAAAAATCGGGTAGACCAAAATCTAGGATTCTACGACTAATGGAACGTCATTTTTTCAGTTTTGTTCCGCCAACACTAAAAAAAGAAGTTTCCACTAGATACTGCCATGTGAGTTGTGCTAAAACGGATAGCAAAGGAAAAGAGTGGCTTTGAGAGTAATAATTGCGATGCGTGGCTATGTGCTGCTCCTTGCTTCTAAATATATCATACACACACACACACACAATTTTGAATTATTTTTTTAAAATAAATATTTGTATTACTATTTCTGTTGAGAAAAATATTTTTACTGCTTAATGTACTATATTTATATATAAGTCGCTCAGAAGCCAATGCGGTTAAATCCATTTTTTGATATTTTCTAATTTTTGAAAATTTTGATGAAATAAATAATATTCTTCTTATACGAGGGGAGGGCACGACTAAGGAAATTCATTTCGGGACGAGACTTTGTGTAACAGTAGTACTACTATAGGGTATTCAATCCCCAATGTAATTCCGCCGAATGATCAATCAATTCCGAGAAAATAGCCTTCAAAATTCATACTTAGCTTATATACAAGTTATTTTCTCCCTGATTCAACGTCATCATGGCATGATAGTCAGGGAATCGAAGTACTATGCAATGGGTCAGGGTTCGATTCACGTGAGCGGCCAACTCCCTGCTATTATTTTTTTCCTCCAATTTATTTTCAGAATTAAATAATTTTATTTTTTTAAAAAGACTCAGATTTATATTTAAGTGATATTCTATATAATTATAGTAACTATTTTACTTTATTAAAACACAAAAACAACTAATATATGGTATAACTACAATTACTTCTGTCATTAAATTCTAATTAATTGTATTTTTAAAATTATTCCTTATACCTAAATGGCCATAAAATTTTACTTCCGTTTTTAAAAAAACAATTTTTATCATCAAGAGAAAGGCAACTGTTTTTAAAGAGCACAGGTGCTATTCTTATAAGAAAAAATAATTCTTTTAAAAACACAAAGAATGCTCCAATAAAATGAGAAATCAGTAGGATAACAGATTTTGGTTACTAAACTATTGCTTAAAGTTTTCTGCCAGTTTTACCTCTGTTTTTACAATAAAACCTTGTTACTTAAAAAACATTGTTCTGGCTGTAATTCTTCTTTTATTAACTGCGCTACATGCCAAAAAATTAATTGTTTTGAATGTTTTTTATGATAATTATCATTCAGTTTCTTGTATGTAATAATAAAAAAAAATAATGTAAAGCAAAGTTAACTTTTTGCTTATATTTATTTAACTTTATTTATTATAATTTAATTTATTTTTACTTTTTATTTATAAGTATTATTATCATAACTATTAGTTATTTTAGATTTTAAAAAAAGTAAAATAGTTACTATAATTATATAGAATATCATTTAAAATTTCTGAAAATAAATTGGAGAAAAAAAATAATAAAAACACGAAATTGGCCACTCGCGTTATTCGAACCCTGCCCATTGCATAGTACTCCAACATGCTGACGATCACGCCACGGCGATGTTGTAGTAGGGAGAAAATAACTTGTACATAAGCTAAGTATGAATTTCGAAGGCTATTTCTCGGAATTGACTGGCCATTCGGCGGAATTACATTGGAGTTTCAATACCCTATAGCTGTACTACTGTTACACAAAGTCTCGTCCCCAGATAAATTTCCTTTGTCGTGCCCTCCCCTTTTTAGATGGAATGATGGCCTAAAAATGATCTCCTAGTTTTGAGAACTAAGAATTGGAGAACACTAGGAAGAAGGCTGGCCTGGAAAAGGCTTCTTGAGAAGGCCAAGGCCTACCCTTGGCTGTCGAACCACTGAGGAAGGAAGGAATAATAACATTTTATTTGGAATAGTGTATCACGGTAGTAAAATGAATAAAGAATACATTAAAAAAACGTTTTTAACGATGCTGTGAAAATGATACACTTTTAAAAGCAAGATAATTAAATTCCAGATTATTTGTTTTATTATGAGCACAATTATACAAAAAATATATAGCACTGCATTTACATTTGGAATTAAGATTAATTTTAAATGAATCATGTCAAACAATGCACTAAAATTATGTGATGAAATATTGTAGCAAAGTTTATCTTATTTAGCAGACATGATTGCTGCGCTAAATGAACTAAATATATTGAATGTATATATTATAAAAACAATTAAAGAACACAATGAATGCATCCGTTTTAAGAATATTAACAACAATTTGTATCTCAAACAGGATAATGGACAATGTTTTGAAAAATAACACTTTATTTATGAATGAATTTAAAGCACAGTGTTAATGTTAAAGCACAGTATATAATGGATCCCGATTTTTCAATTAAAAATATAAGAGAATATTTTCGAGAGAAAAATAAGCTTGGATGAATGAAAAATTGTTTCGGGTAGCTACTATAATAAATCAGAACCCTTGCTTCTCACAGTTATAAACATGTAAATGAGTTTTTTTCCCTCTCGTTCAAATGGGACTGCGGATGAGTAACTACGATTGCAGAGTTAATGCATTTCTTGAGAACTGGTATCACTCTTTAGAGGGGCATCATATATGTGGATACCAACTTCCACAATGCAATTTGACGCCCAGTTTCCTCACCAGAGAGAGGCACATTAGCTCTGTTGATGCGAAATTGTACTAGGAATTTAACTTCACCGAGAGCACCTAAGCCAAACAGGCATTCTAGGAATCTTTAACATGCCACATAATCATACAAAATGGACGATGTCGATTTTTTTGCATCATGAAAATCCACTGATTTGCCCCGGGTTTGAACCCGCAAAACTTGGGCGTAGGGGAGCAGAGACTAGCCAACTATGCCACACAGCCAAAGCACTTAATTGTCTTTCGTAACAAATAATTACGTGAAAAATCATTTAAAGTATGTGGCAATAAAAACAAAATATAGAATCATATTAAATGCAGAATGTGAATTGTGGCTCCAGACAACTTCAACAGAGCTAGACTTTGCCATTTTATGCAAAAAAAATGCAGGAATATGTATGTATAAAAATATCTCTGTCAGAAACTATACAAAGGAAAATAGCACCTGGAGCACGAAATAATATTATTAACGACTAAATTACATGAATTTTAAGCTAAAATCAGTAGCTGTAATTTTCTTTTATATTTAAAATGCATACAACATGTTGATCTACTTTAAGCATTTTTAAAGATATATTCTTCTAAGTGTACGATAGGGTTTCCCCAAAATTCCTAATAGATCTAAGGGTTCCATGATTCAATAAAGTTTGAAGACCACTGATCTAAACTATCACCGTGATTTTTATATAAAGAGTTAGAATTGAACAATAATACATGTCTTAACAATTTTGCATAACATCGCCTATCTATTCATTGTTATAAGAAAATTTGAATACTCCTTTTCCTCTTTCTCTCTTTTCTTTCTAATGAGGTTACGGACTTGTAATTACCATTACAGACAGTACATCTGCCGTTATCTGATATCATACAGGTGGATATTCATTGCCCCAATGTAATTTTTATTCCCAGTTTCCTCCCCAGAGGGAGACATCTGAGCTCTTACGATGCGAAACTGTGCTAGAAATATAATTTTTCCTAGAGAACTCAAGCCAAACAGGTACTCTAGGAATCTTTAACATTCTGAATAATCATATGACCATATGACATAGAGACTGTTGATATTTTGCATCTAGAAATACCACCGACTTGAGTCGTGGTCGAATCCACAAACTTGGGCGTACAAGGCCAGCGACAATACAACCATGCCACCTAGCTGGCTTGCAGTCAAATGTCATAAGGGCTGAATTATATCTTTTCTCTCTTTTTGAAAAATATTTCCAGAGTTTGATATTGCTCAGCAGTATGGAGATGTGGACGGACAAGCATCTGTAATTAGCGAACTAACTTCTATTTGGGAAGACTATCTGATTAAATACATGAGAAAGGTCTTTCTGAAGCAGTATCTGATGGCAGTAATAACACAAACTTCAAATTATATCCCAAAATGATCAATGTGTTTTCGTAAAGTATTGCATTCGAATCTCTATCATTCATTTTCATGCTGCCATCTATGAAACAGCTAGTTTAGACCACGATACACGCATTTGTAATATTTAAAACAGTGCAAAATCCAGATAAACACATGCAATGCATCTGTAATGTTGAGGAACAAATTGAGATCAAAGCGCTCAGTGCGTTCGTAACGGCCTAAGGATTAATAAATAAGCAAGTTCAATATGACTGCTGCTGTTATTCGATTCAATAGATCCCATATGTCCTCTAAATGCCAATTCTTTTTTATTTTCTTTGACAGGATCCACATAGCATCTATTATTGATATAGTACAACTATTAACCACTAATTTTTTCTGATTTTCAATACTTGTTTTATGTTGCCCACCACTTTTAAATTTTATCACGCCTCTCGGATCCCATCGTCCAACCAATCGCCGTCATGCCACTCAGCAGAACGTAAAACACCCCTTTCGCCATGCCCCTCATCGAAGAATAGTCCTGATATGGGATTGAGGACTGTTTTTACAGTCCAGAAGCCCAAAAAAGCAACGCCTATTTTAAATTTTATTCTGTTTTATGTCTACATATTAAAATTTTAGGAAATAGTCGATGTGCCATTTTATATATATATATATATATATATGGGAGACAACAAGGGGTCCAAGACTTTTGTCTTTCTTATGGTTTATTTAACATTAAACAAGAATTAATTAAAAAGGTAGCTGGTCTAACAGATAAGTTTGACAATGATATGCAGAAGGTAACGCCTGCTCGCGCACCTCTCGCATTCTCTCTGCTGTTTCTCTCTTCTCTCTTTTTAAGTCTTAAAGTTTTTACAGTTTCAGTTCTACTTTCAGTTAGCTGCGCCTGCGCGCGAAGACTGCGTGGAGTTGTCGATAACTATTGGATACTATATCCGGCCAGCCTGACTGTACGCTGTCCGCAGCGGTACTTCCATGGAGACCAGAGGAGAATCTGAAACATACAAAAAAAGACGGAACAGACAAGGACTATACGACAAATACACAGAGATTTAACATATCATAATTCTGCTGAACTAAACAGTTTCTCCATCATGTGAAGGCATCTCTTCGACATCAGGAAAGTTCCACAGGAAAACATTGTGTTTCACAGGCATAAGAACGTCTTTTTTAACAAGTTGATCTTTGGTTGAATGCATCGATATTTTCCTCTCTAGAGTTCTGGACGTCTGTTCAAAACGATTTCTCTTTTTCCTCCGTTTCCACTGCCAGGGCTCAAAGATTTTTCGGAGTAACGCAAACCGTCTATAATTACGTTCCATAGGTGAAGGGGTTGGTGAGCGGGAGATGAATTCCACGGAACTCGTTTTCATGGCACCACTGACTTTCTTACACAATACTATATCAGAACATTTTTCTCTTATAATACTCAATTTTAACTTAGTACTCTTAATTTTATTACATTTATAATCCTTAATTAGAGAACTCGAATCATTTCTAGTATTAAAGTTTTTAACATGTGACAAATCATAACTAGAGTTTTCTATCACATTTGAAAAAGAAACAGCACTAGGATAAGCATAAGCACCTAAAGAGGATTCACTTTCATTCAATAAAACATCGCTCTTTGCGTGGCCTAGTTTCTTTATTTCAGCATATACACTGGGATGTATAATAATTTCTTCGGTCAAGGTCGGTGATATTGCCGTTCGAACACTTAGACCGGGAGAGTGTTGATCAAGAGAAAGATATATCGGTTTAACTTCTACCATACGCTGTTCGCCAAAACATGAACTTAATGTTATGATTTCTTCGGAAGGCTGGTTCACTCGAATTAGTCAGGAATTTAAAACTGGGATCTGGCAACCTGAATCAATCAAGGCTGTTACGGGCTGATTTTCTACAAAAATGCTTACGTATTGAAGATTTGCGAATTCATCGCTATTTTGTTTTTCGCTCTCGACTTTCAAAGTATTCACGTTTATTCTATTATGGATGTGGGATTCTTTAGGCTTAAAACGCTCCTCGCAATCTCTTGCGTAATGAGATGAATCACCGCATATATAGCAATTTTTATTTTCTCTTTCAAGATATTGGGGATAGTTCTCTTTAATCTTTGGTTTAAAGTTTTGTGGCCTATTTTTAAAGGGGTCTTGGGTATATCCATAAGTAATAGGAATTTCTTTGTGATCCGCTTCTAGATGAAATATAAATATCTCACTCTTTAGCTAAATCAATAGGCCTAAACCAATCTTCTGCTTCTCGAATGCTAATATGAGTTGCGGTTTCCTTATTTAAAGTTTCGAAATGTTTCTCTTCGACTTTAGCTGCAGGATTTAAACTTAATGCTTTATTTTTAGCCGTTTGAAGTTCGACTTCTTTTTCTAATTTTGCTAACTGTAGTTTAGCAAGTTCAATTTTCTGTTTTTCTAAATCCCTTTCGTTTCGCGATACCCTCTCATCTATACAGTTTTTAATTAAAGTTTTAACGAAATCTGGATCACTTTCAAATGTACTACTCTTCTCAATTTTAGTCTTTAGTTTAGCTATAGTGTCCGTACTCTCCACAGTACCGTCTAGATCCTCATCAAATCTTATGAGATCATCTTTAAGAGCGTTTTTATGCATTTTAGAAAAATATGGAAAGATCCTACCTTTTTTTTCTAGCTCCCTTGTTGCTCGCACGTACGATGTATCCAATAATTGAAGAAAAACGTTGATTTCACTGATTTCACCTCTTCGCAGGTTATCAATAGTTCTTGTAATTATTATTAGGACACCTCTTCGCAGGTGTTTCGTCGATGATAGTTCCAACCTCTACACAGGCGGATTATTCACACTGAGTTAGTTCCAACCTCTACACAGGCGGATTATTCACACTGAGTTAGTTCCAACCTCTACACAGGCGGAACGAAGTTTCCAAAAATGGCGGCGCGTCTCCTCCACGGACGGCTTTTGTTCACGTTCCAAACTTTGATCAAAATCGAAATTTTTTTCAATCCCGGCCTCTACACAGGCGGAGTATTCATGCTGAGTTCAAACCTCTACACAGGTTGAACGAAGTTTCCAAAAAATGGCGGAGCGTCTCCTTCACGGACGCTTTTGTTCATTGTCCAGACTTTGGTTCAAAATCGAAATTTTTTCGATCGCGGCCGAGCCCCCATAATTTGTGGGAGACAACAAGGGGTCCAAGACTTTTGTCTTTCTTATGGTTTATTTAACATTAAACAAAAATTAATTAAAAAGGTAGCTGGTCTAACAGATAAGTTTGACAATGATATGCAGAAGGTAACGCCTGCTCGCGCACCTCTCGTGTTCTCTCTGCTGTTTCTCTCTTCTCTCTTTTTAAGTCTTAAAGTTTTTACAGTTTCAGTTCTACTTTCAGTTAGCTGCGCCTGCGCGCGAAGACTGCGTGGAGTTGTCGATAACTATTGATACTATATATATATATATATATATATATATATATATATATATATATATATATATATATATATATATATATATATATATACTATCCTCGGGTATTTTGCGAATTTCACTTAAATTATTTAAATAATCAAAACCATTCTTATTGCTCTTTGGAAAAGGCCTTTATTTCTCCCTTGAGTTGTCAAAGTAGTTTTAAAAGTAATTCAATTGTTTTCTTCCAGTTTTGGAAACTTTTTAACAAAACTAAGAGGAAGGTGGAAGATAGACATAAAAAAATATGCAGAACGGCATCACCAATATAAATCCCTTCTGCAATATGTTATTAATCTTTATATATAAAAATCTTCTGTGCGTGTGTTTGTCACTAAACTCCTCCTAAATGGCTGGACCGATTTCGATGAAATTTTTTTGTGTGGGTTTAAGTAAATTCGAGAATGGTTTAGATTCACAATTCGGTCCGATATCGCAATTAGTTAAAAAGATATTATTTAAAAACATTCAAAAAAATACAACTCAACATTCACCTGTATTGTTGTAACAACGCTATTGTTATAAAAAAGTAGTGTAAAAATGTTTTTTAAATCAATTCCCCTACTTAGATCAACCAAGAAAAAATTTATTTTAGCTACTTTTTATTAAATAGTTGCAATTAATATAAATATGTATATACATAGGACAGAATCACAACATTAAGTGGTAATTAATTTTTATCAATTATCATTAAAATATCGTAATGTCATCCAAAACAATCGTGTATATAAAATTTCCTTTCAACTGAATGCTTTAACACGTGAGAAAAAAACCTTTTCAAATTTTGACATCAGTCGCCAAAAGGGTCGCTTATTCACCAACGTGGCTGTATTTGTAATTTTTTAATAATTAGTTATAATCAATTAATTTTTATTAATTATAATTAAATTATTGTATTGTCATACAAAATAATCACGTACATTACAATTCAGTTCAATTGAGCACTTTAAAATGTATTTTATTAATGATTGAAAATTCCACCTAGATAAATAAATAAATAAACAAACAAAAAAATAAAATATATATAGAGATCGTGAGCTAATAGTAGGAATTGAAAAAGACGTAAGTTGGCGTCGAAAATTGATTTTCAGCCAAACTGGCCAAACCCGGTCTTTATTGTTACGAAAATGCCAACGATTCACGCTTTTTAGCGTTTTTAATTAATATCTTTTCAAATAATCTTTATATATGTAATTCTTCTGTGCGTGTGTATGTAACTGATCTCCTCCTAAACGGCTGGACCGATTTTGATGAAAGTTTTTGTCTGTTCCAGTGGACTCGAGAATGGTTTAGATTTATAATTCGGTATAGAAATGTTTATTTAATTAATTTTTTATTTATAAATTGTTGATCTTGGAATGTTTTACATTGGATCCGTCAGACTGCGCTACGATCACAGTATAGAATATTCAAAAATCTTTTATTATAATTCAATTTGGTCCCGACAGTTGGTGCTGTGATCATTTCAGGAAAATATTTTGTAACTTCGTGTAGTTATTCTGTTGAAATAAATCGTGTGTTTATTAAATTATTACATTCAGATGTAATTAGTGATTGAAATTTTACTCAATTTTACTCAAATTTTACTCAAAACGGTCCAGATTGTTAAAGCTTATTCATAAAAATTTGGAATTTTTGATTTTAAGATGTGTGTACAGGACAAGGTCTGTCGGGTCCTCTAGTACATAATATGATATTTAAATTCAAAATAAAAGAATTAAAAACTGAAATTGAAATTTTTGATGGAAATGCGCAAGTCTTATTTAATGAAAAATTTTCAAATTTGAATTTTGCCATTAAAATTTATCAGAAATAAAGTAACCACAATAATGTTTATTTATTTATTTTCTTTCACTTATTTTGAACTCAAATAAATTTAAAAACACAATATGTTAAGTATTCTATCATTCTTACAATTTAATTTACTAGAATTTATAATTTTTATTAAATTCGTATATATCAAAGTGAAATGAAAAGAAGTGTCTATGCGGACAAGCAGCGATTTAAAAAGTAAAATGAATTAATATTGATTATCCCTTCATATTTTTTATTTCACAGAAAGAATGCAAGGCTTATCACGTGGGGCCCAGAACATTTGCAAGTCAAGTGACCATTATTTCTTCTGAAATATTTCATGACACAATAGTTTCTTGAAGTCAATCTTAATATAGATCTCGAGGAATAGTCGTCTGCTGAACAAAATTCGAAGCGCTCAACGTGCGCTTTGCGTTTGAGCTTGAAACTGGTGTTAAAATTTTTGTTAAGTGCATCAATATTAACTTCAGCCTGCATAATGGACTTAGAAATTGCAGGAGCTTTTTGTTTCATGCCATTATTAATGGTTATAGCGGCACAAGGATGGACATGGATGATTTGTATATTTATTTGTTTACCATTATTTTTTATTTTGTATTATTTTAAAGTAGCATCTAAATCAAGAACTCGATTCTTTTTCGGATGGAGCCTAGTTTCGTTTTTCTTTTTACTCGGCATATTTGAATTGGAGGTTGTGCCCTATTTAGAGATTCTCTTCATAGAAAATTTTGTTCTCATGTGTTTTGTTGCCTGCATGTGTCTGTGTATCTTTTTTGCAAAATCCCACCCACAAGCTACTCTTCCCATTATAAATGCAGCAGAGAGAAGTGTTTCAAAAACTGAATTGCATAAAAAAATTCGGTGTGAGATATGTTCCTGCGCTCAACCTGCTAGGACTTACCACTGTGATGTATGTGGTGTTTGTGTGCACAGAAGAGACCATCATAGTATTTGGTAAGCATAATTATGTGTTGCATTCTAAGTTATATTGTTTGTGCAGTTTTATTTAAGTGAATAAATTGAGCATATAATATAGGATTAGCAACAATGAATTAATTTGAAGCATAATTATGTAGGGTTTATTTTGGGTTTAAAAGAATCAATGGCAAAAAAGAAAATGTCTTTGTTTTGGGAAAAGGTCTAATTTTATTCAACACTTTTTTTAGGGGGTGAGGGGAGAAGTTTTTTTATATATATTAATGTTTTCATTTGTACAATCAAGCTCTGACGCCACTGAGCAGCGTAAAGAATCTGATGCATGTTAACTCTTTTTAGGCTAACAGTCATCACTTTAACAAGGTGTAGGAGTTTGGATATGGGCATGTCACTTGACCATGATTGAAAATTATAAACTCAATCACCTGTAACCCTTGTGTTGCTTTAGGAGTAAGCAATCAATAATTTTTGTAATAATATGTACTGGAGTATTATGAAAAATATTTGAATCATAATACAGTTGATGGCCACCACAAATAATTCTAAAATCATAAAAATACTAGTAGAAGTTTTAAGAATAAGCAAGGTAAGGTGTAAGAAATTAAAATTCCAAATGAAAATTCATAGGATTCCCTAATCTTTTTTACTATGAGTATTGCTCAAGTATTTACTATGAGTATTGTAAAATCAATTGTACTTAAGTTAATTTTGAAAATATGACTAAAGTAAAAGAGGACCGTAAAATCTTCCATAATGTTATCTTTCATTATTCATTTAATCTGGAAACCTCTGAATTTCTAGCAAACATTTTATAAAGGTCTGGCTTAAATTTTGTGTTGAAAAAGAACCTTTTTGGCATATTAAAAGTTGTATTTCTCTCTGGGAACATTTTCCTGTTGCTCTAAGTTTAAAATTACACGGAAGAAAAGTTGGTACTTTTGATTGAATTAAGGGTTTACTTTTCATCAAGTTAAAATATCAAATTTATTAAATTTGTTTTTCTTGACATGGAGTTGTGTTTTAAACAATTAACAACACATTTCATTTGTTATGCTTTTAAAATATAGCGTTTAATTAAGCTATTTGTGATTCATACATTATAAAAAGGAAATATGTGTAATTTGTTTGTAATAATTAAAATGTGTAGTTAATTGTCTAAAGTATAGAATAGGTGGTCCCTTGTAGTTGGTAATGTTTATCTAGATGCCAGAAGGAATTCAGCTCTTCATTACTTCTGCTTGATTTCACACCTATCGCTAAATATAGGTAGTTTGATGACTGATTCTGGTCAGCAAAAAATTGGCTTTGCCAAGGGGGTACCTATTGTTCACTTTAACCTAGTTAATTATATGCTTTGGTATGATAATTAAATTTAAATTGTACTGTTATAATCATTATGTTGAAAAATTATATCTTCAAAGAAATTTTCTGGCTGTGTTCCTGATTCTTATGTATATATTTTTCCTCTGAAAATCCTTTTCAATTAACTAATAACTAACTTAAATTAACTAACTTCAGCCTTTAATTTTCTTCAAGCCTAGAAATATATAAGCTTCCAAAATTAATTTATTTACATTATCAGTTGAAAATTGCATATCATTGGTCTAAGGTTTCTTAAGTATTTTTTTTTTTTTTTTTTTACCCTAGGTTGGATACATGCATTGGTTCTAGAAATCAAAAGTACTTTATAGGGGCCCTTATAGCATTGCTTCTTTCATGTTTCTACAGCAGTAATTTGACTTTAACTACAATTTGTCACCCAACACTTTTAGGAGGGCTGCTTTTAATACCAGATGATTGTAGTGATGTCTTTGGAGATATTCAGTAAGTTTGCAAGTGGAATTTTCTTTTTATACAACAAACATGTTTTTTAATTGATTTTAAAATAACTTTATACATACTAAGTCATGAGATTGTCTCAATTTGTTATTCTAAAAGTGTTAAAATTTTTGGTCTTAGAATTTCAATTAGATTGAGTTTTTATTGTAGAATTATAAGTTTTTTTAACATTCATTTATGAATTAACATCATCTGGTCTAGTGGTTAGCAATGCTGACTGCTGTGCCATAGGGTCTGGATTCGTATCCCGGAGAAGATGTGGATGTTTGTAAATGCATAGTGCCTTCATGGCATAGGGGGTACTATAAATAGCCATCCATCTGTAAGTCTTCTCATGTGATTGGTGAAAGGGAAAGAGGGGTGAGAGGCCCTGACCACCCCCAGGTGTCCTCCCTCAAAATTTGGTTGGGAAACAAGCCAGATTGTATTGTCACCTGTATGGTACTCAAAGCTACTGCTAACGACGTGTCACTTAGCCCTTTGCCATGATGAATTTCGTGGGCCTCGATCTGGCCTTTGCCGATCAGGTGGCATCAGTAACTACAACATTACTTTAAATTGAATTAATATCTTTAATGAGGCACAAGCATTCTAAACTTAACAAATGAGGTTTATTATAGAATTGTGATATAAACTTTAGTTTGTGATAAAATGTTCATATGTTAGAATGTTCATTGTATTTATAAAAACTGGATTTTATGAAAGTTAAAATGATTCACCTGGAATTCAATATGTTGTGTGTGTTTGATACATTTAAAATAATATAACTTAGAAAAACAACTACTGTTCAAATTTAGTCTCTTTTGAAAATGAGTAAGGCATTGTTTGAGGAAGAAATAGTCAAATTTTATGAATTTTTATTTTAAACATTCTATTCTTGTTCATTCTTTTATATATTCCTTGGTTTTCAAATTATTTTTATGTACAATGTTAGCACAGTGATATTGTTTCACGATAACTTCCCTAGTTTGCCCTCATCATTTGATTGTGGTTTAAAATTATGAGATCTATTGTCAGCTGTCATGTTGCATCTTTGGTAAAAAATTGATTTAATAACTAATTTTAAATTTTAAAAATATTTTTTAAATTAATACAGTAGAACGTTGTTTATCAGAATCAATTGGGACCAGTCACCATTCGGATATGCGATTGTTCGGATAACTGAACACCGAATGCGATCCATGCAGTACAGGAAACTGAACACTATGTGAATATTGAAAATCATCACATGCGGAAAACGTGCTTGAAGAAAAAAAAAATAGGTGCAAAATATCATAATTTTACCTTTATTGTGGAAAATAATCAAGCAAGATCTCTGATTCTCTTAAGCAGCAGTAATTGAGCAGGACAGCATTCGGATTGTTGTTCGTACCACTCCATAGCTGTCTCTTAATGTAGAAAACGTGCCAGCATTTGATGGACACTTGCTACTTTCATTGTTGTTGTTGTCCTCGTCTTCATTCGTTTCGTCGTCGACAGGGTCGGATTCTTCTTACACGGAAGTCACAATATCGTCATCATTTAGCATTTGAATTTCACAGTCTTCTGCATTGCATGCCATCCAGGTTTCTACATCTTTTTCATCGCATTCTTGAAAACACGGGATCGATTGGACAAAGTCAGTAATCTCATCCCTGTGGTCATCACCTTTTTTGCCTTCTAAATTGACAAAAAAAATGACAAAAAAAACTGGTTCAGATATTTGAAGCTCTAGATAATTGATGTTCGGATAAACAACCTTCTACTGAATTAATAAATAGGTTCAGTATGAGTTAAAAAATTTTTTAAGGAATTGAACTAATATTCATTCTTTCCTCCCTCAATTTCGTAGCTCTTGTGTTGCTCTTAATTGCAATGGTTATAAACAATCTATCAATTCTTTTCAATTTCAGTATAGCCATTTGCTTTGTTAGTGCTGTATATACTCTGATGATAGCTGCTCTGGGAGTCTTTCTTTTTTTCCAACAACTGTGGCTTGTGTCGAACAACATGACCTTTCAGGAATGGAAGCAAGGGCAGAAAGGCTTATACAGCAATGGGTGCATCAGGAATTTATGGGAATTTTTTCATGGTTACACATAAACCATGAACATGTTAATGAATTTATGCTTGTAAATAAATATATCACTCTTCTCATTAACCTGTAAATGTATATGTTTTATATCTGATCAAATCTTTAGTAAAATCCTTTTTTTGGAACATCCCTTGGCAATGATTTAAAAATTGCACTTTAGCATCAGCTTCGTTGAAGTTTGAAGTTGTAGTAGAATGAAACGAGATTGCATCGCATATGAAAATCAAAGACCACACTGTTGCAGATGTAAAAAAAAACATGACATGAAGTAAAATTGTAACCCCCCTCCCCCCCAAAATCTTATAAAAATGACTAAAATAAATTTTAAAAAAATCCTGATTTCCTTAAGAACACCATGCAGCTTTTCTTTCTGACAACAACTGCAGTTTAGCTTAAAAAAAAAGAGAACAAAATTGACTCTTAACTGGATAATTCCAGTTTAAAGTAAAAAAAAAAAACGGAATGCACATTGTGCAGAACTATATGCAGAATTTTTTCCTTCTTGAGGAAAATTCCACCTAAATATATATATAAAAAAATTTAACTCAATTCCTACTTTGAATAGATGAATAGAAAGTATTTTATTAACAACTGAAAATTTGAATAAGATATATATATATATATATTAGGGAGAGAGTGAACTAATAGTAGGAATTGAAAAAAGAGCCTGATTTGTCTGCATTGTTGTAACAATGCAAACCTGGTTTGGCTAGTTTGGCTGAAAAACAGGTTTTCGATGCCAACTTTTGTCTTTGTTTTAAGTTACATTGTTACAAGGATAAAGACGAATCTAAGTTGGCATCAAAAACCAGTAATTAACTCTTAACTTTTCAATTTTTTAAATTTCTATGAAAAAATTTATCAGTTCTCAAGTAATAATAAAAGGGAATAATATGAAAAAAAAAGTTAACCAGTTTTAAATTGAATTTCAGTCATTTTTTGTTTGTTTGTTGTAAAAGTGCAACATTGCACAGTAGTGTTGTAAATCACAAAACTTTTTTTTATTTGAGGATTTTATTATTCATCATAAAATGTTTAAATTTTTTACCTGGTATTTTTTTTTTTGACAATAAACTAGAGGAAGCATAAAATATAATGGATTCTTTTTATAGCAAAAACAGTTCTTGAGGCATCAGAGACTCTTATTATTGTTGTGATTTCTGGAAAAAATATACTTCCATCTAATGACAAAATTAGCATGTATTTCGTTGCAATAATCTTTTTTTCTCAGATAAGTGATTTGTAGGTATTTAAAAAAAATATTGAGTCTAAAATTAAAATAAATCATATGTTTCAGAAATGCAACAGTGCGAAGTTAAGGGTCAATTTAAATTTCATTGATTAATTAATATTTGAAAAAACTGTATTAACATCAAGTGTCATCCACTAAATGTTTAAAAAATTTTTTTTGAACTTGATTGGATGAATAGAAATTATTTTATAGAGAAAGTGAGCCAATAATAGATTGAATGGGCATTAGAAGCTGTGTTTATGCAGACAAAAAAGAAAGAAAAAGTGGTTAAATTTTGTGCTATTATATGAGCAATTAGGCTACCAGAGAAAAGATGATTGTCATTTTAAAGAATTTATCACCTCTTTGTCATCAGATAATTTTTGTTGCAAAGGGATGGTCTAAAACAGGATCCTACCTATCTTTTTATGTAATATGGTTATTAATTTTTTCTCCCATATAATGAGAAGTATTATTGTTATTGAATTAATTTACAAGCACAGACAAATGTTAAAAATAATTTGGAACATTGTGCCAAATTGTTACATAAGTGATTGGTTAAATTGATTTTGAATATCATGTTTACTAAAAAATGAAATTTTTGTTGAAATGGCAGGTTTTGTGTGATAAATTCAGGCACTATACTTTTTATTTAATCTAGAAATTGGGAGTTCTGTACAATACTCAAGAATAATAGAAAGAGGAAAAATATACTTAAAGAAATAAAGATAAAGGGAACTGTTAGAAAATTGGAAAATGTGATTAAAGATTAATTTGAATGTTTAATCATCTTCATTGCTTGTATTTTGATTATTTAACTCTTCTTAATTATAAACAGTATATATATATAAAACTTTTGTGTATCTTATATCTAATTTCTGTGGATTATAATTTTTTCATTTGTATTTGTTTTATGTGGAATTTATATAAAATTGAAATACAATTCAATTGAAAAAAGTTTCTCTTAAAAAAAAGATTTTTGAATATGGGATTAGTTTTATTTGTATATAGATAAAACACAATAGAATACATAATTGAAGTTTGATATTTAGAAAAAGAATGTCAAAGTACCTTTTTAAATCCGATATTTTATAACAGAATCTCTAATTAGCCATATTTTTTTTACTGTATTTTACTTGAATTCTTTGTGTATTATTTAAAAAATGATTGTTATCAATTTTTAGAACTCTATTTAACAATTAATGTGGGTATCTCATTGTTTTCTGTACTGTTACCATACACTATTTTTTAGGTATATTATACTTTTTCTGTTTTGTTGTGTATTTTTCATTCTTTAAAAACTGTATGGCAAAGTTTCATTGTACTATATCATTCTTTTGTGTAAATGAGCTGTTTCCATAAAAAAATATTGTTTTGTGGTTCCTTAATAAGTATTATTTTCTTGTTATTTTGTTAAGCTTCTGTGTGGTTGGACTTTTTAATCAGAAATTGAAATCAATGTTCATCATTGTGTGCTTGTCACATAAATAATTGTAGATAATATTTTAAAACATAAGCACTTAGTAGTTGATGAACACCATCCAAATGAAAGTTAACTCTTTCCTTTAGTAGTTGATGTATTAAATGCACTCCTGTAAAACAAAAATTTTTAATGAAAATTTTATCACTGTTACAAGTTAATTTAAAATGCTAAATCATTTTTACTGGAGAAAACTATTCACATTTGGACTATGTGGATGTTTTGAAAAGCCTAATGAGTTAAAAGTTTTAATTGTAAAATTGTATCATGATTCATCATTATGAAAGTATCTAGCTGTGAAATATCCTATAGTGATGTTGGAAAATAATCATTCATGTTATTTAACTAAAAACATATCTGTAGCGAATAATGTTTTAGACTTAATTACTCACATATTTGCTACTTTCTGTACTCTTCTAGCATGATTGAGGTACTTCTCAGTGAATTTTCTGTGATGCTTACAATGTCTTTTGTTTCCAAAGTAAATGTAGTATTTTTATATATTTGTTGAGAGTATTACCCAGTAATGACACTCATCCAGTTTTTACCCATTTGTTAGCTTTACTGTCTTTTCCTTAAAAAAATCTTTTAGGTGAGAAATATGGTGTAAATAAATTGCATGCTTGTTTGTGAATTGGTTGAATTTATGATATTTTGAAAAATGAATGAATTGACATTTTAATAATTATATATATGTATCAAATGAATCCATTACTTAATGTATTTATTTTACACTTATTGTATAACCTGGGTTTAGATAGTAATTTTATTCACATTTTTATCGCAAAATGCCAAATATTTGATCAAATACCTGCAATAATTGTCTTTCTTGCCTCTTTTTGCAATTTTTTTTATTTATGCTTTTTGTACATCCTTAAAAAACATTTTTTATGCATTCTGCATTTTTAATAATTTAAAATTCATGGAATTCTTCAAAATTTCACGTTGCTTTCTATCAAAGCTGTTAATATATAAATAGTGGATCAGTGGGGTATGTAGAATTGTGTGTCTTAGCAGTGCATTCTTTTTATGTGTTACACAATCTATGCAATTTTAGTATTATACATTGACCAGTTAATCTGTGTAAATGAACTTGGATTATTTTAAGCACATTCCTATGTGAGAATTTTCTCACATTTTGTTTTTATTTTATGTCACTGACAAATTTAAATATGTTGATCACATAATAAATAGTTACACTCTATTTTTTGTTGTTTTTTACATTTAGTTCATTACCATACAATATCTACACTCTGTTGTTTATTGTAAGAGTTGTCTATTATAAAACACACACACACATTTTTTAAGATTCTGAACAGCCTAGATAATTTTTTTCAACCTTTCAAAGGAAAATTATTTCTGAAAAGTCAGTATTGAAAATACTTTCATGAAATATATCTGCAAACATTTGATGTGATTTCAGATTTATTGATTATATATAATTATTATGTATAAGGAACATGTGGTATTAGTAGCAAAAGGGATTCAAATATGTCTCTTATTAATGATAATACAGTAAATATAAAAAATTTAGTTAAAATATATATACTATTTCTCTCTCTCAGGATTCAATTTACAGATCATTTGGCTTGTAAAGTATTGGTCGCTTAATCACCTTGTCAGATTCTAGCTGTTTTAATATTTTTAAAGATTTAACTATAGTAAAAGATAATTAAAATGCTATTATAATAAATGCTATTATAAATGTTGTAGTTGTAGCAGATCTTGGGTTCGAGTCTTGATTCGACTAAAGGTGAGTGGGGAATATAGAGATATTTCTATATCAAATGCAGCTATGATTCTGGGTGGTGTGGTTGGTTTGTCGCTGGCCTTCTGCACCTAAGGTTGTGGGTTCGACCCCGGCCCAACTCGGTGGATTTTCATGATGCAGAAAATCGAGAGAAGCCAGGTCGCATGATTATACGGCATGCAAAAGATTCCTAGTGTCTATTTGGCTTGGATGCTCTCAGCAAAATTAAATCCTAGTACTGGTTTGCATTGTCAGAGCTCAGGTGTCTTCCTCTGGGGAGGAAACTGGGCGTCAAAATTACTCGGGCGATTGGTATCCACCTATATGGTGCCGTACTAAAGAGATACCAGCTTCCGGGGATGTACTAGGTCTGCAATGGTAAAACACCCATCCGCAGCCCATTAGAAATAAATGGTTCTGGTGTTGTGGCGAGAAAGTTATAAAACCTTTATTTGAATGCAGTTTAGAGAATAACGAATCAATTCATAACTCTCTTACGATAATAATGTGGCTGTAGTAGTCGAGTGATCTCGTGGCCGGCGTGTCATGAGGCCCTAGTGCTACTGAGGACCTGCTATGTAGAGGGACTCCTTAAATCTGTCGAGATTTAAAAGTACTTCTGCCATGGTGCGGGTGGCCGCAGTAACCTAGTGGACAAGTTAACGGACTTGTAGCTGGCGTGTCATGAGTTCGAGCCAAGTACCGCTGAAAACACACCGTGCAGAGAGGACCTACTTGTGATTTGTCGAGGCTCAAATGTCTTCCTGTTGGTGTGGTGTGGAAGTTAGGTGAGGGGGTGCCAGCTCAGTTGTTGTCCTTGTAACTGGACCGTGGTTCAAAATTGCGAGGTCCATCGTACCAAACCCTCGAGTAGCCGAAAAGTGCGACGTAAATATTCACCCTCTCACTTGGCATGTTGTGGCAATTAGGAGAGTAGTGTGCCAGCTCAGATGTCAATCTCGTCACTTGGCTGAGGTTCAAAATCATGAGATCTGTCGCCAGTAGCGCACACAGGAATTTTTCAAGGGGGGTTGAAAGTTCAACATTCTTGTATCATGCTCCTTTTGAATTTGTCGATTTTCGGGAACAAAACTCATTAAAAAACTAATTATTGAATAAATAGTTAGCATTAATTAATAAAATTAATCATTAATAACAAATACTTAACTAAATTTTATGTACTATATACTTAGAATTTAATCAATCGAAAAAGTCAAGGACTTTGGGGGGGCAGACCCCCCTTGTGTGCGCCACTGTCTGTCGCTAATAGCCCTCGTGTTGCTTTATAGTGCGATGGTAATAAACGTTCAATCATAATACTAATAAAAATAAATTTTATATATGCTTACAGTGCGTTTTAAATCACGAATATCTACAGCCAGGAAACTCATAATTTCACATTGCATTCCACAATTTCAGTTTATTGTCGTAGTTCTACACACAAACACTTCGGTGCGATCTTTCAGTACAGAAACGACAATTCTGAAAACTTCCTTTCGTACGTCTGCGTAGGAGCTCGTGTCTTCCAGCGCTCCGTTGTTGGCTTTGAAGAGAATCGCCTCCTCTTGTTCGCTGGTGACTACGTCTGGCAAAGCACGCCTGAGTTTCATGACGGCTTTCAGCATGAGTTCGAAGGAATCTGTTTCGTTTCGCAGCGTTATTCCCGAGGGCACAGACGTCGCCGTGAAGTGGGCGCTTCTGGAAGCTTTCCGGATGGTTTCACTTGTGACATTGGGCAACCTCGAATCTGTGATGCTGAAGCAGGTGTTGGATGTCAAATGCTTTTCTGCTACTCGAGACACTGTAAGAAATTAACAATGGCCTATTATTTATGAGAAGTTACATCTTCGTCACTTTTCCGCGCAAATGATTTAAATGGATTGTAAATAAAAGAGGTTTCCCGTTAAGGCTCCCTCGTCTTTTTTTTTTGAGACTAGTTAGACTCCTTGTGTGCCGACAAGTATAACACAAGGCTTACAAACGTAAGTCAATACTCAAAACAATGGAAGGATAGGCATGTAGAAGGATATAGACACAAATGGGAACCAAAAGGGGGGAGTGGATAGAAATAAAACAAATACAGAATTAAATACTAGATTGCTCACATGCAAACGTAGGTAATCAATAATTAAAATTATACAATGAGGAAGATAAGAAAACATGATCACAAAAAAAATTTCAAAATACAAATACATATATATACATACATACGTACATACATATATATATACACACATGTGTGTATATAAATACATATATATACACACATATACAAGTTTACGTTCACGTTACGTTAACAAACACACTAAAAATTTAGAATATAAATAGTATAGGAAAAAATGCTATTTATGTATGCACAAAACGATGTAAATGATGATTTGCCTTCAACAAAGGCAGAGAAAGGAGGAGGCCACACTATATTGTTCCCTTGTAGGCAATTCATGAGTGTACGTCTTTCCGAAGAGAATTTAGTACAAGCAAGAATCAGATGCTTGGCATTCTGGATTGTGTCACTGGAGCAAGAACACTGGTCAGTAGGCGACAAATCGAAGCGCTTTAAATAGGCTTTTAAGTTTCCATGCCCAGTTAGAAATTGGGTAAGTTTAAAACTAGGATGAAAGTGCTTAGCCTTTAAACGGCTCTGAATAGAAGGAATAACTTCTTTGGTGAGATGCGCATTATTTGAAATTTGATACAAGTTATTCCCCTCGGAAATATATATAAAATCTTTTCTTTAAAAACTTTATATGATTTTGGAATGTTCATAGGAATCGGATCGCTTAATTTTGTCGCTTCTTTTGCAAGCCAGTGAGCACGTTCATTGCGATAGATTCCCGTATGTCCTCGAACAAAAGAAGAGAAAACTTGTACTCCTCTGCTTCGAAGAAAATTGAGATTAATATGCGTTTTAACAATTAGTTTATTTTGGGAATTAATGTTATTTAAGGCACACAAAGATGATAGGGAATCGCTGCAAATTAAGAAATTCGATGAAAGGATTTCTTTATTGCAGATCCAAGAGACTGCTTGAGCTATGCAAAGTAATTCAGCCTGAAACAGTACACTCATCTCTTATTCTAAATTGGCGAGTTTCAATTTCAATAAAATCTTGGAAGATAACAAATGCAAGGCCAACCTTAGTGTTGATTTTGCTACCATCCGTAAAGCAGACAAGTGGAAAGTTGTTTTCAATATTTTTACGGTAATTAACCAAGTTAAGGGGAAATCGTTCAGAAGGATGAGGGAGCTCAGAAACTCTTAGGGAATCATCTAGACTCTTATTGGTACAGTTCTTCGTTGCAATTTTGAATTCATTATTTCTAATAATAAAGATGTCAATAGGTCGAAAGCCTTAAATAGCAAACACTGCTTCATTGGATATCGTTCGATACCCAGAAATAACTCGGAGAAGTATTCTTCGTTGAATTTTTCGTAAAAGCCGACAATTTATTTTCTTCTTCAAGGCGGAGCCCCAGATTCGTGAGCTGTAACAAATAAATGGAACAATCCCTTGTTTATAAATGAGGGATGATACATTGGACTTGATCCCAAAGCTATTCCGGGCAACTTTATTAAGCCCTAGCAGAATTTTTCACATTTATTTGAAAGATGCAAAACATCTTGTTTCCAACAGAATTTGCTGTCTAGGACAACACCAAGATATTTTAGTTCTTTCACACAATCAAGAGAAAACCCATTAAGGGTGAGGTTGCCAGTGAGATCGTTGTTTTCTCTCTTCTCCAAGAACATAACTTTTGACTTAACCGCATTAAACTCTAATTTATAATTCTTTGTCCAGGTTGATGCAAAGTCAAGAGTAAGCTGCGCTTGTCTGCTTATGTCATGAAAAGACTTTATCTGGAAACAAAGAAGTAAGTCATCGGCAAAAGCAATCATTTCACAGGAAGAGAAAGCCACGATTTTTTCCAAGAAAATCATTTTTAATGACGTTCCAGAGAAAAGGTCAAGAAACGGATCCCTGAGGACATCCGTTGTTCAAAAATTTTCTCTTTTCAGGAATGACCTAAAAATAAAGTCACAGATCTATCCTTCAAGAAGCTGGAAATGACGGCAAATAAGTTGTGGAAGAATATATCTTTCGAGAGAAAAATGTTCCAAATCTTTATATATAAAATTCTGTGCGTGTGTATGTGACTGAACTCCTCCTAAATGGCTGGAGCAATTTTGATGACATTTTTTTTGTGGGGTTTCAAGTGGATTCGAGAATGGTTTAGAATCACAATTCCGTCCGAAATATCAATTTGTTAAAAAGATATTAATTGAAACTAGTTTTTGGCGCCAACTTTGATTTGTCTGCACTGTTGTAACATTGTTATTATTACAACAATGGCAAAAGTTGGCGTCGTAAATCAGTTTTCTGCCAAATTGGAATTTCATGACGTTGCTCTACTGACTGTGTATTAATTAACTTTGTTTAAAAAATAAATACTTTTAACATGTGATTAACTTGAAATATATTTTTAAAATCTCAATTTCTGCAATGTTTTTAATTTTTGTAATTTAAATTCATAAAAAAAAGAAAAAAACTATTGTATGTTAGCAATAGCGACGAATTTAGCGGACTGTAAACAATTGTGGTCTAAGACTAAAAGGTTTCGGTTTCAAATTGCTGTCTGTTGAAAGAAAATTGATTCAATGATAAGTCCAAGTTCAATTTGATATAATTGGATATATTTCAATGCTGAAGAACATTTCACTATGATTAGAATAGTTCACATGTAATAATGTACGTAGTTCACAAGTATTAGCATTTCGACACAAGAATATTTCACAATAGAATGTTTCACTAAAACGAGTGTTTGCATCTTAAGAAAGATACATGCACTGACTGTTGCCACAAGACTACTTCTAAATAGAAGTGTTTCACTGCAACAGCGTTACCTAACGGCTTTTACTATTCAACATACCGCCCCCCCTTGAAACCTCAGAAGGGTTTCAAAAAAGGAGAGGTTACGAAATATACGACAATAAAATACAGATATGATAAAATAAGAATAAAAGAATTAAATTAAAGTTCAAGTTCACATTCTTGAGAGTTAGGTAAAAGATTGTTACACTTATTGGTAAACTAATTTAAATTTTGCAAAGCTAGCAGTGAAATTTATGTGTCGAGGAGGCATGAAGACGAAAAACAGTTTCTTAAAATTGGCCTTTAATAATCAATCATAAAGTCACTCTGCTCGTTACTGGAGCGATAAAATAAACAATAAGTTCAAAAATCAACATTACCAGAGACATCCGATTCGAACCGTCTTCTAATATTGTAAAATGAATTTCTAATCTGAAAATGGTGATGCAACCTGCAGTTGCATTGCCAACCAGCCGTTCTCTCCCTCTAAGAGTTAAACCACTCACACACTTCTTATATTTCTGTTTCTCCTTCCTTGAAAAACTAACATGAGCCGAGTTTAAATACTCGCTCGATTTGCATTGCAGTTGCTGCCAACCACAAATCACGAAACTCAAAAAGATCGGGTTCGAATCGGTGTGCTTACTTTCATTGAGATCATGGAACGGGATTGGAAAAACAACACAAGGAGATCATAAAAATTTGGATCCGACTTTTTAAATGTCTAACAATCGGCCCCCCTTTTTCCAATGTCGCACCATTATCTCTTGCAAATCAGTAAATTAATTTTAATCTATAATCATATGTTTATACAATTTAACACAAAAAATACATTTTATTCACAATCTTTATTGTAATAAACAAACTAATATTTTAATCTTAAAGAAACAAAGTCTTATTCTCTAAAAAGAAATAATTTTCTACAAAATTCTAACAATTTTTCCTTTACCATGGGTTTGGTAAAAATGTCCGCCAAATTATTTTTGGTACCTATATATTTAATTTGGAAAACCTTGTCGTATATCAAATTCCTTAGAAAATGATAACGAACATCGACATGTTTTGTTCTATAATTTTCTACCGGTGACTTTGAAAAACTTATAGCAGCTTGATTATCACAAAACATTACATTTTCACTTAATTCCAAATTTAAACTTTTATTATTAATTACATTCTTTATCCAAATGAATTCCTTAGCTGCTTCTGTTAAACTAACATACTCAGCTTCCATGGTCGACAGACTAACGGATTTTTGCTTGAAAGTTCGCCATGAAATTGGAGTTTCGTCTATAAAAGTTATGAACCCTCCCATTGACACTCGATCATCCCTATTTGTAGCAAAATCTGAGTCTGAATAACATCTTAGTTTTGATAATTTAACTTTTGAAAGTTCTAATTTATATTCTTGAGTGTATTTTAAATAACCTAATAATCTCAATAAGCATTAGTGATATCTACTTGAATATGCGTCCATTTCCACAAACATACACAGATAGTGAAAAATAATCTTACAATATAGTAAAGTTAATAACTGGACTAAATACCTCGTCAAATGACTCGCCTCTTAATTGTGTGTTACCTCGCGCAACTAAGCGGGCCTTGTATCTAACAATTTTATTATTTTCATCCTATTTAATGGTATAAACCCAACGGTTTTCTAAAATTTTTATATTATCCGGATGATCAACTAAATCCCTAACTTTACGTTCCATCATTACGTTAATTTCTTTATCCATTGCATCATGTCATTTAGATGCGTCTCTGGATCTTATCGCCTGTTTGTAACAGTTAGGAATAGCCACCTCAACCACAAGAGCCTCCCGCCGCCCTGACAAATCCGAAAATCCCCGGGATTCGGCACTATCCTTTCCAAAATCAAACAAACCAGGATCATACCCAACACTATGCCTCCCACAGCATCTCTCCATTTCGCCAAAAGATTTCAATCGGGCTGCCCCCCCCTCTACACCACAATACACGCCAGATCCAGCCACTCTCCCACCCACATCTCGAATCCACTCAACCTCCGCACATGGGATCAAGTCACGATCATCGGAAGATACATCTGGTTTTTCAGATGTTGAGGGCGTCTCCGCACTTGTCCCCGAAACCAAACGACTCGCCAATGAATCCCCCGCTCCATCAGAATCATCCCCATCGTCACAACAATCAGGAAGGTTTAAACCATATCCAAGGCCACCATTAACGCTTTGTCTAAAATTAATTCCCCTCCTATTTTCATCGAATATATATATCTTACATTAATAGTCTCGACTAATTTATTTTCATCTATCAACCATACTCTATAACCCCTAGCACGCTGTGCGCATCCCACAATAACTCCCATTCTCGCACGCATATCGAACCCCCTTCCAATTTGTCCCGGCACACCAGCACATGCCAAACATCCAAAAGGCCCCAGATGCAACAACGATGGCCCTCCACCCGAATATTCCTCGAAAGGCGTCCCGTCACTGTCCCCGTGACAAATTCGACTCCACGCATAAGTGAAACAAAGCAATGCCTCTCCCCAAAACTTATGGGGAACTTCACTAGACTTAAGCAATGTTTTGATGCCATCTAGAGCGGTTAAATTGAATCTCTCCGCGACCCCATTCATTTCTGGCGTATATGAATTTGTTACCTCATGTTTTATACCCAGTTCTGTCAAGAAATTATCCATATCCTTATTACAAAATTCTAGTCCGCCATATCAGTTCTAACTGCTATTACCTTTTTACTTAGAAAACGTTCTGCTCGTTTCTGAAATCTTATAAACGTATGAAATACGTCAGATTTATTTCGGATGGGAAATACAGTCACCTTTCTTGAATAATCGTCAATTATACTCAAGAAATATTTATTACCGCCTTGGCTTTCAGTTGGCATTGGACCACAGAGGTCCATATGCAACAATTCCAATGGACGTTTTGATCTTACGGCCCCCGTCTTTTTCAATGAAACTCTCTTGGACTTTGCTAATTTACATGGTATACAATGAGTCTGACCATTATCAGTTAAGCGTGGGAGACCTTTTACACTATCATTTTTACTAGTTCTTACCAAGTAATCGTTATTAACATGACAAAAGCGTTGATGCCATATTTCTATTGATCCGTTTTTTGTTTTAGCGGTTACATCACTAAAAAAACTAATTTCTTTACTCTTTGGTATAATATAATGATCCGGCTTAAAAAAAAATACAAATTTTCATGGCGTGTCGCCGAGAACAATTTTATCCAGTCTGTTAAAAACATTAATTTTACCTTTAGTACCCACAAAATGCGCACCTTTACTTTCTAATCTGGAACCGGATAACAAATTTCTCCTCAACTTAGGATTAAATAATACATCAGACAAAGTTATTTCATGAAAACTCTCCTTATATTTTACCCGAAATCTAAGTGTACAGATTCCTTCTACGGGGCAACTTTTATCCTCCGTTGCTAACGACATTTTCATGTTAGTTATCGGTTAAGATCTAAAAATAAACTCTTGTCATTACAAAAATGACTCGTGGCAGCAGTATCTATTACCCAAACACCTTTATCAGAGTTTTCCTCAAATAAGATACAACTAGTTACGAGTTGTTTATCTAGTTCTAAAAGACTACATTCAGCTTTACAAAATCTTAAATTTATATTAAACTCTGTGTTATATAAAAGTTTCATTTACAGTTGAAATCTGTAGAGACTTTTTTCTCTTTACAGTTTACTTTAAGATGCCCGTACTTATTACATACATAACACGGACCTATAGTCTTAATAGATTGTTTAACATTTTTAATAGTTTTACAGTTAAATACCTTACCACCTTTCTTTTGGTAATCTTTCTTGCCATTTGGATCTCCATGAGCTGCAGCCGTAGCACCAGGTAACATCTTCGACTTCTTCGAAGTGAAACTGCTCAAGTAAGCATTCTCCGCTTTCTCCAAATCTTGTTTCATCAATTGAAGACGATTGGCTTCTAATATCAGCTCTGCTTCAATTTTGACAACTCTGAAGTCCTCTTCTTTCCATCTGTAGATTTGTTGCACGGTAGACTGGAATTCCTGAGGAAGCCACCTTATTAATTGAAATCCTATGTACAGGTCGTCCAATTTATGACCCGCTTCTTGTAGTCTGGTTGCCGCTGTCTTTACACGAGATATGAAGATTCCAACATCTTCCCCTGGTTGGTATTTTGTTCCAAAAAATTGATCTAATAGCTGAATTACTCTTGCTCTTGTGACTGGTTCGAAGTGATCTTTTAATATCTTCCATGCCGCTACTCCGTCAGTTGTTTCCGTTATCAGATTTTTCAAATCTGAACTGATGTTAGTATAGATCAACGTATAACATCTATCCTTACGAAGTTGTAGATCTAATTTTTCCTTGTATGTTGCCTCTTCATCAGGTTGCTCTGGCTTGGTCTGTATTATAAACTGCCAGCAACCATAATGCATTAAGAGTACTTGCATATCATGCTTCCATGTGTTCCAGTTGTTTTGAGTCAACACTGATATCTGGTTGTTAAACTCCATATCTGTTACTCGATTTAGCGTACTAGCAACAGAGTTCATAAAAAAAATAGTTCTAGACTGGAACAGTATTTAAATAGACAAAGTTCATGGCCTGGTTCAACTGCTTAGCCTGTTTCGACACAGTACATGGACTGGGCCCATAATCAAATTTGTTACACCTATTGGTAAACTAATTTAAATTTTGCAAAGCTAGCAGTGAAATTTATGTGTCGAGGAGGCATGAAGACGAAAAACAGTTTCTTAAAATTGGCCTTTAATAATCAATCATAAAGTCACTCTGCTCGTTACTGGAGCGATAAAATAAACAATAAGTTCAAAAATCAACATTACCAGAGACATCCGATTCGAACCGTCTTCTAATATTGTAAAATGAATTTCTAATCTGAAAATGGTGATGCAACCTGCAGTTGCATTGCCAACCAGCCGTTCTCTCCCTCTAAGAGTTAAACCACTCACACACTTCTTATATTTCTGTTTCTCCTTCCTTGAAAAACTAACATGAGCCGAGTTTAAATACTCGCTCGATTTGCATTGCAGTTGCTGCCAACCACAAATCACGAAACTCAAAAAGATCGGGTTCGAATCGGTGTGCTTACTTTCATTGAGATCATGGAACGGGATTGGAAAAGCAACACAAGGAGATCATAAAAATTTGGATCCGACTTTTTAAATGTCTAACAAAGATAAAAAAATCTTGTTCACATTTCTAGTTAATTGTCCGTATTTGGTATTTACACTCACAGCACGTACCTTTTGGTCAGGTCCGAAAAATAGTTTATTAATTCGACCAAGAGTCCAGTTTAATGGAGCAGTGTTTTCTTTCTCGACAATAACCATATCTCCTAATTGAAGATTTGGCTTAGTTCTCCACCAATTGGACCTAGGTTGAAATCTATGTAAATACTCCGTGGACCAGCGATCCCAGAAGTACTGACGTAGTCTTTGAATCAGGTTCCATCTTTCAGAAAGACCTACAGACCTTGAGGGCTGAGATGGTTCTGGAAACTGATGAATAGGACATCCCACTAAGAAGTGGGCTGGAGTCAATGCGGTGAAGTCGGACGGATCTGGAGAGAGCTCTGTGAGAGGTCTTGAGTTAAGACAAGCCTCTATCTGTATCAATAGGGTAGAACACTCTTCAAAATTAAGAAGTACAGAGTTAGTTGCCTTTATAAGTAATTGTTTGGCACTCTTGATTGCTGACTCCCACAAACCTCCAAAGTGTGGGGTATATGGAGGAATGAAAGACCACTCAATTCCTTTGAGAGAAAAAAAATTTTGTACTTCTTCTTGCAGACATAAATCCACGAGCTTTCTCAGATGACTCAAAGCGCCTTTAAAATTGGATCCATTATCCGAGATGATTTTGCTCGGACAAGGGCCTTCTAGCAATGAAACGGCGTAAAGCAGCTAGAAATGCAGCAGTCGATAAATCCGAAACAAGTTCAAGATGTACAGCTTTAGTAGCAGTACAAATGAAAAGCCAAATGTAAGATTTAAATTTTATCACACTTCGTTTATGAGTACATTTAGTGGTTAATGGACCAGCAAAATCCAAGCCAGTACTTTCGAATGGACGAATTTGTTGAAATCGAATAGGTGGTAAATCACCCATTAATTGAGAAGAAGATCCCAGATTCATCTTGAAGCAAATTAGACACTTTTTGAGTGTATGACGAACTACTGATCTACCATCCACAAACCAAAATTTTTGTCTTATCAAAGACAATGTCAGTTGTGGACCTGCATGAAGATAAGTAATGTGGTAAAAATTTATTACCTTTCTTGTGAACTCATGACTTTTGGGCAAAAGCATAGGATGTTTTTGGTCATATGATAGACGCGTATTCCTCGAAAGTCTACTTCCTACCCGAAGAACTCCCTCAGAATCACAAAACAGGTTCAGTGGAAGTAATTTGTTATCCTTTGGTAAAGGGTTTCCTTGAAAAAGACATTTAAATTCATTCGGAAATTCTACTTGTTGAATCAAACGTACAATAGTAACAACTGCAGTATGAAGTTCCGATGATTTCAAGTAACCAAAAGTTCTTGAGACTGGTGAACGGCTATTTTTTATGAATCTCAAAATCCAGGCACCGACATGAACTAACTTTGTAAAAGACGATATTCTGTCAATAAATTCTGGTAAAGGCACAATTTTAGCAACACATGTAACAATGCTCCTCTTCTCTTTCAAGGCATTATCAGGAAAGGAGAAAGTCTCTGGGATTTTATAAGATGACGTTTCATTCATGGGTTGATTTAACCAGAAAGGTCCATGAATCCACTGATCATGAGCTACAAGCTGAGAAGGTAAGAGTCCTTTCGTGCCTAGATCGGCTGGATTCTCAATTCCCGAAACATGACACCATTCAACTGATGGAATTGTTTGAATTTTGGAAACTCTGTTGGCGACAAATGGTTGCCAGCGATATGGTTCTGTTTTTAGCCAAGCTAAAGTAATTGTCGAATCCGTCCAGGCACTGGTTCTGTGAATAGATAAAGGAAACTCCCTTGTAACAAATTAGACAGCAACAATGCTGCACACAGCTCAAGCCGAGGTAAAGATTGAGTTTTAAGCGGGGCTACTCTTGTTTTAGAAGTGAGAAGCGAGACACTTATACTCTCGGATGCGATACATTTGAGGTAAATTGCTGTACAGTATGCTCTTACGGAGGAATCGCAAAAGGCATGAATCTCAAGTTGAATGTATGAAGGTAGCAAGACACACACCTCGGTATTTTCATTTTCTCTATAAGATGAAGTTCCTTTCGGAAGGTTGTCCACTGTTTATTTAAATCTTCCGAGATTGGTTCGTCCCATTCTAGATTTAATTTCCATAGCTCTTGTAAAAGGATTTTCATAAAAACAATGCATGGCGATAAAAGTCCTAGAGGATCAAACACACGAGCAATTTCAGAAAGAACATCTCTTTTGGAATAAATGCATCTCTCTTCTAGTAATGAAACACTGAAACTGAAGAATTCAGATTTGGGATTCTATTGTATCCCAAGGATTTTTATTTCTTCATCATTTTGCACCCTTTTAAGATCTTTATTTTTGGCAACCTCCTTGATCACTATTTCACTGTTAGACTGCCACTTCCGAAGGTTGAACCCTCCTTTTTTCATCATCTCCTTTAGTTGCCAGACGAGTTCAACTGCTTCTTTTTCAGTCGCGGCACCACTTAGTAAATCATCTACGTAAAAATGATGAAGTGTAGCGAATGAAGCCAAAGGATACCTTTCCCTTTCATCAAAAGCAAGTTGAGTCAAGGTTCGAGTGGAAAGATATGGTGCACATGAAGTCCCATACGTGACAGTGGTTAACCTATATTCCTTCACTGTCTCCTTTGGATTATCTCTCCATTGAATTCGTTGCCAATTTGTATCTTCCGATGAGATCCTTATTTGACGGAACATCTTTTCCAAGTCTGCACACACAGCTATTTGAAATGTTCTGAAGGAAAGCAGAATTGGATACACGTCTCGTTGCACTCGGGGTCCAACCATTAGTATGTCATTAAGAGAATACCCTGATGTTGATTTGGCTGATGCATCGAAGACAACCCTCAGTTTTGTTGTACTGGAATCTCGTAGAACCGCGTGATGAGGAAGATAATTTGCTTCCCTTTTAGCGTAGTCACTTTTAGGAACAAGCTCCATATGCCCTAAAGTTAAATATTCCTGCATAAAGTCTCTATATTGAGAATAAATCGCAGGTTTCTTGATTAGTGAACGTTCTAATGATTTGAATCTTCGAATAGCTGATTCTCTCGAATCTCCTAATTTAGATGGTGATGAATTAAATGGTAATCGCACTACATATCGTCCATCCTCATTTCTAACATGAGTATCTATGAAATGATCTTCACAGGCCCTTTCTTCACTAGTCAATAAGCTAGCTTCAGGTACTGAATCTAACTTCCTGAAGTTACTCTCACTAACTCGTCAGTTACTACCTGGATGCTATTAACCGCAATTGAAGAAAACATATCTTCAGAAGGAAGATTTCCTGCGACTATCCACCCTAAATCTGAACGAACTGCAAAAGGTTTATTGTCCCCAAGGGAAAGAGATTGACCCTTTAGCATTGGAAGAGCTATGTTTACACCAATGAGAATATCGATAGGACCACTTTTAAAAAAAGTAGGATCAGCTAACTTCAAATCACTAAAAGGCTCAGACCAAGAAGAATCTAAACTGAAATGTGGAAGTTGACCTACAATCTTATTAACTACATATACTGAAGTTACAAACGAAATATTAGATGTAAAATGAGGTGTAAACTTAATCTCCGAAATACCATTAGTTCAGTATCTGATGCTCCAAGGCATGAAATGCGCACATTTGTTCGCTTCCTAGGCAATCCAAGTCTTTCCAAACAACTACTAGTAATTAAGCAAGCCTGGCTTCCCGGGTCAAGAAGAACACGACACAACCGAGTTCCACCGAAAGAATCACAAACATTGACTAGTGCAGTACATAGAAGCACCTGAGAATTGGAATCGAACCCTGAACAGGAAGTTATATACTTGGATTATTTACATTAGGAGGATTTGGACCTGTATCAGTATTAGTAGCATCAAACACAACTGGGTGAAACACTTTCGCTGAAGCTGAAAGTACTGAATTATTAGCATCTCTAGGAATGGAAGAATTTGGCTCACTAGGAGTCATAAAATGTAACAATGTGTGATGCGATTTCCCACATTTTCGACACTTATTAGTGCTTTTACAAGCAGACTTCCTATGAAATTTAGTCAAACAATTGGAACAAATGTTATTCGATTTTACAAAATTCACTCTTTTTTGAACAGAAAGATTTTGAAATGCATCACATTTATTTAAATTATGATTGCTCTGACAGTAAGAATAATGCAGTTGGAAACCTGAAGCAACTAGTGTTACTTTCTTGTTACTAATGTTTCTTTTAACTCCATAACCTTCAGTCATAAGTGATCTAGCATGATTCGAAAGAAATTGCAAAAGCTCGCTGAGCGAAGGAATTTTTTCATTATCTAGAGACCTTTCCCACCAACCTCTTGTGGTTGAGTCTAACTTAAATTGAATGATAAACATTAGAATTATGTCTGTTGTGCCCTCGACCTTGAGATCTAAAGTCTCCAATAATCGAACGCATTCTTTAGTCGAATCGACTAACTTTAAATTTGAGCATGGGATTCACAAGTTATCGGCGAAATATTCACAAGTCTTTTCATTAAAGAACTCAATATTTCACGCTTATGAAAATATCTTTCCTTTAAAAGATCCCAAGCAATCTGAAAATTACCATCTGTTATTGGAAGTGATTGAACTATCTTCTGAGCATCCCCTTTTAAAACCCCTTTGAGATATTGTAATTTTTGAGCACCAGTTAAATTTTGATTATTTGTAACGGCTGCTTGAAACAGATCCGAGAAAGTTAACCATTCATCAATAACTCCAGAAAATGTCGGAACCGACAGGTAGGAAGTTTAATTTCGGTTGAATCAGAATTTCTTGTATGAATTACTTCCGTACTCTTATTTGTTTTATTTAGATGCGAGACCCGTCTTTCTAATAAAATTAACATTTCCTCCCATGTATCAAGCAGCTCTTGTTTTTCTAAAATATAGTAATCAATTTCATCATCCCTAGCAAGGCTAAATAAATTATCAAAAAGGGTTTTCAATTCTTCCCCTATTACATCAAACCTATTTTTTCTAATTTTGAGCTCGGTAGAATCCAATTCATTAATATCCTGTAACGTTTTATTTTTTAAACGCGTTAGTGATGATATAATGGCTTTTTTTTTGGTTTAAGCACGCTTTAGATTTCATATTTAAATTTTGAACAATTACTGATCAGAAGAATTCCACTCATATAGATATTTAAATCAAATTAAAATAAGTAACACAAGTGCTTTTCACATTCGGAATCCAATCACATTGCTTTTTACTACTCAAATGCAAAAAACAGAAAGAACACTAAATAAATCTTCACAGAAATAAATCACATTAAAATGGTACTAAAGCATTATATTTAGAAATAAAACAAGCTAAAAGCACACACAAACAGCATTCAGATAATATGTTTACAAAATGAACTGACTCACCCGACCTAACCATCCGAGAAACCCCCAGAAGAAACCAATAGAGAATAGAGTAATCCACTCGTCCAAAGAAACGCCGAATGTAGGTCACACACAAGTAACTCCTCAACAAAACGAAAACACAAATTTTGAATTCTACAACCTGATAAAAACCTTTAAATGCTTAGATAATCCGGCTCGACGGACCATTAATTTCTGTATGTTAGCAATAGCGACGAATTTGGCGGACTGTAAACAATTGTGGTCTAAGACTAAAAGGTTTCGGTTTCGAATTGCTGTCTGTTGAAAGAAAATTGATTCAATGATAAGTCCAAGTTCAATTTGATATAATTGGATATATTTCAATGCTGAAGAACATTTCACTATGATTAGAATAGTTCACATGTAATAATGTACGTAGTTCACAAGTATTAGCATTTCGACACAAGAATACTTCACAATAGAATGTTTCACTAAAATGAGTGTTTGCATCATAAGAAAGATACATGCACTGACTGTTGCCACAAGACTACTTCTAAATAGAAGTGTCTCACTGCAACAGCGCTACCTAACGGCTTTTACTATTCAACAACTATTTTTCAAGCAGATTGGTACATTTTTTTAAACCTTTTATTACGCTGCCAAGTTAATTTGAAACAAAATATTGTAAAACTTCAAAAAAAAAATTGGAATTTTTTAATAAAGCTTCCTCAGAACACACGAATTTGAGCGTTTATAGCTCAGTTCACTTGCCCATGGTTCAAAATTACGAGTTCCGTCATCAAAAGTCCTCGTGTAACTAAATTTGTAATATTCCTCTCCCTCTTTCACTCAATAAGATCATGATCCAAGTAATTTTAATCCTGAAATGATATTATATATTTCAGGGCATATTTTCTGAAAAATTAAGAATTTTGAATTTTTTTGCATACTGGCAACAATGTCAAAAATACATTATTAGATCATGACCAGGCCTAGGCATACTACTAAAGGGTGTTTTTTTAGAGGTATAGAACTTTAAATTGCAATAAAACACCGATGTATTATTCGATTGACATGAATTTTTTTTTATTCGAAAGATAATCTTGTGGCATTACATTTTAAATATGATCAAGCAAGGCGTAGATTCGTCGAATGGGCACAAAACGAGATTGCCGTTGTTCCCGATTTTCATAAGCAAATTTTGTTTAGGGATGAAGCGCACTTCTGGTTGAATGGCTACGTCAACAAACAAAACTGCCGCATTTGGAGTGAAGCTAATCCACAAGTGTATATCGAAACACCGTTACATCCAGAAAAACTGACTGTTTGGTGCGCTTTATGGGCTGGTGGAATCATTGGTCCGTACTTCTTCAAAAATGATGAAGGCCACAACGTTACAGTCAATGGTGATCGGTATAGAGCCATGATTACTAACTTTTTCATTCCTGAATTGAACAATCATGATGTCCAGGAGCTGTGGTTCCAACAAGACGGCGCAACATGTCACACAGCTCGTGCCACAATCGATTTATTGAAAGACACGTTTGGTGACCGCCTAATTTCACGTTTTGGACCTGTGAATTGGCCTCCAAGATCTTGTGATTTAACACCGCTAGACTATTTTCTGTGGGGCTATGTAAAGTCATTGGTCTATGCGGATAAGCCACAAACGCTTGACCATTTGGAAAACAACCTTCGCCGTGTTATTGCCGATATACGGCCACAAATGTTGGAAAAAGTCATCGAAAGTTGGACGTCCAGATTGGACTACATCCGAGCCAGCCGTGGCAGTCCTATGCCAGAAATCATATTTAAAATGTAATGCCACAAGATTATCTTTCGAATAAAAAACAATTCATGTCAATCGAATAATACATCGTTGTTTTATTGCAATTTGAAGTTCTATACCTCTAAAAAAACACCCTATATACGAGGCATATCCAGAAACTAAGTTCCGTTTCTATTTATATCCGCTCCAGCGCAGCGATCGCAGTTCCGCGCATGCCCGACAGACGCTCAGTATCAAGGAGAAGAAGCATGCGTCATTTTTAGATCACTGTCAGCCACGTACGCTTTGTTGTGCTTGTTTACAATGTCGGTGTTGATTGAAAATCCCGCTGTGTGCGAAATCAGATGTGTAATTCGTTTTCTGAATGCTAAGAAAGTGAAACCAGTGTAATTCGTTTTCTGAATGCTAAGAAAGTGAAACCAGTGTAATTCGTTTTCTGAATGCTAAGAAAATGAAACCAATCGAAATTTATCGGCAAATTTGTGAATTTACGGACAAACCCTCCTACGAGGATTTGCTAGGACGTGTTTGGTCATCCTTCGTACAGCCCTGACCTCACTCCTAGCGATTTTCATCTTTTCTTACATCTCAAGTCTTTCCTTGCCGGTAAACACTTCAACAATGACAAAGAGCTGAAAGAAAATGTTTCCAACTGGTTGAAGACACAGGCGGCAACCTTCTATGAAGAAGGCATAGAAAAACTTGTGCCACGATATGACACATGCCTGCAAAATTTCGGCAGTTATGTGGAAAGGTAGTTTAAGAGTTTTACATTTTTGTCCAATAAATGTTTTTTCTGTATCTGTATACAATTTATTTTTATTACCAAACGGAACTTTAGTTTCTGGATATACCTCGTATATGCCATCATTACTCATTAATCAAAAGGTGGCAGTCGATTTGTGCCCAGGTTTATGAGGGTGAGTCACACACATTTATCAGCTATGCTCACCATTTGAACGAGTATTTGGCAACGTATATTATATTATATACTGCCTACTTAAAGAGTCTCTAGTGGGATTTTCTTTTGAATAGGGGCCTAGGAAGAAAATTTTATGCGAAGTGGAAGACTGCGTAATTATGTCATGTCTGACGTTCTGCCTAGTCCTACCCTCATCCATCATCATTTAAGCTAAATGCAACAGTTGGTTTATTTCTAGGTTTGTGAGTCATGCGCATACATTTGTTGCGGATTATCGTTTGTGCAACTATATGACAACGTATTCTATGTACTGTCTCCTTAAAAGTGTCGCAAGTGGGGGGCCTATTTTTGCGTATAGGGGCCCAGGACCTCAAAATATTTTATGACGTCAGTGCTTCCACGCCTATGGCTGGATTTTGAGTTCTGACATGCACCCTAGTCTACACAGCGGATATTCAATGACACTAGGTTTCGAACGAACGATTCCAAAACGTCGGCCTCGAGTTCGCGACCATAATCACTCGGATGCCGCTGCCACTCGTCCTTAATGAATGTGCCTTGATGAAAGGCTTCTACTCTGTATATGGAATGTGGCTGCAGTAACCAAGTGATTATAGTCGCAAACTTAATCCCCTTCCTCTTTAACCGTGGAAAACTCTTACTGTATGAATTAAAACTTATCTGCATGTCGCATTTACACTGGCTATTGAAACCTTCAATAAACATATGGAGAATGCAACTCAAAGTCAGGTATGCAGAGGAAACTTGCTAAATAGTCCGCTACACTTAGATCCATTCCGTCAAATCTTCGTTAAATGTTAGATATTGTCAATAGGCTGTGGATTTACAGTGTTTCCAGTGTCATATCGAGTACATTCCAAGGTGAATTGCCGCAGTTTTCAAAACGAAAAGTGATGCTACATGATTCTACACAGATGTCTCATATTCATTTGCTCTTCGTTATACAGAGTGACTCGCGACCAGACGGACAAAGTAGTGGGGTGTGTAGCGAGTACAGAGATGACTCAGAATCACATAGAAATGCAAGGTTGCAAATGCCGTAGTTCCGAGCTATGATGAAAAGAAGTAGAGAAAAAGAACAGAAACATTCTACATTAATGAGACAGAAAGCATCTTATTGGGAGGTTGTACTTTAGAAATATGCTTACACTTTGTAGCATTTATTAGTGATTTAGACAATGACAATGAAGAGCGTCTAATTCTACTTATTGGTAGTAAAATCATCAAATACTTGTTGTACTTTGTGGATATTTTATACTGCAACGAAAGAATACGTACTTTTCCCTCTAATTTTTACTTCAATTGGCCAGTGGTCAGATATTTTTCGTGCCTAAAAACAGAAAATTAAAACAAGGCATTTTCTTATTTCTGACAAGGAAACATGCATTTGAAATTTAGTTTATGCAAATAAGCAATGAATATACCGTTTAGCAAAACTTTAAGCGTAAAGAGTATAAATGAATAATTGATTGTAGTAGCTGGCAGGTGAAATATTATAGTATTAGGAGCAGGTTGTGGAGGTTGTGTACGGGAAAGAAGATAGACAGAGAAAGAGGGAGACTGTACAATAAAATAAAGAGTACAATTGAAATGCAATTCGAGGTAACGAAAAAAATCAAAATTGAGAAATTTAACTAAAGTGACAACATTTCAATCCATTAAAAATTATCTGTTCAGACCAGTAGCGCACACAGGAATTTTTCGAGGGGGGAGGGTCCGTTGTTGAAAGTTCACCATTCTTGTATCATGCTCCTTTTGATTTTGTCGATTTTCGGGAACAAAACACAGTAAAAAACTAATTATTGAATAATAATGAGCATTACTTAATAAAATTAATTATTAATAACAAATACTTAATTAAATTTTACGTACTATATATTTAGAATTACAATCAATCGGAAAAAATATCATTTGCTTTGGGGGGGTCCGGACCCCCAGGACCCTCTTGTGTGCGCCACTGGTTCAGACACGTGGTCAACATAAGGAAGAGGGCCTTGTGGCGTAAATTTGTTTATTGTTAGTATTTTATGTTTAAGTAAAGATTTGCAAGATAAATTTGGAATTTATCTCAGAAGGCTTTTGTAATCTTCATTGTAATAGTAATGTGGTATAAAAACTTTAAAAATTTATGAAGTAAAGGAGCAGCAGCAGACAAAGTAATACTTGTAATTTGTAAAGAAACTTGAAATTGGTATTCTCTCTCTCTCTCTCGGATCATACACACTGCGTTCTAAAAGTTAAGGTACAACCTATTTTTAATGCGTCTAATTTGAAAATAAATGAGCATAGAAACAAAAAATTTGGAGGAAATATACATTAAACAATTTCTTATTGAATACAACACATAGACTTGCATAAATTGAAAACAAACATACTTGTGTAACATCGAGTGAAACCTCTGCTCAAACCATGATTCCACTACCTCCATAACTGTGTTTTTCAGTAGTGTTGGATTGATAGCATATGGTGCGTTGTTCGCTACAGATTAGTAGGCACTCTGAATCGCTCTCCAGTGTGAAAATGTACTCTTCTGTTAAGAGTACAGAAGTTCACTGCTGTCTAGCCCAGGAAACGTATTCCTTTGTTCAATATAAAGGGGTGCATCTCTGTCGATGTGGCTTGGAGAAACCCACATAACTGGTCATTTTTCTCAGAAACTTGTAATTTCGCACCATTGTAGCTAAGATTCTTACTCCAATTACAACAAAAGGATCTACAACAAGTTAATGTATCGTAGTGTTTCTTCTCATTCAGCCTGAAAGATCTAGAAAACAGTTTCTCGCATTTTTGTAACTCATGATTGACCTAGAACCTGTCTTCTAGATACATAGTCTTTGAATTCCAATTGATCCTACAGTCTTTGGATCACACTTGGAGCCAATTTAAGCATCAACTTGTGACCAGCCCATTTCCATCCATCTCAATGTCTTCCACCTAAGTGAGTAGGCTAAATAATTTCTCCAAGATATTTCTTGACTTGCCTGGACATTGTCTTCGAAATTACCGACAATTATTGATAATCAACAGTCATACGCAAAAAGTACACACCAAGTTACGTAAGTTGGATTTTGCACATTTTCTGTAATTTCGAGTTAAATGTTCATTTCTTTAAAATAAAAGACATGACTATCGTTTTCTTCATAT
Organism: Trichonephila clavipes; assembly: GCA_019973935.1. Lineage (NCBI taxonomy): Eukaryota > Metazoa > Arthropoda > Arachnida > Araneae > Nephilidae > Trichonephila > Trichonephila clavipes. The sequence continues at coordinate 357,747 of BMAU01021375.1, read as the reverse complement.
ATTTTTTCTTCAAGTACATGATTGTCTTTTACATAAACAATGAAATTTATTGTTGATGCCATTTTTTTAATGGTGAGCTTCGAAAAAAAGACGTTGTACCTTAACATTTGCAGGTAAGTATATATAACAATCTAAATTTCTCTTTCATTTATCCTAACTGAAGAGTTTTCCGAAACTTCAGAATGTTTTTTTTTTTATAGATTACTAATTTTATTGAATTTACGCATATATAAATCTCATTTTCGAATAACTGAATGGTTTTAAAATAAATAATGTCATAAATTATGGTTTTATATACAGACTTAATACAGTATATAACATAATAAATAACGTTGATAAATATAAAAAAAACTTCCTCCTTACTATCACGTCTAAAATGTCCCCAAAGTCATTAACTTCGTTTAATTGAATAAATAACAAGGAATATATAATTTGAGCATGTTTCCCTGCAAACAAATGAATTTTGTGGGGAAAGTCTACTTAATTCTCGATGCATCTTTATTTCTCTAAATTATTTACAGATGAATGAAAAGTATTTCTCTCTCTCTCTCACACACACACACACATATTATCAGATGATGAAGATTTAAAATGATATGATTACTTATTTAGAATAGTTTAAAATATAAGAAAGAAAGCCTTTTACTTTACTCCAGTAATGGTCGTTGCTATAATCGGAGCCATCTTTTTGAACGTCTCAAGCTAAGTAACAGTTTTGGCTGTTATTTAACTTTAATACGATTTATAACTGTGCTACTTAATTTGAGCCAATACTGGATTTTTTTATAAAATTATTACGGCAAAATGCAATTAAAACTCCTTAGAACATAGCAATCTTTATCCATACAAATATACATTTTTTCTGGTATGAAAATCTTTTTACATAACATTTGTGTGTGTGTTCTAAAATTTATAAAATTTTGAACGGACTTCTGGTTGCTTACATGACGTAATTTTTTTACCACTTCACATTTAAATAGGAACAAATGTTACGTACCTCCTCCATAGTAATATCGAATTCCTGTCGATAGTCAAATACTCTGGCTGACGACATTATGACTCCATCATTCATATTTTCCCCGGCATATACGATTCTGTTCGGAAAGTTTAATTTCATTTAATTTAAAAGTACTATAATATATATATATATATATATATATATATATATATATATATATATATATATACTAGCCGTTACCCACCCGCTTCACTGAGTATTTCACGATGTTGTATATATGTATACTGTTTACATATATATTAATTATTGATATCTAGCATTAAGAATTCGATTGTATTGAAAAATATATTTACAGCTGTTACACTCTCGCCCCTTGATATAAAAAGAACATAAATTATAATATTTAATTTCTATTTATATCTAAAATAGAAGGAGAAAGATTTTTTTCACTCACTTAACCTAATAATCAAGTGGATTTCCACCAAAGCAACTTTCAGTGGATCTCTACTCCATAAAATAAACATGCGTGCTAAATTTCACGTCTAAATCTAACAGAGCAAAAACAGAATTTTTATCATCAATACCTCGTTGAGAGCACTCTTAGCGGATTCCAATTCAACAAAAGAAGCATACAAAAACTAAATTTTATTATTGTAGTCTTAGTAGTTCGAAAACGAGAATTTTGTCTATCAATACGCCCCAATAACTCTCCCCGTTTCCCCCTGGAGTTGATTTCCGTAAAATCCATTCTTAGTGGAACTATATTCAACTAAAGAAAAGTCCTCAACAAATTTCAAGTAAATTAGTTAAATTCAAAAACAGGAATTTTTCTATAACACGCCTTAATCCCTAGCAAACCCACTTAGGCACCCCCTTTGGGGGTCCGTTTTCGCAAAAATCTTTGTAAAAGGAACTTTATTCCATGAATGGAACATACCTTCTAATTTTCAAGCAGGTGTTTCTATTAGTTGAAAAGCGGAAATATTTATCTATTACGCCCCTTAATCCCCCTCAGTGACCCTTGGGGATCAATTTTCCCCAAAACTATTTCGCAGCGGTTCTCTACTCCATGAAAGGAATTCGCTTACCAAATTTTAAGACTGTACGTCTAATAGTTTAAAAATGGAAAAAATTATCTATAACGCCCCTTAAGCCCCCGCAACGCCACTTAGGAAACGATATTCACAAAACCCATCTTACGGCAGATCTCTACTCAGTGAATGGAATCTGCTTACTCAATTTCAAGATTTTTACGTCTAATAGTTTAAAAAAGGAGTTAATTGCCTATAACGCCCCTTAATTCTCCACAACGCACTTGGGGTCAATTTTCACAAAACCCATTCTGTAGGGGATCTGTACTCTATGGAAGGAATCCGCTTATCAAATTTCAAGACTGTACGTCTAATAGTTTAAAAATGGAAAAAAATTATCTATAATGCCCCTTTAGCCCCCGCAACGCCACTTAGGAAACGATTTTCACAAAACCCATCTTATAGTGGATCTCTACTTAATGAATGGAATCAGCATACTAAATTTCGAGATTTTACGTCTAATAGTTTAAAAAAGGAGTTAATTACCTATAACGCCACTTAATATTCTACAACGCCACTTGGGAGTCGATTTTGACAAAACCCATTTTGCAGTGGATCTGTACTCTATGGAAGGAATCCGCTTATCAAATTTTTCAAGACTGTACGTCTAATAGTTTAAAAATGGAAAAAAATTACCTATAATGCCCTTTTAGCCCCCGCAACGCCACTTAGGAAACGATTTTCACAAAACCCATCTTATAGTGGATCTCTACTTAATGAATGGAATCAGCATACTAAATTTCGAGATTTTACGTCTAATAGTTTAAAAAAGGAGTTAATTACCTATAACGCCACTTAATATTCTACAACGCCACTTGGGAGTCGATTTTGACAAAACCCATTTTGCAGCGAATCTGTACTCTATGGAAGGAATCCGCTTATCAAATTTCAAGACTGTACGTCTAATAGTTTAAAAATGGAAAAAATTATCTATAATGCCCTTTTAGCCCCCGCAACGCCACTTAGGAAACGATTTTCACAAAACCCATCTTATAGCGGATCTCTACTTAATGAATGGAATCAGCTTACTAAATTTCGAGATTTTACGTCTAATAGTTTAAAAAAGGAGTTAATTGCCTATAACGCCACTTAATTCTCTACAACGCCACTTGGTAGTCGATTTTGACAAAACCCATTCAGGGGATCTGTACTCTATGAAAAAATCCGTTTACCAAATTTCTCAAGACTGTACGTCTAATAGTTTAAAAATGGAAAAAAAATTATCTATAATGCCCCTTAAGCCCCCGCAACGCCACTTAGGAAACGATTTTCACAAAACCCATCTTATAGTGGATCTCTACTTAATGAATGGAATCAGCATACTAAATTTCGAGATTTTACGTCTAATAGTTTAAAAAAGGAGTTAATTACCTATAACGCCACTTAATATTCTACAACGCCACTTGGGAGTCGATTTTGACAAAACCCATTTTGCAGCGAATCTGTACTCTATGGAAGGAATCCGCTTATCAAATTTCAAGACTGTACGTCTAATAGTTTAAAAATGGAAAAAATTATCTATAATGCCCTTTTAGCCCCCGCAACGCCACTTAGGAAACGATTTTCACAAAACCCATCTTATAGTGGATCTCTACTTAATGAATGGAATCAGCATACTAAATTTCGAGATTTTACGTCTAATAGTTTAAAAAAGGAGTTAATTACCTATAACGCCACTTAATATTCTACAACGCCACTTGGGAGTCGATTTTGACAAAACCCATTTTGCAGCGGATCTGTACTCTATGAAAGGAATCCCCTTACCAAATTTCAAGACCGTACGTCTAATAGTTTAAAAATGGAAAAAATTATCTATAATGCCCCTTTAGCCCCCGCAACGCCACTTAGGAAACGATTTTCACAAAACCCATCTTATAGCGGATCTCTACTTAATGAATGGAATCAGCTTACTAAATTTCGAGATTTTACGTCTAATAGTTTAAAAAAGGAGTTAATTGCCTATAACGCCACTTAATTCTCTACAACGCCACTTGGTAGTCGATTTTGACAAAACCCATTCAGGGGATCTGTACTCTATGAAAGGAATCCGTTTACCAAATTTCAAGACTGTACGTCTAATAGTTTAAAAATGGAAATAATTATGTATAACGCCTCTTGGAGGTCGATTTTCGTAAAAATCATTATGTAGGGAATCTCTACTTTGTGAAAGAAATCGGTGTACCAAATTTCACGACTGTACATCTAATAGTTTAGTAATGGAAATAATTATCTATAATGCCCCTTAAACCCCGTAACACCCCTTGGGGTTCGAACTTTGCAAAATCCGTTCTTAGCTGACGTCTACTCCATGAAGGGAACCTACCTACCAAATTTCAAGTCTCTAGGTTTAATAGTTCCGGAGATATCGTGATTAGTCAGTGAGTGAGTCGCTTTTCTTCTTTATATATATATATATATAGATTTAAATACTAAATATTTTAAGAAATAGAAAATAAAAAGGAAAAATTCTCTCTTATTATTAACTAAATTCTATTCATCAAGTTCTCAACCCAATAGTATCTTAAATATATGTATGATGGTTGTTTCTCTCTCATGATGTATATGAATATATACTGCTCAAAACAATTAAAGGATATTATAAGTTTTATATAAAATAAAGATATAAGTGAATTTTTTTTGCCGAAAATGGAAGAAGAGAATCACAAATGTAAATTTTTCTGATTTTCAAACTGTGGAGTATGCTAATTTTGAGTTCGACGACAAAAACGTCGCTTCAGCGGCAGAGAATGAAATTTGACTTTCAACTAAAATGAAGACAAGGATGCTCGACATTCAGTGACTGCTTTGTTTCGATGAATACGATGTCTCAGCGAAGTCATTTAACCGTTTCAGAAGCTTGGAGAGTTGTTAGTAGGTTAGAAGGGAGCTAAACTCAAGCCGAAGTAGCGCAACCCATTGGGGTGTCCCAACGTTTGATTTCCAGGATCCGGAACCGTTTTTTGGAGACTGGAAGTGCAGGCCGAAGACCAGGATAAGGTCGTAGACGGGCAACAACGCCCAATGAAGATCGTTATTTAGTGATAACGACTCGGAGACACCGAAATATGAACGCTACTCTTCTCCAACAACACCTTTACTCGGCTACTGGCACCACGGTTTCAACTCAGACTGTCCGAAACCGGCTCCATGGTGTAGGTCTGTATGCTCGCCGACCGATGGTATGTGTTAGACTAACATCAATGCATCGTCGCGACCGCAGGGAGTTGGCAACAGAGCATTTGAACTGGAGGAGAAATGAATGGAGCAATGTTCTTTTTCTGACGAGTCCCGTTTTTCTGTTTATCCGGATAATAGGCGTATTTTCATCTGGAGGGACCGTGGCAGTAGGAATAATCCTGCGTTCGTGCACGAAAGTGTCAGATTTGGCGGTGGGGAGTGTTGGTGTATGGTGGCATCTCCATTGACGGGAGCACATACCTCTACATCATTCGAGGTGGACCTCTGACTGCTCGCCGATAAAGGGATGAGATCCTCAGACCTATTGTAGTCCCTTACGCTGCAGCAATCGGAGATGACTTCATTTTAATGGACGATAACTGCAGGCCACATCGTGCTAACCTGGTCGAGGATTTCCTTTTCAAGGAAGGAATCGTACGAATGGAATGGCCAACGTGTTCTCCAGACATGAATCCAATAGAGCACGTTTGGGACGCTCTAGGAAGACGAGTTGCTGGCCGCCAACCGCCCCCACAAACTCTCCAAGAACTAGAAAGAGCTCTTCTGGAAGAGTGGGACAGAATACCCCAACTCGTGATTAATAGACTCATTGACTCCATGCCTCAAAGGTGTTCAACGTTGCTGGCCGTCCGTGGAAACCATACCCCGTACTGAAAATGATTTCCTTTGAAGAAAACACATTTTCTTATTCTTTTTTTCTCATATGCACAAATTGTGTTTTTTTCCTTTTGTACACAAATGAGGAATAAAATTCATTTTTTTCTGCAAACATGTGTAGTTTATTCTCATATAACCTACTACGTCTGTCGACCATGTATCAATCAGCTAAAAAGTTTCCCAGCCACAAGATCCACCTATAACCGCAATATCCTTTAATTATTTTGAGCAGTGTATAATGATGAATAGAGCTACGAGGGGTGAATATAGTTGTTCCAAAAAAACGACCGGTACCAATAAAGATGTAGATGTGTTTTTTTTTCAAATATTGAATGCTTATGGTCCACGATTTCAATATTTCTTTTAAAGACGCATAAAAGAAAAAAAAACTTTTAAAAACTGAAACATATATAAGTCAAGTGGATATTGTTCGGAATTTACCGACGGTTATTAACTTATAATCATCTCTCACGCCAGCATTTTTGACGCAGAGTAGTTCTTTAAAAATGAGAAACAGTTATATCAACACTCAGTCCTCTGCATTAATGAATTATTAAAAAAAGCGTATATACTTTCGCTTCTTATCGTTGCTGTTTTGATCCACAATACAAAGTAAGAATTTTCGTTAGTCTGTCTAGATTTTACTTGATTTTTCAATTCCTACTAATAGCTCACACTCTCTCTATTTATTTATTTATTTATTTATCTTGGTGGAATTTTCAATCGTTAATAAAATACATTTTAAAGCGCTCAATTGAGCTGAAATTTTATATACAGGATTTTTTATTTTGAATGACAATACACACACAATAATTTAATTACAATTAATAAAAATTAATTGATTAAAACTAACTACTTAAAGAATTACAAATATAGCCAAGTTAGCATAATTTTTGGCGACTTTTGTCAAAACTTGAAAAGGTTTTTTTTGTCACGTGTTAAAGCATTCAGTTAAACTGAAATTTTATATACACGATTGTTTTGGATGACAATACGATACTTTAATGATAATTAATAAAAATTAATTGCCTCTTAATGTTGTGATTCTGTCATATGTATGTACATATTTATATTAATTGTAACTACTAAATAAGAAGTAGCTAAAATAAAATTTTTCTTTGTTGATCTATAAGTAGGAATTGATTACAATTTTTTTTATATATTAATTGTTATTCTGATTTCGACTTAGGTAGTACCTAATTTCCTTCTCTAACTCGTCATTAAATTAAAATTTTAAGATATTCGGTAATACGAAATATTCGAGAGATCCACAGATGGTGAGTCAAAACCATTTGTATCGATCGGGGGGTGGGGCAGACTTTTCTGGGTTACGGGCTACATCTAATGTTTTAAAGGTGTTGCGTGGGTGTGGCCATACGATATTAAAATTGTATGTTTTATTTTCTTAACACTTGTTTTCGACATTGTACCCCTCTCTTAAAACATGACAGATTTCTATTTTTACTACAAAAACACAACTAACTTAAATTTGCGAAGTTGAAGGCTTGAGCAACTACGAGTGACTGCTAAGCCATACAGCGTGGACAAATTCAATGCAGCGATCAGAGAACATACGTGAATCGATGATTCTGAAACCGATTAATGTACTTACATTTGTTCTCTGTCGATTCTCGCCATCGTGGATATGACATCAACTCGAGAACCCAATCCCGTACTATCACTGAAAGAACTGATCATGAACATTTATTCTCCCCTTCAGTCGGTGTGTGGGAAAAATTCATTTCTACGGCTGGCATTGCAGTAATCGCTTTTCCCCCTACAGCGGCAACGAACGCGTTAAGGGTCATTGTTCACTTCCACTGAAGGTACAAGTGTCATCTAGGGCATTTATCGAATCATTTGATCAAGAAAATGCAGTCGCATCATTGTGAAAAGCCGATTCTTGGCGTCGGAATTCCGTAAATATACTTCTTTTAATATATGCGCGTCATAGATCTTAGTAAAGGCGTTCACGTCAAAATGTCTTGGCAATCGACTGAATGCTTATACTGAATGTAAAAAGAAGAGAAGGTGCAAGTGCTTTCCAGATACTAAGCTGCTGTCTTCCTTTTAGAGGCTTAGAACATGGATTGTAACAGAGATATCTCTATCAATTTTTCTAAGGAATGAAATCATAAAAAGTGATTTTTGATTCATACTTAACTAATTCTTAGCTTGTATGTTATATCTTAAAATTTCCCGCGCAAAAATACTACCTGTCTAGGGCACAGCTCCTGTAATTAGTGGTTGTATCTGCAGAATGATCGATAAGCCACGTAAAGGTCGGGTTGGTCCACAGTTCTATTTTTTCCCAATCTTTTTCCTTCACATAGTCGCAGTCGGCATTGAAGTCGCCCATCAGTAAGATGTCCTTCAAGAAACATCTTTTCGTGAAATTCATTTACAAATACATAACGCACTATTTGATTTTTAAGTACATGATTCTAGTTACAGTCTAAATCTTCAATGATTACAATTTTGAAAATTACTAACTTTCTTAAAAGTTTTGTTTGTGAATAAATAATTTAAAGTAAACGATTGAGAGCTGAAGATGCCCTTCTGCGTGCAATTTTTGGGCTAGTGCTCAGCTTTCATTGTCTTTAAACTATAATCGGGGGACATTCTTAAGGTATCCGACTACGTTCGAGCCGTGATTTTAAAAAACGCATAAATGGATAATTTTCATGCTATTTAGTGTCACTTAGATTAGAATACATGTATACAATTGTTTTATGGACATTTTGACAAAAAAAATATTTAAATACAATATTTGGGCAAAAAATTAACTTAGAATAACCTTTTTTCAAAATGTTCTCCTTTCGTGAAAAATGCTTCTATTATAATAATATTTTGCCTGTATATAGCTCAGACTTCTATACAGAGGCTCAACTATGAATTTTGAAAAATTCACATTATTTTCAGAGTTACTACCAATTGAAATAATTATCGGCGTTTTTTTCTTAAAATTTTCCCCTTCTGTTGTCGTAAAACATGGATAAACCCACTTCTAAGTTATATATTTCAAAATTTCTAGTTGAGCCTCTGTACAGAGGTCGAGCTATATACAGGCAAAATATTATTATAATAGAAGCATTTTTCACAAAAAGAGAATGTTTTGAAAATTGGTTATTCTATGCTCATTTTTTGTCAAAATATTGTACTTAAATAATTTTTTATTGTAATACTATAACTATTCTTAAAACAATTTTTTATACATTTTCTAATCTTAGTGATACTAAATATCATAAATATTATTCATTTATACGCTTTTGCAAAATCACGGTTCCGAACGTAATCGGCTACCTTAAAGTCGAAAGTAAACTGCATGCATATAAATAGGAATATTCATATTTTCGCTTGAAAATAGAGAATACTTGCATAAAAATAAACGGGAGAGAATGTTCTGAGCTTTTTTTTTTTTTTTGCTTATAAATTCTTCAAATATTATCACTTTGCATTCAAAATTTAACTAAAAATTAATATTTTTGAAGTAATTAAAAATAAAATCAACATTATATATATTTCAAAAAATATTCTACTTTTTTTATGGCGACTAATAAGAATTTTAAATGCATATTTGGTAACATTTTATAAATTATCTCACTACTCTGGTTACATATTGCAGAATTTTTGGTATATTTTTTGTTTTATTTAATGTATGAAGTGTCAAAGTATTCTCATTTCCTTACGAACGTAATATTAGTCACCTTCCCCCCACACACATTTTCCAGGTTTAACTCTGATGGTGCTAATAAATCTGCAGTTTCTTCCCTTTCTATACAGCTATTAGTCAAATTAAAATTCTTAAAATAAACGAATGCTTTTGCTAGGCTTGTATTTTATTAAGTGAAAGTATTTTGTGAATATGTATGTGAAAAGTTGTTTCTAATTTTGTGTTATCATATTTATTGTTTAGACGTTTGTTATCCCGAGTTACTATTATTTCAGATATTAATAAAATAAGAAGGAAACGGGCTTTGTTATGTTACTCTCAAAAAGGCACTGATTGGGCCAACAATATAAATTTTAATGATTTCAATGATAACTCATTTTAATAATAATTTTTACTAATATTCACTTTACCTCAAGGCTATACTTCTTTTTCATGAAGTCATATACTTCAACTAATGCGTCTATTTCTCTGACTGCTTGCGATGGTTTCACGTGATACCCGATCATTCCAAATCGCTTCATGTCTCCTATGGAAACAGTTCGGAACGAGAAGTGTTAACAAATGTATGTTTTTGATTGTAAAACTATCACCAATATTAATAAAAGAATTCACATGCTGGAACACTGCATTTTGCAGAAACCTTGTTTCAATAATATTGTAATGCTTGACATACGAACTGACGGAATCCACAACGTTTATGCTCTTTTTGAAGTGATAACTTCCTTATGCGCGTTTTGCTTAAGAGTGAATCCAAATTAAGCGTCAGGTTCGGCTGCGCTACGCTCAACAGAGTTTACTTGGCTCCAGATCGGTGACGCTCGCTTTGTTTTGAATTGAAAACTATTTAGGCGAGTGTTTTTTTTAAGTAAAAATTCCATGCACAGTTTTTTTCGTAAAGATTTTTATTTTTCTTATTTAAATATTACTGTCATGCAGCCCACTTCCACTCAACTCCAGCGAGTGAACGCGAGAAGAGGAATGCAAGCGAAAACAATTGAAAATAAATAAAAGATTATTCTTATGTAGGGGAGATTGAAGATAAGTAGAAACGAAACATGGAATTTATTTATTTATTTTGATTCAGTCGAAGGTACATTTAAGCACAAAAATGTACCAAAAGAATCAAAATACGAAAGTTTAATTAATTGGCGATAAAGTTACCAATATTTTGGCTTATATTAGTGATGACAACTAGAGATTACGAGAAAATAAAGAGCAATAATTGCGAAAAAGTACGAACCCTGTTCTTACTTAGAGAATTTTATGAAAAGTAAACGATTCTCAGGGTATAAGTTTTCCTAGCATTATATAGTTTAAGGCGTTATACAAGTTATATAAACGGTATTTACGTATTATCGTAACCGTTCTGGCGACATTATATGAAAGGAAGCTTATGGTTGTCAATTCAGGGCGTACGACCCATGGGAAATCAGGGTTGCCAACGTGGTGAATTATCTCGAACGATGACATTGTTGCAAAAGTACGTAATTACCATATAAATCATATAAATATAATCTACATAAGTAATTTAGGTACTTACGTATTAGCGTCACCTCAGCCAAATTTGTGCCTCACTAATCGGGCCATTTTCCACCCAAATATGGTCCGTAAGAATCATATTGTTGTTTGATATCATGGCACGATTTCCCTATACGCTAATACGTAAGCACCGTAATGTACATATAAATATTTTTAAATAATTAGACTAATTGACTGATATATAAGTATATAAAAATGCATGATTATTTAAACGTTGCCCTTTACAGAAAATGGATAAAATAAACAAATCCCTAGATGAATGGGCATGAAAAAGTGAACTAAACCCCCGAATGCGAAAATGTCGTAAAAGAAAACGTAGTATTTCCGAACACAATTGAATTATCCTACCAAGGATAAATCAGAAGTTTTCATTTCTATGGTGTGGTCATAAGCACACACACATTTTTTTTAAAAGCAAAACTCGGAAAACATTCATGTGAAAAGTTCCTTTCATATTCAAATACTTACACAGATATATGTTCCATATATACGATTACACCCATTACGTTCATTATTTTCTGAATAATATTGATTTTTAGCAAAATCTTGAAACCATAGCATCTCAAACTCACACGCTTCCCTCGATATTTGAATTTTTTCTTCAATCATGAAAAAAACCCTGTTTCTATATATATATTATTATTTTTAATGATAAAGTGCCGAATTTGGTATTTTTAGTTTCAATTGTCTATATCATAAAATTTTTTATGTTATTTTAAAAATAAATGTGTTTTTTCGAAATTTTGTAAAAGCAATTTTTTTAAAAACTAATAAAATTTTCAAAAAACAAGCTGCTTTTCACTTCTGTCATATGGTTATGATTAAACATAAGAAGTTTCTTATTTGTAGAAGGATAAGTATCATCTGTTTTACGATAAGATTTTAAAATTTTTAATGTTTCTTTTAATGTATCAACATTAATTTACAGTAAAATGTTTTTATTGATATTAAGTTCCGCCCTTATGTAATGTTTTTGATAGAAAATCAGTAAAATTTGTACAAATCATGTTTCTATCAAACATTTTCGGTTCATCATCTAATATTGTCACGAATGTTGTGTAATTAATGTTTAAAATAATGTAAATAATTTACACCTGGATGCTTAGTACATTATTTTTTGTTTTACTTATTTTATGCTAAAATTGTAATATACGCAAGCAATGAAGTCCCTTACATTGTAATGGCGTTTCAATGGGAACGGTGAAATATAACGACAACTATGGAAATACCGCCAAGTTGGCTTCATTTTTTGGCGACCATTTTGGAGTTTTGGCTATCATATGGATGCTTTTGAAAATTACCGGAGAAATATATTAACACCATGATCTATGACGGAAGCAGATTTTATTAAGAAAGAGGGAGAAGGCCACCAGGCAGAAGATGAATAAGAGTCACTTGCTGAACTGAGTCAGTATTGCTTCAGCTTGTAATGACTTCCCACAGCTCTGGGATAAACTATTTACTTCAATACGTAAATCACCAGAAAATATTTTAGCACAATTGGTTAGCAAAAGGGTCCACAAATTCCGAGTCTCTTTCGCTGCAATATCTCATCTCTCTCGCATAAAATAATGACGTAATTCACTCTCGGTAATTCCACACCGAGTCGGGTGAGTTTGCTGGCTCCAAATCCACCTTACTTCGCGGACTCAGAATCGCTTTCCTATCGCTGATCGGGACTCAGACCGTTCCCGGATCTCCTCAGTTTGGATTCCGCAGTACTTCGCGGTCTCCCTATCGTTTCGCTCTGTCGCTGAAGGGAACTTATAAGGGCTCCCTCAAAAGTCAGTCTTTCGCTGGAGGAGCTTGACAAAACGGATCTCTCTAAAATCCAATCTTCATCCTCGGGCCCTATCGCTCCCCTTATATCCTCTCTCTCATACCATCCCTCGCCTAATCCTCCTCCTGTGATCTCTTGTTCTTTTGCCGCCCCTGTCGGTCTCGGCTCCCTTGATCTCTTGTTCTTCTGCCGCCCCTGACGGTCTCAACTCATTTCATCTCTAGACTCATGGGCACCGATGTCTAGGTGCACATTGTAAGTTTTCAGACGCGCTGTCGTCACCGAATCGTGGGAAAACGAAAGCACAATGTTAATGCGTCTCTTTTTGACGCCGAAGACAGTCTGGGAGAAAAGGGTCCAAATCTTTGACCTCCCAGTTCCAAAATTCTTTCCCAGGAATTAGGGAAGATCTGGAATTTTCCCAACGTCTGTCGGCAAGGGTCAAGGGGTCCATAGTAATTACGGGGAAGAGACGGGCTTCATCACAAGCTGTTGAAGATTTCAGTTACTACGATCGAGCGATTCCTTGCGAATGATCCTTATCATTACGTATTTGTATTTATAGACAATGATTGTCATGTCTAGGCGCTGAAAAAGATGTGAAGACCCTCTGGGGTTTATATAGTGAATGTTTCTGCTATATCCTGTACTTTAGGGATTGTTTAACAAAGGAACTGTTCCGCTTTTTGAAACTGACAGCTAAAATCATCGAACTCCGATCTACGTAACGATATTTAAAGATAATTTACACATATTTTTTACACATAGAAATTAAGATTATACATATAATCTCTTAAAAAATTAACAGTACTCTTTACAAATATTAAGATGAATGATGGGAGTGGTTGACTTAACTTAAAAAAGCAACATACTACAAGTGATATTTTGTTTTGTTATTCAGTAAAGCGAAATTCTTTGTACTTATGTTGTGTTCGTTATAGCTTTATGAAAAATTAAAGCATGATTTGTCTGAAATGGGCAATGTTGTTATTTCTTTTCTTCTCTTATATTGATTCGATGGAGAAGTTTATTTGTAGCTATTGTTAAGGTAATTGATTTCATTCGCTTCTCTGCAAAAGGAGTATTGTAGGCAGGAAAAATCGTTTATAAGGCAAAGGTAAATATTCTTCAATTATAATGTGAAGCGAGATCTTGGTGAAAAGTTTCGACGCCCCATATCGCCAACTCACCAAATTCAGCAACAAATTTGCCCATTTTTTTAAATTTCAAATTTTGTAAAATTTAAAAATTTTGAATTTCTTTAATTTTGAAGGTGTTTAGGAGGATTGCTTCAAGAGAAAACTAGAGAAACTGTCCTAAATAATTTTTCACATTAGGAACGTCTTTAGGCAAGAGTCAACTGGATCAGGGACCAGGATCTCAACTTTGGTTGAGGCCTCGTCTCGTTCTTGACTCTGCTTCAGGAAAATCATGATCCAAGTAATTTTAATGGTTGAATGTTTTCCCCCAGACATATTCTCCGAAGAACATGGAATTTCAAACTATATGGCACTGTTGTCAGTTGGTATTATTTTGTGATGACTGTCATCCACGTCTAGGCCTAGGCTTACCACATCATGCACCATCGTTACTCATTTAATTGAAAGGTGGTAGTCGGTATAGCCTGTTTGTGCCTAGGTTTGTGAGATTGGGAGTCATTTATTTGATTCAGGTTAACGTTTGTGTGAGTATCTGACAACGTGTGCTATATACTGTCTACTTTTAAGGGTCATAGAAGGGGCTTACTTCTGCGTAGGACCCTGGGCCTCAAAAAGTCTTTAAAAGTTCCTACTTCCCATCCTATATAAAGACGATACAGGGAAGTAACATTAGTGTTTAAAGCTTATCAGTGTGGGATTGTGCGTTTCATTGATATTGCGGCTGCGGATTTTTATTGTTATGTTAAGGTTTTTTTGTGTAGATTTTACTTGTTGTTTCCTTTTCAAAAATTCTGCTGAATCATTTTCTATCAAGTTCCTGAATAAATTACGATTTACTCTGAAGCAACCTGCTTGTTAAATGTGAGGACTACAGCTCAAAATGTTAACAGAAAATGAATGAAACAGTTTTAGTATTCATTTATTTATATTTCATTCAATTAACATTGGACTTCACTTGCATTCATTCTTTTACTAATTTGGAAAGCCTTTGATTATATATATATATATATATATATATATATATATATATATATATATATATATATATATATATATATATATATATATATATATATATATATATATATATATATATTTGACATGTTTTTGAGTCAGAATCAGACTTAGTTTTAAAAAGGATCTTTATTTGATGAAATCTGTACGAGTTCTGACGCTGAGAGGCAGAGAGAAAAAGAACGCCAAAGTGAAATCTAAGTGTTTTACCATTTAAGCCAGATGTGAGAAGTACCTCTGGTTTATGAGTGTACTTGAAAGTTAATGCTGACTTAAAGGGCTATTAAATATAACGATCTAAAATTAGACATGTTTATTGGCTAGGCCATATGTTCGGAAGAAATAAATGGGTGATTAGTTTTATACTTAAAGATGAAATTAAAAATATGAGTTAAGTGCTAGTTAGGGAATTCAATTTTTAATCTAATTTAATTATCTTATATATATATATACATAATGATCTAATAACTACTATGAGTAAGTTCGGAATATTTATCCAATGATTGGAAGTAATATTTTATTTGACTAATTGAATCATACATACACACACAGTATAAATATAAATATTACTTACTGAGTGTTGGAGCATCGAATAATACGAAGAAAGGCTTACGATAAAATCTGTCTGGATCATAGTAAGACTCCGTTTTTAGTATCCTCAGTTTGTCGGTCCTTAAAGAACAGGTTTTTATTTAAGTAAAGTCACGTCTTGTTAGATAATGATTAGAAATAATGCTTTTGATTAATTAAGTGCAAATATTTTTTAAAAAAGAGAGATGTAGACTCCATACAAAATTCGCATTTCTGATTGTGTAATAGAATTTATTCAACTTGATTCAACTTCCGTATAATATTTCCTGTGCTGGTTACACTGGTTGTACACCTAAATAAGAAACGTATCTATGTGAGTTTACAATGGGGTTTTGCCTTATACGTAGCATGTATTCACTAGTGGCTACATGGCACTCAAAAGGTTAAAATATCAAAATAAAAGGCAGTCAGAACGTTGTAATGAATTCTATGTTTCTGATAAAGACTTTGAGAAGATCTAGCATTGGTTTCACCCATTTTCCTTTTGTTTGAAACGAAATTTTGTCCCACTGTTCTAGCAGAAGCCTTTTAAATGATCAACCTTAAGTACATCGCGTTTCCTTACTCTATTGTACGGTTATTTTTATAAATGTTTGACAGGATTTAAGTCATGGGAATTATCTGGATGTTTGAGAGCATTTGGCGTATGATAGAGCAGCCACAGATGGACAATGCGTGCCTTACGTTTGGGATCTTTCTTCTAATGAAATTAAAAGTTGTTTCAAGATGAAGTTTATGATCTCTTTGACCCTTCCGCGTGTCGCGGTGGTTGGAGGATGTTACATAAGGTAGAGGATGTCACAATGTGTAAGACGCATTGTAATACTCATTATCTGGAGCTTTGAGAGGTTACCGTAGGTGCGAGAGCATACGAGCAATTCCGGAAGTGAGTCATTGATATGTAGATTAGTTCAACTATATAAAGTCTTAGTTTTTGTAATTGTATGAAGAAGGAGCTGAGAAGCTGTTGCATTCGCTACACAGGTGAGATTATGGAAAGTTGATTTTCGCAGCTTAGGATTAAGAGCGGTATTTGCCAATGTATTAAATTAGTGGACTGGGGTTTGGTTATCAAAGATAGATTAGGTTAAGTTAAATTGGTTACTTGCGCTTGTTCGCTTAATGTTTATTTCTCTATCACTCCTAGGACATTCACTTAGAGATTAAACTGTTGTTGATTAGTGTATTTGAGTAAAATAAATAATTGTTACAATGGAAGTTTATGGTTCTGCTTTTATTCCTCCTACACTCTTAGGTAGACAAGACGGTGAGGGAGCAACTTCACGAGTAAATCGCTCACATTCATATTTTTTTTAACCGGTTGAGGATTTTGTGTTTGTGTGTACATACAGAGTGTTTTTTTTTCAGGTATAGAAGTTTAAGTTGGCATTACTTTCCAAGATGGCGACCGATTGAACAGCTGTCAAGGGATTTATTCTCAGTTTGGTTTGGCAATTCATCATGAATAGACTCACGCCTGAACAACGCTTTCAAATTGTGCAATTTTATTTCGAAAATAATGGTCAATTTTCATAAGCGAATTTTGTTTAGCGATGAAGCGCACTTCTGGTTGAATGGCTACGTTAACAAACAAAACTGCCGCATTTGGAGTGAAGCTAATCCACAAGTGTATGTTGAAACACCGTTACATCCAGAAAAACTGACTGTTTGGTACGCTTTATGGGTTGGTGGAATCATTGGTCCGTACTTCTTCAAAAACGATGAAGGCCACAATGTTACAGTCAATGGTGATCGCGGTATAGAGCCATGATTACTAACTTTTTCATTCCTGAATTGAACAATCATGATGTCCAGGAGCTGTAGTTCCAACAAGACGGCGCAACATGTCACACAGCTCGTGCCACAATCGATTTATTGAAAGACACGTTTGGTGACCGCCTAATTTCGCGTTTTGGACCTGTGAATTGGCCTCCAAGATCTTGTGATTTAACACCGCTAGTCTATTTTTTGTGGGGCTATGTTAAGTCATTGGTCTATGCGGATAAGCCACAAACGCTTGACCATTTGGAAGACAACATTCGCCGTGTTATTGCCGATATACGGCCACAAATGTTGGAAAAAGTCATCGAAAATTGGACGTCCAGGTTGAACTACATCCGAGCCAAACGTGGCAGTCCTATGCCAGAAATCATATTTAAAATGTAATGCCACAAGATTATCTTTCGAATAAAAAACAATTCATGTCAATCGAATAATACATCGTTCTTTTATTGCAATTTAAAGTTCTATACCTCTCAAAAAACCACCCTTTATGTATATGCAAACACAATTTGAAGTATGGTGTAATTCTAAGTCTTACATTGCAATGGGGACAGATATAACTTCGGCATTTTTTTGGATAATCTTTCCATTTTCATTTCTTCTCAAGAAGCAAATTGCACATTGCCTGATTAATTCCTGTTCTTTATCGAATATTTTCAAGAATCTGACTTCCTGCCAGCACTACAAACGAAAATCCCGGATGAGAAGTATTTCAGTACATGGACAAGCTGCCTCTCTTAAAAACACTAGCACTAGTAATTTCACTCTAAGAATTAAAAATACATGCAAATTACAAATAGAAAGAGGAAAATATCAGTGATCGTACAGTGTATGGTTAAACCGGGTAAGGGGTTAAAGCTATCTTAATAATGTTCTTAAGATTATGTAAAAATAGTATCTGCTTTCATTAAAGCGATTAATTATAGAGATTCCCCTCCTCTCTCTTTTTTGAGAAAATGCAAAGTATGCCGTCACTTATATCCACCATTGTAAATACTCTACTAAGCAGCTTCTTTTGAACTTTCTTTGTTGATGTTAGAATTTAGTCATCTACTCTACCAGTTAAAAACCACAGACAATATTACAATTTCTCTTTTATATTATCTGACAGAGAATGATAGTAAATAAATATTACAATAAGACCTTGACATACAAAAGGAAACCCTTTTTACAACGAAATTTATCAGTAAATCCTTTAAAAATCCATGCTTACCTGTAAAAAATGGCACAAAATTCGTTAACATGAGGATCACTGCTCACTGTCATGTTATACACAACACCCTTAGGAGCAAAGCTATTGGAAATAATGTAAGTATTATGATATTATAAAAGCAATATTTAATTTTTACAGAATTGATTAAAAAAAATTGAGAATTTCATAGGAAGAAAAAAATTATATTATTTATTAAGAACCCTTAATAGTAATACCCCTTGTAAAAAATCCCTTGAGTGCCTGTTTGGCTCAGGTGCTCTCGGTAAAATTAAAATCCTAAGTACGATTTCGCATCGCCAGAGCTCAGATGCCTCTCTCTGAGGAGGAAGCTGAGGAGGGGGAGGGTCAAAATTACCTGCGACCGCTTATATGGTGCCGCACTAGCAAAGAGATATACCCGTTCATTGGGAGTGTACTTTAGGTATGCATTGGTAAAACACCAATCCACAGCCCCATTAAAAATAAAAAATTATTAAAAATCAATTAAATTTTCATGAATTTTTAAATTGATTTCTACTTTTACATTTGGTGATGGACCAATATTTTTATATTGAAAGATTTTATATAATCCGTCTAGTTTCAATTATTGTATCTCTGCTCTAATATGTGATGGAAAATAAAACAAATCAAGTTAATAGTAATATAGCATTTTCCACCTGTATCAAAGAGAGGTAATTTATAAAAAAAATAAGATAATATATCTGGGAAACATTTTAAATTCTCTTGATTACGGATTGTTTCGCTTTTTTCAACTTCATTTAGTTTTTTTTCTTTTAGGTATTTACATATTATACCATAGATCAATTTCGCCAAATCAAAAGACATTGACAAATTCTGGTATCGTGTCCATATATGAAGAAAAATTAATTCCCGCTCTTGCTTTTTCTGTATTAGCACGTCGATAAATAAATCAGCCAATATTTAAACAAATTAAATACTGTATTAAAAAAATTACTGCCCAGTGGCTGAGTGGTAGTGTATCGCATTTCCATGCTACATGTCCGGGCTTCAAATCAAGGGCTGGGCAAGGTAGACTCAGCCTTTCATCCCTTCAGGGGGTTGATAAATGAGTACCAAGCTTGCTTAGAAACTAAACACAGGAGGTTTCGCGTCAAACTAACCACTTGACTTGACCAAAACATCTGGATTGGCACCCCAGCGCCTAAGGTCGCGTATACTGAGATAGGCACAGTAGGCCTTGGCCCTCTTGGGCTGTTGCACCACTGAGTTCAGTATTTAAAAAACTACGCGCCCTTGAACTAAGAGAAAGATCTAATATGGATTTCATAATTTAGTTGGCCAAAACACCATAACTGCATTCAAATCGCGACGTATGAGTCTTCTTTCTTATGTAGACGATGTCACATAAGTTTGAATCTAAATGCTACCGTGTAGTTCCGTGATGCTTCTTGTTTTGCTCTTTTACTAAACACTTCATAGTCTTTAGGGTACTTGTGTATTAAGCCATATTTTTAGAAATACTCTTCTGTGTTCTTTTCCAAAAAATAGATCTCATATTCTAAAAGAGAAGAAGAATGCTACAAATTGTAAGCAATGTTATTATTCTCGAGAATGCGTGTTCAAAAATATTATATTTAAACGTATGGGAAACTAGTTTTCCACTATTGGCTACGTACAGCGGTTTTTGGCGAAGCTTTTTAATATCTACATGTATAATACATAAATACATATTTTTCTTTAAAAAAATTGTACTTAAAAACCATAAAGAAATGGAAAGAGCTTCTTGATAGAAAATAAATGCGTATAACGTAACTTTTGAAAACTGTGCCAAATTTTGGTACATACATTTTGAAGGTATTAGATAACTTATGGAGCTGATATAAAGTGTTAGATATGTATTTGACAGGCGACGGAGATGAAAAAAACTGTTTTAGGATATTAGCTATACAAAATAGATGCTTATAGGAAATAGTTTTTTAAAAAATGGATTTTATTGAAAGACATCTTTGGTCGGATCTGCACAAAAAATTTTCTTGCGTGATAGATGTCTCAGTTGTCACATTTTCAGTTGTAGTTTAACAATGCTTGGAATAAATTTGTACCTACTTTAAATAAGAAGACTCGATACAAAAAAAAAATATCAATATTTGCCAATCTTACGTTGCTCTACACTTGATGACTGGAGAAACATTAGAGATGTATATTATTAGATTGATCGGGGTTCGAGAATTTTGGGCAAATCTGTCGCAAAGAACAAGGCAGCTCTTTAAGAGCGATGAGAATTTACTGTAGAAAATCAATCCTTGAAATACAGGATTCAGCAGCAAAATTTGCAGAATAAATATCAGAAGGACTTCACACCTTCTACAGCGCTCAGACACAACACCAGTGTCTAAAATACAAGTAGGCTAGCTTATTCACAAGCACCACTCGTCCTACTCAACAGCCGAGCTAATCACTATTCCTCTCTACACGGTCAAGGTAAGACTACTAATCGCTGGTCAAAACCATACTAACTCAGTTTGGCGAGCGTCTCCCTATTTATAGTTCTAGCGGATCTCTCGAGAAAAATCCGCTTTCGTCATAGATCGTGAAATTAGTGTATTTCTCCACTAATTTGCAGAAGAATCCATAGAGTCTTGAATTCGCCAAAAATGGTCACCAAAAATGAATGATGGGAACTTGGCTCTAATGCCAAGTTCCCATCGAATCGCCATTATGACGTAAGGGACGGCGTTGCTTGCGAATATTACAATTTTGACATATAACAGAGCAATATAAATGCAGTACACATCCAAATACAAATGATCAACACTATTTTACGCAAAATTCGTAATAATGTTAGCAAATTTTAATTTCAGAAGAGGGAAGATTAAAAACTTACAGGTTGACGTCTTCAAGGAATCTTTGGGTCAGCTGAGAGTCATTTGTCATAAGCTCCAAGATAAGAACCAAATCATAACGATGCACGATCTGAAATTATATCCTACATATGCTATTAAATAGTTTTGATTTCTAGATCAACATAGAAAATAGGAAAACATAGATGTTCAGCAATCTAGAAATTTATGAAATATAATAGAAGGATTTGGATAAGGACACTAAATAATCTTACGAAAATTACGAATTAAATTTATATAATTCAAAACATCCTGTTTCCAAAATATTGATATATTTTGAAGGAAGTATTTATTTCAATATAATACAATTGGAAAATAAAATAATTTCCAACTGAAATTGAGTGATATAATTATACTTGTGTTTAAATAGCTCTCCCCTGTTTGTCAGGTATTGCTGAACGGGTCTTACAGATGTTAAAAATCAATCACACCGACTTTCAAATTTCGTAAATATTCAACCAATAGTTGGAATTTGAGCTCCTCAAATCTGGCCAATCGTATCCAGACACTCAGTGGTATGGAATCGGAGAGTCCTGGAGCATATATTAATGTGGTTTTGGTCCCCCTTTTTGCATCGATATTGCTTTCATTCGCCTGGGGAGAATTTCCACCTGTTTTTGTTAGATGTTTTTTAAAAATTGACTTCAAGCGTTCATCACAGCTGGTGAGTGCCGGCAGTGAATTTGGTACATTTGTGTGGCTACGCAATGTGTGTCTCAGAGGTGTTTTATGGGATTTAGATAGATGCTCTGAGACGGACAATACAGTTTATTAACACCCATTTCGGCAAACAATGGCTGAAGAAGTTTCTATGTTTAAATGGAGTAGTTATATTGCTAGAGAAGAAAAATGGATTTTCCTCGAATTATTGGCAGAACAGCATTGTTAACTAGGCTAGGCTAGAACTAGGCCAAACAATGGAAAACATCTCCCTCCACCACCATGCCGCTACTACTACCAAATTTTACAGTCGCAACAATGCAGTCACTTAAGAAGTGTTCATCGAGCACCCTCCAAAACCCTGACGAATCCATTGAACTGCCAGATTGTAACTCGATACTTATCACTCCAAAGAACTTTTTTCCATCTGTCTACACTCCAATGATGGTGATCTGCACACCTTCACGATCGATGCTTCGCATTCTGCGAAATAAGTGGCTGCACGACCATAGGCTCCCAGAATTTTAACAGTTGATGAACTATGGAGCTATCACTGATCTGATGAACTTAGGAGGTACTGAGTGATTTTAACCAACGAGGACTTGGGATTTTGTTTCACTACTATTTTCAGAGTTTTATGATGGCGGGCGATCACTAATTTTTTTCAGTTGGCTATTTCGTTTTTCTGCAATTTCCCTGCATCGAAGCCTCGACTGCACAATTACATCCCTCACAATAGATATCGGCTTCTGTGGAAATGTCCGAAATTTCACAAACTGATTTCCTACAAAGATGGCATCTATGTATAATGACACGATCAAAGTCACTAAGATCCTTACTTATTGTTTCACGAACTCATAATTATGACCTGACAAATTACTACCAATACTTTTATTGCTTTTGGTTGCGCATCAAATTATATTACGAATCTTTCTTTCTTCAGGAAAGTGTCCGGATATTTATGACCAAATACTTTAGTGTAAGTCTCACTTAGCAGGAAGCAATTCTTATAAAGAGAAAATAAAATGACATACATACCCTTTCGATAGTAGACATTAAATGTGACTGTTTCAGTTTCTTTTTGGCCAATGTTTGGATATTGAACGATCCTATGAATAGTGGAGGCTCTACTGCGTTATTCGTACCGTTCCATAAAGAAATGGGTTGATAATTAATTTCTGCATTTTCATATTCGCTTTGCAACTTTAAACCGTCAGTGTGAATGTAATCCTCGAATTGTTGTGATCTGGATCTGGGTAACACCCCTTGGATTGCACACAATAAAATGCAGACTGTAAAAACGCTACCCCACTGATTCTGAAACAGAATATACATTTATAAGAAATAAGAATATAAATGTTGACTTTTTCTGAGTGTCATTTGGAATCAAGCACTTTATTTGGAAGGGGGAGGGGATTCATTTTGTTTGTGACATATTTTATTTTCTATACAATATAGCTCTAAATAAAGTCTTACTAAAGTGTTCATTAGACCTTTGTTTTGTTTTACAGAATGACAAGGTAAAAAGAAATAAATTTAAACGAATAAAATTTTTTGCTTGATCTTGCTTTAACCACTAGAGCAGCAATATAGTTATATTTACTTTTGATTATGGTCGATAGTATGAACAGCTCTTGGATAAGATTTAAACGACGACTTTGGCGTGTCATGGATGTGGGGAGTAGGAACCCAGCTCAAGCCGACCTTGTCGTCGAATCATTGTATTACATCACGAGACCCGTTACTCCTTTTAAATTATTTTTAGTGCGACGCTAATGGGCTAAACCAGGGGTACTCAACTTTTTTTTTGCTGGGCCGCATACATATGTCAGCCATTTCACACGGGCCGCATACATATGTCAGCCATTTCACACGGGCCGCAACATGAGTTTAAAGGGGGGGGAGGGGATTGATAACATTGGAAATTTAGAATATGGAAATTTGATCAAAATATTATATAACTCCTGTTTTGATTTTTTTTCAATTATTATTTTTTAATATTTTTTTATTTTTGTCACTAACACTGAATTAAAGATTTTAAGAAAAACTCCCTCTCAATTTTTGCATCAGTAAACGGTTTCATATGATTACCAATAATATTACAAACTTTATAGGACAAAGGTAATTCTTTATAGGGAATCGCTGTGACATTACCACAGACGAAACACTTTGTTGCTGTTACAAAGAATATTCAATAAAGCCTATTCATCCCCTCTTGAAAGAGGAAACATATCATTAAATAATTCCTGTTTATTGGTATTTTTTAAGCACAGCTCTTTCGTGACAAATCAAACAAGTACTGATCCATGTTTATTTTTCACTACAAAACAGTCAACCTCCACATCATTTCAATATTTTTCGCTTGCAAGGTATGAAAGATTGTTCACAAAATTAGTTCCCCCCATAAAATTGTCGTTAATCCACTGTTGTTTGTTCTCAGTAACCGTTACAAATAGAAAAAAGAATATCAATTCGCAGCCGTACGACATCGACAGCAAAAATGCAAAATTGATATATTTGATTTTTTGTGCGTCAAAGAATTTCCAACCAAATTCTTTATTGTCTTAAATAAAAGAATTTCTCAGAGCAATAGGTCTCGACCGGGCCACTTAAAAAGGCTCGGTGGGCCGCAGGCTGAGTATCGCTGGGTTAAGCTCATTCGACGTCATAGTCACATGATAAATGGAATCTCGAGTTTCCAGCCGATAAGTTCTTGCACTCTGTTGCTTCTAACTCATGCTACTTACAGAAACTTTTTTTAAAGTACATATTTGTGAACAATAATAACGTGTGTAGCGAATTATAAACGAAGCAATGTCCATAATTATTTCGAAACGAAAGGAGTGTGTATCCGGGCGAATTAGTTAGTCAATCTGTGAAGATCACTAAACAGGAATGTAATTTTTTTGTTCAATAAGTAGTTCCATGAGATAATTTAGGTATAGTAATGTTTAATTAGATACGAATTGCCGCGATGCGGCTTACATTCTACGATACAAGTTACACACTCACACACTAACGATCTTTACAATTTTAATACAGATGTCCGCACACCAGCGCCCTCGCGTGTTCAATATTTCGGCACACACCCCACCGGTGAACAGAATGTTCACCCAGTAAATATCGAACCACAATTAATACAAACAATTATTCAAATACAATTCTTACAAAGAAACTACTGATACAATACTACTAATCAAATCTAAATTATACATATTAGAAAGAAAAAGTAAATATACATTAAAGTACACAATATAATGAAACTTAAAGATGACAAAGCTTCAATTTACAAACGAATAAATACTAGGATACATACCTCAAGATTTCACAAAAATAAATTTAACAGAGATTAATTAATAATGTGTAATCTCCTACCATTAATC
This sequence comes from Trichonephila clavipes, assembly GCA_019973935.1. Classification (NCBI taxonomy): domain Eukaryota; kingdom Metazoa; phylum Arthropoda; class Arachnida; order Araneae; family Nephilidae; genus Trichonephila; species Trichonephila clavipes. The sequence continues at coordinate 332,187 of BMAU01021375.1, read as the reverse complement.
TGAAAAATATAAACAAATTAGTACAAGTATATTATACAATTTCTAAAGGGTACAACAATTGAATGGGTTTTTTGAAGAGACCTTTAAAAGTTTTTACAAGACAAGATCTAACGTTATCGTCTCTTCCAATAAATATTTCTTTGATTATTCCAAGTGCCCACAACAATTTTGATTTTACATTTCCTTCAACAAGAACTACGTCGTTTAATTTTAAATTCTTATGAACAGATGGTGTTTTAAAATGATTAGCTGTGTTTAACTGGAGCAAATACTGTTCTTTCCAGCGTCTCCAAAGTTGTTTTAAAAGAAGAGTTCGGTAAGTCTTTCTTTTCTTGTACGACTCCTTTGCCGTAGTGGCGTCGATCAGTTCGATGAAATGTATAGGATATTTAGAGTCACCATAACCTAACTCGAGGAAGTGGGCCGGTGTTAGTGGTTCCGGCTCTCCTGGATCATTCTCCACATGTCAGTGGTCGATGATTAACGATGACTTCAACTTCTGAAAGTATCATTGAAAGTTCTTCAAATGTTAGAAGTGCCCTGCCTAGTATTTTACGTAAAGGATCCTTTATACTTTTAACAAGACGTTCGTAAAATCCACCCCACCAAGGCGCACGTTCAACTATGAACATCCAGGGAATACCTTTATCTGCGACAAAATTTTGAAATTCACTGTCTTTCAAGATGTTGGCAAAATATGCTAGCTCCCTTTCAGCTGCTTTAAATGTACGTGCATTATCGGAGTATATTACCTTGCAATTACCTCTACGAGCTAGGAATCTCCGTAAAGCAAGTAAAAACACTTTGTGGACATGTCCGACACAAGTTCTAAGTGTACGGCACGAGTGACTGCACATGTAAACAAAGAAACATAAGACTTCGAGTCCGTTGATTGTCCTTAACAAGTATTGCACCTGTAAAATCAATTCCTACAACTTGAAAGGAGGAGATCGGGTGATTTTATCTCGGGGCAACTGACCACTTAACTGGTCAGCTGGTTTGGCACTGTATTTTTTACAAACGAGACAGATTCGAATCATTGTTTTCACTAACTGACGACCCTTTGGTATCCAATATTTTTTCCGAAGTTGAGTCAAAGTTGCAGATACGCCACAATGACCAATTCGTTCATGTTCCCTAATAACAAGTAATTCTGTAAATTTACAGCGTCGAGGAAGAATAACAGGATGCTTTTCACCAAAGCATAAGTCTGCTTCAAGCAACCGTCCAGTAAGTCGTAATAAATTGTTTTCATCCAAATACGGCACTAAACTCTTTATTTGAGAGCTAGATCGAAGTTGTTCGTTTTGTTTTAAGGCTAATATCTCAGCTGAATAAAATTCGGATTGAACACATTTAAAACAAAAATATTCAGCATTTTGTATTTCATCTGCAGTAATGTAGAAGTCCATCGATTTGTAAATGTTTCTAGCATTGTTCACGAATCGAAAAACCCAAGCAGTCGTTTTCAAAAGTTTCTTAAGGCTGCTGAATCGATTTATGTCAACAAGAGCTTCCCTCTGTTGAGTAACTGCCACATGCACACTAGAACGATGTTCTAATTCTTCCGAGCAGAGCTCTGAATCTAAAATATCTCGGTGACGATTTGGCCAATGATCGGGTGTTAGTTTAAGCCAAGGTGGGCCATGCCACCACAGCTCATTCTGTGCTAACTTGACGGCAGATGTACGACGCGAAAGGAGATCAGCAGGGTTGTTCTTTCCTGGACAGTGTCCCCACTGCATCGGATCAGAGAGCAATTGTATCTCTTGAACACGATTTTTAATGTATGGTTTGAACGCTGAAGAATCGCCGCGTATCCAGTAGTACGAAATGAGAGAATCGGTCCAATAATATATATTAGCATCAAATTTGAGACAAGATGACACCTGTTTGGCCAACCTAGCTGACAATAAGGCTGCTGTCAGTTCAAGACGAGGAAGCGTCAATGATTTCAAAGGTGCCACACGACTTTTTGAGCAAATGAAACTAGTTTCGATTTCGTTATTACAAGTAACAAATCGCAAGTATAATATTGTTCCATAAGCTGATTTACTCGCGTCTGAAAAACAATGTATTTCACACTTTGATATTTCTTGATCTATGTTACCTAAATAGAACCGTGGTATCTTTATCTCAGTCAAGCCCTCAGCTTCGCTACTCCACTGCTGCCACTTGTGTCGTAGCTTTAGGGGAAGTTCAGAGTCCCATTCTACTCCTAGAGTCCAAAGTTCCTGAAGTAGACATTTCAATTTGATAACGAATGGGCCAAGAATTCCAATGGGGTCGAAGATGCGACCAACCACACTCAGAATAAATCTTTTCGATTCTCCTCTACGTGACATAAACTTCAATAGATCCTTTGGATCGAAATAAATTAAATCATTTTCTGGATCCCAAGCAAGTCCTAAAACCTTAGTTGGAGGTCTAAGATCAATAGCACTAGTTTCAGAGGATTCCGTTTTGACTCCTTCTTGCTGCAATAACAAATTAAGTTGTTTCGAATTACTTCGCCATTTGCGCAATAACATGCCTGCGTCACTGAATATTTGTAAGCACTCCAAGGTAGTACGTAGAGCGTCCGGAACATCATTCTGACCACAAATGAGGTCATCAACATAAATGGAACTATTTAGCAACTCAAATGTATGAGGATATTGCTTTCTGTACTTCTTAAAATGATGTTTTAAAGTTGCTGCGAGAAGGTATGGGCTAGGTCGAAGTCCAAAAAGAACTCTCGTGAAATTCAAAACGTATGGCTCGTTATTCAAATTATCAGTCCAGAAGAAACGTGTAAAATCTCGATCACGGAAATCTAATTCAATTTGAAGAAAAGCCGATTTTACATCAGCTGTAAATGCTACAGGACTTTTTCGAAAACATAAAAGCAATTCTAAAATGTTGGGATGCAAATTTGGTCCCGTATATAAACTTTGGTTTAACGATGATTGTCCATCTTCGTGTGCTGAACCATCAAATACTATTCGAATACGACTTGTGGTTTTGTCGCTACGTATCACTGCATGATGGGGTAGGTAAAATCCCTGACTATCCAATAAAGAATCACAAGAAGTACGCTCAACAATACCTTCCCTAACATAGTCATCAATTACATCCTTATACTCGCAGAACAACTCGTGATCACATTTAAACCTACGAACCAACCCCTCAAAACGCTTTCATGTGACAGTTTTATTATTTTGTAAAACCTCTCTCATACCTGGTTTCCATGGCAAATTTACACGATATCGACCATCTACGAAATTAACTGATTTATCAAACTCACTAAGTATCTATTCATCCCATTACCTAAAGTCACCGAACCCTTGTCAAGTATTCCTAAACTTTCTATCTCCCAAAATCTCCTTAGCTCAGTCGAAATCGATTCCTCTTCACTGTGAACCAAATGTACCAAAGTACAATCACTCCGCTCATCACACTTTCCCTGAAGAGACCATCCTAGCCTAGTCTCGACTGCAACCAATGATGAATCTAATCTTTTTATCCGATGTGTTAAAGACCAATAAAAATCGGAACCTATTAATAATGAAATTTCACAATTCTCAGAAGATTCATTACAACTGAATGTTAGCCTAAACCCTTTCGACTCCATTTCTGCCCACGCATCTGGATTAGGTAGGCTAAGTGTTGCCTTTGAAATTTCCTCAATTTCCAATGCCTCAATCACAGTCTCTTCTCCGCTTAATACATTCCTTAGCCTAACCTCGACCTTACTACAAGTTTGTTTTTTTAGGAGTTTTACAACCGAACGAAAAAATATTTAGCCTTTCCGAACCCAATATTTTCAACCCCAACCTCCGAGACACATTTTTTTTGATGAACGACTTCTCATTTCCATTATCAAAAAGGCAAAATATCTTATCCGATGAAGAACGACCTATAATTTCGGCCTTCACACATTGCAATAAAACTCCACCTCTGTTATGAAAAACAGAATTTGAAGACGTAGTTTTAACGTCAACATATTCTTTTCCTCCAAATCCAAATGCGAATTTTGCTTCGATTTTTCTAACTTAAAACAAATAGCACGCGCATGTCGACCTTTACAATACGAACAAACCTCTTTCTTGCACTTTTTAACATAGCAACCAGTGTTGCAACAAATGAAACATCTCCCTTCTTGAACTAATTTAGCTCTTTTTTTCTGAACGCATAAATTCTCACACAGATCAGACATATGAGTATTCTGGGGACAAAATAAGCAATTCGAAAATGCAGCCGTCAGCAATTCGTTTGCAGAGGAAAACGATTTATGAGATGGGTAGAATCGAGAATGACCTTGAACCCTTCGATTTGACTCTGGATAGCTATGAGACGTTCTTTCGAAATACTTAGTATTGGAATAGGAATTTTTATTTTTCAGTTCTAGGTCATGCGGTTTTACTAGAAATTCTGTGTGTTCGCGACTTTCTACTTCGCTTCGCAAATATGCAATTAAATTAGTGATTTGTGATTGTGTTTCATTATGTTTTTTATTATATTCCAATGCTAAATCAGGGGGAATAGCTTTCATAATTATCGGAAACAAGAGACAACTATAGGAATCGGAAGAGATTTCAAGAGATTCAAGTCCCCTTATATTAATTTCTAACTGATCATATAAATTTCTTAACGCAATAACATCAAACGATTTACGGACATGGGTCAGATTTAACAAGCGATTCATATGAAAGTCAACAATACGTTCTTTACGTCCGAACCGATTTTCTAAAATTTTCATTGCTTTTGCATAATTTTCCGATGTTAGAGTTAAGCCTCGTATAGCCAATTCTGCATCCGATGTGACAACCGATTTCAAATAGGAAAATTTATCCACATCATTTAAACTCGAATTTTCATGTACTGCGGATTTAAATCTAGCCCAAAAACTGGGAAAACTACTGATATCCTTGCCCGAAAAAGAGTCTAATGTGAATTTAGGTAAACGCGGTTGATTTGATAAAACAGAACTAACTGTACTATTTAAAGGAAATGTTATGTTTTGTGGTTGATTTTCCACCGAATTTTGAATAGCAATGTTCGAAACTGATTCTACATAACGTTCAGCACGGATTTTCCAAATTATAAATTTATCTCGATATTCTTCGCGAGTTACGATTTCTTCTTCTAGACTCTCAATATCTATTAAATTCTCAATTTCCTTATCAAGTGTACTCAGCTCTTCAAATTTAGAAATTAATTGCATATATATCTCATTTACTGTTGTTTTATCAGCTGTATTGCTTATTTCGGATTCTAATTTATTAATTTGTTTTGTCACGAGGGATCTCGAAACAGATCGAGTCTTTTTCGTTCTTTCTAATATAGCCTTATTTGCTGCATCCATTTTAAACCAAAACACTATAATTGCAAACAAATATACAAATGACAACACCAATTCTGAATGCAACTTAGTACAACTTTCAAACAAAATTCAGCTTAACAATATGCATACAAATAAACAAAACTATACCAGAGCAACCTTCTAAATACCGATAGTTACGAATAAACCAAAATCAGAAATGATGAGAAATAAGCTTAACTAGATAAATACCGAATTCAAAGTTAGACAAAACGAAAGTACTCACCCCCCCATCACGCAGCGAATGACCTTCCCGGCCGATGCACCATGTAGCGAATTATAAGCGAAGCAATGTCCATAATTATTTCGAAACGAAAGGAGTGTGTATCCGGGCGAATTAGTCAATCCACAATAAGTAGTTCCATGAGATAATTTAGGTATAGTAATGTTTAATTAGATACGAATTGCCGCGATGCGGCTTACATTCTACGATACAAGTTACACACTCACACACTAACGATCTTTACAATTTTAATACAGATGTGCGCACACCAGCGCCCTCGCGTGGTCAATATTTCGGCACAACGTGCACAGGTAAGCAAAAAATGCAATTAATTAAAAAAGTGCACTTATAATATATATATATATATATATATATATATATATATATATATATATATATATATATATATATAGATATCTATATATATCTATATAAATATATATAAATATATATATTTACTTTTCAAAAACTTTTTAAAGAATCATAATACTTGAGCACCTTTACTCAATTATTAAATTTGAAATTGTATCTAAACTATAGCAGTAGAATAACAAGTACAAGTCTAGTGTTAGTTTTGAACTCACTGGAGAACACGTGATTACATTTATCATGTGATCATCAAGAGTTTAACTCATTTAAAAAACCCAAACTTGAATATAAAGCAATAAGAATTTCTGAATAGATAATGTTTTGTCCAACTACTCGAACAGAATTGAACAAACTTTCAATACCGTTAAATAAAATTTCAATTGTTTTTACCATTATTTGGAAATCATTCTTAGTTGCAGGAATTTTGAGAAAGATCTAAATCGGGAGTGTCAAACTTACGGCCCGCAAGGAACATTCTTTCGGCCCGGCCAGTATATCGGGATACAATAATATATAATAAAATATCAAAATTTATCTATAAATAGGAAAGATAGTTGCAGAAATGTCATTTGTCAGGATGTAAACATTTAATATTTCTTTTTTTTTCTTTCTTACCTTTATTATAATGTATTATTCGAAATAAACTTACTTTTCTATGAATATTGATTTTTATTTATTTTTTTTTGCGGCCCGCTTAAAGTTAAATCTTATTTGTTTGTCCCAAGTTAGTTTTTCAGTCAGATTACCTTGATCTAAATGGATAGGTATGTCGAATTTATCATTATAAATTTAATAAAGTTTCTCAGATATTATATATGGTTAGTGTAAGGTAAATTTAAGTTACGAGCGAGTTGTTCTTTTGAGTAAAAATTTTACTTTCAGGAATGAGGTAATACAAAAAAGAATCATCATTAAAAAAAACTAGACACATATTGCTACATAAACTTTAAATGGAGAAAAAAAATTGACGTTTCTTTTTGAAATTTGGAATCATGTGGCAATGATTACGGATTTATGTAAATTTTTTTAATGTCTTCTTTATTTGGAACTGCGTCTTTTTATACACATAACAACGTGCTATATACATTTGAATTAAATTTGTATTCATTGAGGGAATAATAATAATGGTTTGAAATAAAAGCGATAAATGTACTGCAGCACTTCTCAAACTGTGAGCACGCCACCATAGTGGGCGTCATAACTCGGAATGGGGAGAGCGAACATATTGAAAAGTCGAAAATAAAAGATTTAAAATATTTACTAGAAGGAAGTAAAACAAAATACATTCTGACATAATAAAAAATAAAATACACATTTACATTGATATAGTATACTTATAAATGTATCAATACTGAACAATGTATTTGGTAATTACTTTAACAATACTAAATTAAGAACGTTTAATAATTACTAGTGACTCCCATGAGCTTTTTACACACAAAATTATATACAAAATGGAATACTTATCTTGATAACTTGTACTATTTACAATTAAAAAATTATAGTTTTAAAAAAAACTAAAAAACACGCTTTTATAGTGAATCGAACAAAAGAGTAAAAGAATAATTCTTAAAATAAGAATAAAATGATTAATGAGAAAATTAATGTCTTTGGGATAAAAGCGTGGGGTGCTCTATATTAATTGTTATAATTTCTTACTAGTTCTGTTCCGAAATGCTGAGTTAGTGTAAAAATGTAGTACAAAGTACCCCGCGCTATTACCATATTGACATTAATTTTCTCGTTAATCATTTTATTCTTATTTTAAGAATTATTATTTTACTCTTTTGTTCGATTCACTATAAAAGCGTGTTTTTGAGGGTTTTTTTAAACTATAATTTATTTTTCATTTTTTAGTTCGATCCACAATAAAAAAGCCTATTTTTTAGTTTTTAAAACTATCATTTATTCTTTGTTGAATTTATCCTTGAATTTGATATTTGGAGCGGGAATTATGTGGCTACTGGAATTAGTCTTGCTTTTCAATGGATATTAATTAATGGCTCTGAAGGGTATTTATTCTCTCCGTTTACGGGGCCTCGGATGAGCCCCCTACGTTGTATTTAAAAGATTCCGTCTCTATAGATACAGGTCTTGACTAATAAAAGTGTGTTAAGAAGAAATATTAAATATCAACCGTATTATCACCTTTTAAAAGTATTGCGGAATGTTAATTCGTATCATCAATTCTAAACATATTGCTTTATCAAAATAAAAAAAATATTTAGCAATTAGAACAAATTATTTTTTATATTCCTGTTTGCAGTTTTAGGGTTGTACCTTAATCTTTTAGGCGTTAAATCTATAATTAGTCGCCAAATCTAGAAATGGCATACGGAATTAGTCACCAAATCTGAAAATGGTTTATGCAATTACCCGCCAAATCGGGAAGTGATTTAATGAATTAGTCACCAAAAAAAATCTAGAAATTCTTATATTCCTTAATTATTATGATCTGATGCGATGCTATTTTAACTTATTTAATTTCTAAATTTTGAACCCAGTTTCCTAATTTCACATCGCATCATGACTATAGTTAAAATTAAACAAGAATCTTCTATTGACAAATTAACTTTACACTAAATTAACAGTCCGATCGTATAGTGGTATATATAAACAATTGTATTTATTATCAAACATACTGAAAACAAAATTTAAAAGTACAAAGACGATACTTAACTTATCTGAGTGAAAGGGGAGTTGGATGGGGGGGGTTGACCCCGGGCAGGGGGTTCTCTTTCCCGACGGGTTGGTACTTCAGGAAATATATAAAATAAGGGAAAAAGCCATGAGAAATGGCGTGTCCGTGCTTTTAAAGCTGACCGCACCACTTCGAAAAGAATCCGCTACGGATTCATTACCGTCAAATCTACCACCCTGATTGGACTCAACAGTCCGCGCAAGAACACAAACTTGCCGGCCATAAAGTTCGTTGAACCTGGACGCACCCACATTCTTGTCTAATCCCTATTTCCTGTAAACAGGGCAAATGCAAAAATTAAAACTGTATCTCAGGGACCAGCGGAGGAGTGATGGGAGGCCGCCGGTCCCTGAGATACAGTTTTAATTTTAATTGAGATACCCGAATTTTCTTCTCATCGTGGAGAAATGTCAGACTTTTGATGTGTTGCCCCACCAGATCACCGAACTTCTTCTCAGTATCGACACTTCAACTATTTTTGCTAATCGGAACCCACAGGATCACCGCATTTTCTACTCATTGGATGTGTTGCCTCACCAGATCACGGAATTTTTTTTCTCAGTATCGATACATCAACTATTTTTTGCTAATAGGAACTCACAGTGTGACAAATCTATACGGAACTTTATCACTAACCTTCTGAGTCGTCCTTTTTAGGGAAATTTAATTTCCTACCTATTTCCAATCAACTCCAAAAAGAGGACAGGATTCCTTGTTATGCAGATTAGATAAAGTATTTAAGTCAAACGGAATAGTAAAGTTGGAGCAGTAGGAGAGAGAGATTGAAATTGAAAGTTATAGTGAAGTTAAATTGAAGATTTCTTGTTGGATAATTTAATCTCAAGAAGAGTTGAGATTCCGTGTGGTAAATATTGATTTATAATTAAAGTCTCATTATAAAGATTTATTTTAGGAGTGAAATTAAAATTAAATGTTCAATAAGAACATTAAATATAATTCTGGGATCTCTTATCGTGGTAATCTCTGCGTGATCGACATTATAATTGTTAATTAATTGGATCATTAATTATTTAAGTTAATTTAAAGGATATTACCTTTAAAACCTCATAATACTAGTTAGATATATTTGTTAATAAGTCTTTGATTCTATTTGGATAAGATAACCAAATAAAGAAAGTTATTTATAAAAATGGCTACTGGTTCTTATCTGACTCCTATTTATTCTCGTTCTCAAAGTGAGGTCCTAGGAGATCATCACAACAGGATCACCGAATTTTCTTCTCATCGTGGAGAAATGTCAGACTTTTGATGTGTTGCCCCACCAGATCACCGAACTTTCTTCTCAGTATCCATACGTCAACTATTTTTGCTAATCGGAACCCACAGGATCACCGAACTTTCTTCTCATTATGGAACATTAACTTTTTTTTACTGGTTATGTTTTTTTTTGTGCAGTATATGTGAGAGAGGGGAGGAGTGATGGGAGGCCAGATTTGTTCCTGTTTAAAATTCTCCCCTGAAACGGCTTGGGATTTTTATACGAGTTCCCCCTGACCGGATGTAGTGAAATTCCTTTTGGTGAGGTGTGTCAAAAAGTTACCGCGTTAAATGTTCACTAAATCCATAAATTTTGAGTTGGTGTAACACTGCGCCGGCCTCGGGACCAATCAGAGAAATTATACTGGACAAGACAAAGAGTCCTGCTCTAGAATTTTTGGGTGACGAGGTGCTGAATAAAAACGGCAAGCATCCGATTTTAGATACAGAGAGCCGATCCCAGAGCTACAGAAGAACCGTACTCCGAGATTCCGGGCGTCAACCATGTCCATCCCCCAGCACCCTCCCCTTCTCAAGCTAAGTTAATTATTTTGATCTTCTTGTTGTAAAAGTAAATTTCTATATGCGTGTGCTTAAAATAAATTTATCTTAAACGTAAAAAGTTCGTTCTGTTAAATTATTGATTTTTGTTTTTTTTTACTGTTAATTTATGTATTCTAGTTTATTTTAACTATGATTATGATGCGACGTGAAATTAGGAAACTGGGTCCACAATTTAGAAAAAGAAGAAGTTAAAATAGCGTCGCATCAGATCCTAATCAGAACAATGAAACAGAATTATGAAATTATTGTATTGTGATCGGTCCTTGACAAGTGTGCAAAATTTCGAATTGATCTGACTTTCATGTGACGTCACGATCACATGATTCCAGTTAGCTCTTTTGCACGCACATACGGCGTCATTTGTCTGTGACTATTTTGCTCTTAAACTCGTAGAGTTAATTATTCTTTTTTTACGTTCAGAAATGACATACTGTGCACCATATAGATGCAATAACTCCAAAAAGAAAGAAACTTGCAGAAACAAAACTTTCTTCCAATTTCCTTTAAAAAAAGTCCAAATTTATTAAAAACATGGATAGCAAAGATTAGGTGGGAAAAGTTTTCGTACCTTCTTCTGCCTCTGTACTATGTTCGGATCATTTCGAATACCAAAACTTTACTAATCGCAGGCACTTAAAACCTGGATCGTTTTCAACCAAGTTTGTGTTTACAAAAAGTCCATCTTCTCGAAGAGTTCTGGAAAGATGCAAGCCCTCTACTTCTACTGATATGTAAGTACTTCTAAATTTTTGCTAAGTTTAAGTCAAGTTTTAAAAAAAGTTACTTAGAGAATACTGCAATGGTTAAATATCTCAGTAAACTTAGGATTTACTTATGTTATAAACCTTCAAAATAAAGTAACAGAAGTAATTCTGTACTTTATATAAAACTAGCACTAGAGTATACTTTTAAATAACCATACATATTATATTAAGACAAGTATGTATACAAAGTTCTCAGATTGTGTAATGTATTGTGTGCTATTATTTTACTTTCTCATTAAAAAAAATAATATACTTGTGATAATAATCTATTTCTGAATTGATGGAATAATTTAATTTTAGCTCTATTAATGTTTTTTTATCCCCATCTACAAAGTATTTTATAACAGAAGTCACAGTCAGCATTTATATATATACTTATAAAATTATTACTCGAACATGATTTAAAGTATTCATACATATAAGTAAATGCATTAAAAGTACTTATATGCAAAATTTACAAATCATTTAAAAAATATAATATTAATGTAAATGTTTTATTTTTAAAAATAGATGTGAACCACATCTATTTTTTTAAACTATTTTAATTGAAGTGAAATTTAATTTACAATATGTTGTAACTGTTTAGCTTCAGGCTAAATGTACCTATCATATTAAAAATGTATATGCTGCAAGTCATTTTTGATAATAATTATGTTTATTGTGGTATTTTATCAAAAAAGTTTTATTCGTAAGAGAAAATTTTACGTGTTCTATATATATTTATAATCGTTGGGAAATGAAGTCCAGTACAGCAAGTGTGGGGACACAAACTATTTCTTTTGGCAAAGTTATGGATTTGCTAGAAGAAACACAAAAACTAAAAGCCACCCTGAAGAAAAAAGAATTTATCCCTGAAAACATCTGCGATGATGGTAAAATAAAAGCCTTGACAAGTTTTACAAGAGAAGAATTTTTTGAGTGGTACAAATTCCTTAAGATTGAAACACCCTTATCACTGGGTTCCAAAAGACCTATTGATAGGTTTTACATGTTTATCATTAAACTCAGAACAGGAATTTCAAATGAATTTTTGTCCATTTTGTTTGATATTTCAGAATCAACAGTGTCAAGAGATTTCAATTACGTCACAGAGGTTATATTTTCAAAATTAAAAATGTTCCCTTTATTTACAAAAAAAAAGTCAAGTACACTCATGTCCATAAATTAAGGATAATGAAGTTCAGGCAAAGAAAGAGACAGAAGCAAAACAAATTTGACTTATTTGTAAAGTCTATTTATTAAACAAAAGGTAAAGAGCAAAAAAGATGCTATATGCTTGACATAATTAATAAAAATTGCGATTTTTACTCCCTGGAGCAAATTTCAAAAAAGAACCTATTTACAAAAAACAGTATAACATGGTTAATGATGGTCAATACGGAGTATGTCTCCCGGACGATGCAATACAGGCCTTACAACGCCTAGACATGCTGAGTATCAAATTATCAATCTGATCTTGGGGAATATTACACCACTCATTAAGCAATGCCCTCCGAAGTTCCAGTAGACAGGTTGGAGGGGGTTGACGGGCTGCAATTCGTCGGCCAAGTATATCCCACACATGCTCTATTGGATTCAAGTCTGGTGAGTATGCTGGCCAATCCATACGGCTGATATCCTCCAATTGAAGGCATTCGTCTACAATGTTTGTACGGTGAGAACGGGCGTTGTCATCCATAAACAGAAATTCAGCACCCATGGTGCCCCGAAACAAACGTACATGTTGTTCCAGAATGACATCCCGATAGATGTGGCCTGTCATCGTTACACTCTGAACATGCAGGTCAGTTCTGGAACCAAGAATAATTCCTCCCCAAACGAGCCATCCTGCACCACCGTAACGGTGTCGTTCAATGGTGTTCTCTTGGTGGTAACGAGTACCTGGCGCTCTCCATATTAAAGTCCGGTGAGAATCAGACTGCAAACTAAACCTGGACTCGTCGGAAAACATCACACAAGACCACTGTTGTGGTATCCACAATGCATGCTCTCTACTCCAGGTTAATCGCAGGCGACAGTGAGTTGCAGTAAGTGGAACACATCTGACAGACCTACGAGCATATAGACCAGTTTTCCCTAAGCGTCTGTACACGGTCTGCCTTGAAACTGTCGTACCGGTAGCTGAAGAGAGCTGACGAGACAGGTCTGATGCTGTGTTCCGTCTGTTTCTTTTGGCAGTAACTGCCAAATATATACCGGTCTTCATTCAGCGTTGTAACTCGGGGGCGACCTGTGCTGTAACATCTACTCACATTACCATCATCTTGGAATCGTTGCCAAAGCCTGGAGATGACACTCTGGGCGATTCCTAGTTCTTCGGATACTTCCAGCTGGGTATGTCCACATTCCAGTCGTCCAATAATTCTACCATGTAAAAAATCATCCAAATGCTTCCTTTGTGCCATAACTATGCGGTTATTGGACTGAAAGGCTTTTAAAGCGCTTGTGAACAAATTTACTTCTTTGCCACCATTCCTTATATTCCCCTCTCTTACACTCTCATCATTGTGGCGTACTATCCGCGCCATCTGGTGGTTTCCTGTAATTTGCATATTCTTCTTCAAGATGTGTGTGATAATTCTACAGGTGAAATTTTTATTTTAGAGTTCAATTTCTGTGTGATTCGGAATTATCCTTAATTTATGGACATGATTGTAAATCAATGTATGCCACCAGCATTTCGAATGCATTTTAAAGACGTAAGGATTATTGTGGACTGCACTGAGTTTACAATTCAGAAACTTAGTAGGCCTAAGGAACAGCAAATGACTTTTAGTTTCTATAAGAATGCTAACACCTTAAAAGAGATGATCGGCATTACACCAAATGGAGCAATAAGCTTTATTTCGGAGTTGTATTGTGGAAGCATATCCGACAAACGACTCTTTATAAAAAGTAAACTGATGGACCTTTTAGAGCCGAATGATGTCTTTATGGCCGACAAGGGTTTCTTGATTGAAAATGAATTAGCGAGTGTGGGTTGCAAATTACAATGTCCTGCATTCTTAAGAGATAAAATTCAGTTTGATGTTTCTGAAATGGTTAGTAACTGTCGGTTAGCTTTAGCGTCAAAGTGTATTTTAATCGCAATCACTACATTGTATGAAGGAAGGCACGATGAAAATTGTGATTGAAAATTCGGTCACAAATATTGAAAGTCTGAGAAGCACTGATGTACTACAAAAAAGTATTGTTGTTAAAAACATAGTAAATAAATATACCTATCTTATTTATGATTTTTTTGGAGTTTACTCCTTAAGAATCGATTTTTATATAAAGCACCCGGTATGAGCATATGAGGAGTGAAATCTCAAAAGAGCATCAAAACAAAAATGCGTTACGCTTGCTTCTGCGCATTCGCTAAATCTCTGTCCGAGTGAGTGAGTGAATACTAACATCGCACTGTTCAGCTACACGAGGGCTTTGGGCGACGAACCACGTCATTTTGAACCATAGTCAAGTGACGTGGACGACACCTGAGTTGGCACACCCCTCTCCTAACTACCACACCACACCAATGGGAGGACGCTTCAGCTCTCAACAGATTTAACGTGCATCGCTGACCTACACGGTGGGTCTTTAGTGGTACTAGGCTCGAACTCATGACATGCCTGTCATGATCCGATACCTTAAACACTGGGCTACCGCAGCCCTCAAATCTGCGTTCGAAGAAAGGAGGAAGAGTTTCTACTTTTTCATCGTTTTTAAAATTGCGATCGTTCGTTCTTTTTTTTTATCAGAATCAGACAAAAAGTAATTACAGAATCGAAAAAATCACTTACTTCGCCACGATATGGTATAATTTTTTTTAAAAAAATTAACGAAATTTTGTATTTTGGTTCGATTTTTTTCAAAAATAAGTCAATATTGATGAGATTTTATGATCGTTTTTTCAATTGTTCTGTTCGGATTTCTTACGATTGTAAGGTATTGAAATTCTGTACTAAAAAAACTTCATACATTGTTCTTTTAGAATCAGTGATTTAAAATGTAAAATGTCAAAAACTTCTTTTTTGTGATTTTTCAAAATTCTAACTAAACATTTAAAAACTTCGCTATTTGTAAAATAATTACCCGGAACTTTTTTCCATGTGTCAAAAGTTATTCGTGTTTTGTTCAAAGATGGAAGAAATTGCTTCAAAATTACGGATTTTAAAAAAAAGATTTGTGTTTTTCGTCTAATACCCTTTTTACAAGAAACCATTATAGCAGTTTTTTTCTTATATTTTTTGTTTAAAGATTACTGTTTTTTTATATCTATGGGGGAAATTTGGAAAGTATATTTTAAAAACCAAGCCCTCAAAAAAATTAAAACTTAAAAAAGCATTCGTAAACTACGTTTACCAGCGTTTTAGCGTAATTTTTAGCGACTCTTCCTTCCTTAGCTCTTTTGACTATAACAACTGAAAATCACCAAATTTGGCGGAATGGGAAGCTGATCACGCAAAAGAAAGAGCTATCAGAGAGAAGCTTCATAAACTCAGTACGATTGACACTGGAGGGTTACCATACGAAATTATTTTCGTTGTTAATAAATCCTACATAATAGCTGCAAACATTGACGTTACTGATGGTTTAGCCAATGAGATTGTAAGTAAATTGTCCCTCGTTGAATTGGATGATCAAAATAGAGTTCTGCGGGTTTGGCTCCTATTTCCAAAAGGCGTACGTGTTAAAGCACGAGGAAAAATGGCAGGTTGTGCAAATGCAAAAGGAATCGGTAGAGAAATGGTTCCTATTAACCGTAGACCTGCAACACTTCGTCTCAACCGAAATAGATCGATTCATGCTAAAAGGAATCATTTCCCATCGAAACCAGTCTGCTCCTTGATAATTCACAAATCGCAAGGATGAACATTTAATGAAATTGTTTACAAATACAGCTATATAGGAACAATCACAATCTTTGGTCCACGTAGCCTTATCCAGGGTCACAGCTCAAGAAGGACTTCCTATTCTACTTACTGATGGACGTCAACGTTTTTACTACGGCAGTCGAAACAACGAGGCGAGATGCTTCCATTACGAAATGAGTTTACCAGGGTTTCTACTGTTCATATTACTACAATTGATCAATGAAATAAATGGAGGAGATTGCCAAAGTCTCCGGACACATGCACGTGATATCGGTGGTAATATTGTGCAAAAAGCACACATTTTTTGATGTCATCAGAAACTCGGCTTCGCAATGACGCATGACACAGTACAGACGAGATTTTGTGAAAAGAAATAACCAGTACGTTAATCAAACTAAATCTAATTTGGGAGATACATGTGCCACGAGATGCACTAAACGGAAAACCTATTGTTTTCGTCACAGTTTATATTTCTGTTAATCAGAATGTTACTGACATTATAGATTATATCCACGAGACATTGCTAGCATATAAAGAAGGCGGTTCTAAGCTACTTGGGAAACAGTATCATGCGCTTCTACTCATACCTAGTGGCGATTTTAATATTGATTTAGATACAGATGAAGGATTGAGATTAGTACAATTTTTAAAATCAGAACTTAATTTTGGTTTTGTTTCTGGCAATGCACGGGGACGACTAGGTATGATACAATCATTGATGCGATGTGTTCACGATTCGTAAATCACGTATCATACTTTAGTTACCTCAAGTCTTTAGTCACAGAAATTAATAATGGCGAGAGAATGCAATTAATACTCACAGTGGTATCAATAGTGAAGTGAATCTCGACCTTCTTAAAAAGTATTCATGTACGATGAGTAACATATAGTTATGTAACATAATTGATGTCTATTATATATATATATATATATATATATATATATATATATATATATATTATTTTATATATATATATATATATATATATATATATATATATATATATATATATATATATATATATATATATATATATATATATATATATATATATTTATATATATTATTTTACCCAGTCAATATGAAAAATGTGCATAGAATAAAGAAACTACATACATTTTTGCAGTTTTATATGCGATGCGTTTATTTAACTTGTTTGCTACTATATAATCAAAGACAACCGTACTTAAGGAGTAAACTCCATTCATGCGTCGGAGCTGATACACACAGTTTATTTATTTATTTGTATTTGAATATTTACAGTTCGTTTATATGGTAAAATTCAAGAAAAGATATGTTATAAATGCCATATTTATTCGAATCTAAGCCGCCATCTATTCTAAGCCACACCTCAAATTCTCAACACAATTTCGTAAAAAAATACAAAAAAAATATTTTAAATGGTTTATCGATATGCTATATTTACGAAATTAAAATATCTAAAATGAGAACTGATAAGAAGTGAATAATTTATTTTACCTGCATAAAAAACTTTTTAAATACATACATGAACCTGTAATTGTTCTAATGCCAGTATCATATTCAACTCCCCAATCCAATTAAGTTTTCTACCTTCAATTCTAAGCCGTACCTGATTTTCAGTAAAATTAACATTGGAAAAAAAAAGTGCAGCTCACAGATTCTAATAAATACGGTAATTAAAAGACTTCATTCAAGAAGCATTCCATTTGTTAGTTTTTTTTGTTTGTAATGTAACCCTATTTTTCATTAAAAATTTTAGAACATTATAAGAAAATGTAACTTACCATTATGTGAGACGAAAAGTTACACTTACGAACAATATCCTCTTTCTACGGCTCTTACTGTGATCAAAGAATGCTCAAGACTTTTTTTCAAATATCTCAGAATGCTTTTGGTTTTCTTTTTTTAATCTCAAAAGATTAAGGATTCTCTTGTAAACGAACACAGGTGTCAATTTTCCTGATTCAGTTATTTTCTCGAACACATTCAACTTTACTATTTATATATATGTAGAGAGAGAGACTACGTTTTTATCAAGATATTTCCAGTATATCTCTTTTTTTTTAAAAAAAATTGTCATGTTGATTTTTGATAATTTATTAAAGCTCATTATGGTTTGAAACGATGCTGCTTTATGTTTTTTATGTAATTTTCGTATTTAGATCAGGTCTTTTATATACAGAAAGAAATATTCAGCAAACAATTACAGATATGCAATTATAGAAATAATTCAAAAAATTATAATTCTAGTAAAACGAAAGTTTATTTTAAATTGATTTTCTCAACAATATCAACATAGAACGGCCGTAACCCTTAGTTAATAGGTTCGAGATTCGTTGTTCCCAAAGCCTCCTTTAGACTCAAGTTGATGGATGTTCAGTAAGTAAATTCTTGTTCAAAGTCTTTTTTTTTTTTTTTGGGGTGGAGTGTTGATATGGAGAGTGAGAAGATAACTTTGATGTCGTCCTCGTCATTTGTATATTGGTTTGGTAGAGTAGATCTTTGAATTGGGCGAATATATATATATATCTGGAAACTAAATAAACCTTTTACCGAATGGTTAATCCTTTTTGTAACGAAAATCCTGTTTAAATTTTATTAGTATTATAGAATATCTGAACTGAATTGAACTCAGTGGCGCAACAGCCCAAGAGGGTGAAGACCTACTGTGCCTATCTCAGTTAACGTAACCTTAGACGCTGGAGTACATGTGCAGATATTTTGGTCAAGAGGTCAATTTGACGCCAAATTACACCACATTACAATGCTTTCCAATTTTTTAAAACACGGGAAATATTCATAAGTTTTGAATAATTTGGTCAAAAATTAGTTGAAAGGATTTGTGTGAATCATTTATTAACTATGTCAACAATTTTATTTGCTTGTATCAAATACTGAACTGAACTGAACTCAGTGGCGCAACAGACCACGAGGACCAAGGCCTATTGTGCTTATCTCAATTTACGTGACCTTAGGCACTGCGATGCGCATGCAGATGTTTCGGTCAAGTGGTCAGTCTGACGTGAAACACCCAATGTTCAGTTCCCAAGCAAGCTTGGTACTCATTAATCGACCCACTGAAGGGATGAAAGGCTGAGTCGACCTTATCCAATCCGAGATTTGAATCCCGGACCTGTGGAGTGAAAGCGCGATATACTACCACTCAGTCACTGGACTTTATAGAATATCTATTATTAATAATTTTTATAATAAAATAAATTTTATCAGTAATTAACTTTATTTTAAAAAATGTTTTACGCAAAACTTTTCAAAGAGTAGTTTATCCACAATGAGGCTATGTTACTGAGTTCATGTACCGACTAATCAAATGACTTATGAGTTAAATAAGTGTATAATCGATCAATAGCTACACACTTGATCTTTTACGGAACTGGATATTCTTACAATAAATAAATTATTTACAGTTAAATTTTGAAAAAGAAACAACTTAACATTAAATCAAGTAAGTTGTTTTATAAAATAACTGATGATAAATAGTTCTAATTTTTCAAAAAATACATTTCGTATTACGTAAAGGTTAATTGATAAATAATAAAGAAAAACAGAATACATAATGTAGTACTATTGTTGGATTATAATTAAACAGTAATATATAAAACAGCAGAATAGTTAGTTAAATATAAACTGTTTCAATTTATAATTATGTATATTATTAGGACTCTTATAGTCAGTCCTGTTGGCAAAAACACTTAAACTGCTTGAACAATATTACAAATATTTTATGCAAAGCGTAACACATGCTATATTACCTACTCTGACGATTAGCAATTGTTATTTTATGAAATAACTAGCTTCATCGTGCACATATTTCATTTATTTTATGCATGATAACTGACATGATAAGTTATTTCATGAAATACTGAGTTAACCCTGCTCTTTAACGGTAACACATACACCCTTCACTTTTTTCAATCGGAAAATTATGTGATGATGTGATTATCTTTTAAGTCATCCTTAATAGTTTTGTGAAAGTTTCTGGAAACTTCTTTCTTACAACATTGCCAATCAGACAATTTTCTCTTCGTTTCCTCAACAAAAAAAAATTAAGTAGCCAAAATATTTTTTAAAGAAATCAACTCATTTTTTTAATGCCCGTTAAGAAGGAATATTCATCATACAGTTCGAATTCTCTTTGAAATCTAATATTGGTGAGCAATGTACACCACTGTGGTTACAACATTCTTAGCTTTTCTTTAAAAAAAATAATAAGCCATTGTTTTTATTGAAGAAGCCATATCCAGATAATCCTAAAGTAAAAAACTCTTGCATTCCTGTTAGAGTATAGACATTGATTACAGAATATAAATAATTGAAGAGGAATATACTGGCTGTCCTTTGAAATTTAGAAAGTTCAATCTTGAATGAGTTCTGGCCAAAATGAAGCAAATGAGAAATATTCCCAAAATCAATTAAGTCCTTCTCGAGAACGTTGTTGACAAAGCTCTCCATGGCAAATGCAAGCGAGAGATAACAAGGTCCAGATAAAAAGAAGCGAATTATTTTAGGTCAAATAGAGTGGACAGGACGTTCCAAGCTTAACAGGCAAGTGATTTTAACGTTTACTAATTTAAGCTAAAGTGTATGTTAATTGTGCAAAGCTGTTTTTTCTTATAATTCTAAAAAAACCCGTTTGCATTCAAAATTAAAGATAGATACCTATGTAAATAGTAACATCAGAATATGACGTAATTAAAATTATCTCTTTAGTGTAGTTACTCATTTATTTTTAAGTCCATTAATCCTTTCTTTATAAAATAAATTCTCCATTTTTCTGCCCTTAAGGCTGTCTTCGGTCAATGTTAAAAAATAGGACCCGAATTCGAAATATTTTTTCAGATATAAAAGAACTGTAACACATTAGTATTACATTCTGGCTTTACTATCCTGTAAATAATTACTTACCGTAAAATCCGGCGTATAACGCGTACTTTGAATACAAAAATTAAGATTGAAACTAAATGGTGTGCGTTATACGCCGGGTATAAAAACGATGGCTTTAAAAATAACAAAAGAGATGAGCATAAAAAAAAATTACTCCTATATGTATCGAAACCATGTTAACTTAAAAGAAACGACTTGACTTTTGAACTAAAAGAGTTTATGGTGTTAATTATTGCACGATGATTAAAATATATTAAAAATGAAATAAATTTGCATCCATTTCAGAAGGTGAAAATATTGAACATCCTTATTCCGCTCACTCCGTTCTTATATTTTTTATTTCCCTATCTGGTTCTACGATTCTAAGGCAACTCATTAAATCCATTATATGATTTTTTTCATTGCCAAATACACCAGGATAAAAGACTACTAATCTGAACTTAAAAATATAGACAAATTATTTCTCTGCCAAATAGAACTAAATACACTACTCCAGTGCTTCTCAAACTTTCAATACTGGCGCCCCCCTTATCAATCACAATTTTTATCGCACCCCTCTTATACATTAATAATGTACTGAATGCAATAATAATGCACTTTTTTTACGCTAAAGCAAAAATCTTAATTATATACCGTATAAATTCATGACATAAGTATTAAATTTTATACATGTTACTTTTAAGCAAAAAAATATTATGTAATAGGATAATTATTATGTTATTTTTCCTTTCTCTAATTTTTAAATTGGAGCATATTGCAAAATGAGGTGGCTGATTAGAAGACAAAATACAGATATCAGTTTTTTTTTAGAAAGAACTCAGTGGGTCAATTTCTAATCATAAGCATTCCTTTGAAATATTTGCTCTGTAAGACAAGCCCATGGAAGTCGCTAATACTTATTAAACTTGTTCTTAATTTAGCATTAATTAATTAGTTATAAAATACTCTGTGCAGCACTGATACATTAAAAGTACACCGGCTGAAGTCCCCGCTATTTGCACGAGTTCATTTATAAGAAAATAAAACATTATTGATATAATCGCTGAATTTTAAGGAGAGTAAAGCCAAGTGCGCGGCAATGCTTACAAAAATGTAAAATGATTTTTTTAAATCATTGCTCAAATTATAATTAGTTTTAAGCGAACTGTAATTTTAAACCTCACAGAATTAGCATTTAGAATTGATGTTGAATAATGAACAATAATATAAAATTCCGATGAGAAATAATTGTATTATTTTTAATATTATTTATAGTGAAAAGACTTCAACATGTTTTAAACCTGGAGCAGGCACGCACTCGATACTAATGGTCGAGTGGGGTTATTGAGCCACCCCAATCTTTTTTTTTTAATTATTTTTATAGTACACCATAAAAATCGTAATTCCAGTGAATAATTTAATTAAGAGAAAATATACTCACCTACCTTCAAGAACACAGAAAACATTTCGGAAAAAAAGTTATCACACCGGGAACTCAGTCAAAACAAGTACCTTAAGATTGTAAAAAAACGTTTGTCACTCCCAAAGAAGAGGGGGAGATATGTGACAAATATATTTTAGTTCACACGTTAAGACTGTCAAACTGGAGGATAGTGTCAGAGCCATTGTAACAATTAAACAGTTTTGCCAGAATTACCGATTTCGTGCACTCTGTGCTCGGCGTGACAGCTCCGGAATAAAAGTGTATTTATTACAATATGGATGTTCAAAAAAATTTTGTAAAACGTTTTTCATTATGCTTTTTTATATGTTTGGGAATAACTCATAGAAATAAATCTTGGCCAAGTAATCCTTCAAAGAGCTCTCTGTGCTTTTCCAAAAATCATAAAAATATTTTACAAGGAAAAAATCGCAGCAGAAATAGTTCATTTGCAAATTCCCTAAATGAAAAAACAAATACATAGAGCAGGAACGTAACAACCGTACAACTAAGTTCGAAGGTCGAACCGCAGCAACTTTCTGCTGCCTACAGCTGATGACAATAATATAACAGTGATGAATTTTTTATCTTCCTAAAAAATTTTTTTTTCGATTATGGGTCTGGGTTTTGTTTTTTCTCATTTTGGTTTGAAAAGAAACCGTAATAGAAGTAAAAGGTTTAATTTTTTATGACGTAATATCGCAGATATATAAATTATATCAGTGTAAATGTGTATTTTTTTATTATGTCAGAAAGTATTTTGTTTTACTTCATTCCAGTAAATAAATTTTTTTAATCTTTTATTTTCGATATGCTCGCGCCCCCCTCGTACGTTCATCGCGCCCCCCAGGGGACGCGCCCAACAGTTTGAGAAACATTGCACTACTCCCAACGAAGTTCTCGTTGAAAGAGTAATATCATATCTAAGCTCATATGCCTTCCTTTATTCATCAACACCAGTTGCTACAAGTTGCAGTTGTAGAAGTAAACTATTTTTTGTAATACCTCGAATAAATGACTAAAACTTAAAAGCAATGTATACAGATATTCCAGATTTCTTCGTAAAAAAGGGGGTGCGTGTTATACGGCGAATATCCATCATATGATTTTTTTTCATTGCCAAATATAGACATAAATTAATTCTCTGGCAAATAGAACTAAATACACTACTCCCAAAAAAGTTCTCGTTGAAAGAGTAATATCATATCTAAACTCATATGCCTTTCTTCATCCATCAACACCAGTGTTGGGTGACAAGTAAACACTCAAGAAAAAGTCTCTCTCAGTGGACTGTAGTTTTTATTACTTGTAGCTCTCAGCTCGCTCGATTCGACTCCTTTCTCGATGGAGTCAGAGGTTACACAGATTCGTTAGACACTCTGAGCGCTAGAGGGCGCTTTACATTTACATACGTACACTGAACATGCCGCCCGGCCTTGCAATGTTTTTCAAGATGCAAGATTTACACAGAACATAATCATAAAGATAACACACAGAAATACAATACTTCAAAATACAAACAAAACAACATACAAATGAAGACAATGTATAAAGCAATTGATAAATCACTCAGAATTTTAAAAATACTATTCTCTACACACAACATTACTATCTGAAGGGTAATATATGCTACTTCACACGCACACTGTTTCAATTGGTAGAATGCACAGTTTCGAAATGGGTCTCTTAAATATACTTCTAGTGGTTTTGACTTCCACTACTCTTACTTTATAATCCTTTCCTGAATAAATATTGTTGATTCTACCTAATGACTATTGACATGAAGGTAAATTATCCTCTTTTATTATAACCATATCTCTAATTTTAGCATTCTTTTCTCGAAATGCCACTTATTTCTCTGCTGCAAACTATTTAGATAGTCTACACTCCACCTTTTCCAAATTAATTGAATTATTTTTGTAATTTTCTGCCAATTATCCAACCTATTTTCATTTAAATTAGTTAAATCAGGCTCAACAATTGATGTAATTGATCTACCTATCAAAAAATGAGGAGTCAATACATTTAAATCATCTAAGTCAGAAGATAATGGGACAAGAAGACGAGAATTTAACATCCCCTCTATTTGGATAATCACGATCAGAAACTCTTCATATGTCAATCTAATGTTACCTACTACTCTCTTTTAAATAGAACTTAAAAGATTTAACGCCTGCCTCCCAGAGACCTCCAAAATTTGGGGGGAGGAATTTACAATCTATTCCTTCAGAGGCCATATAACTTGCAAGTGCCTCATCAGGTTTACACACAAATTAAACATTTTTTTAAGTTTTTATATTTGCACCCACAAAATTTGTTGCATTATCAGAATACAACTTAGCACATTTACCTCTTCTAAATATAAAACGCTTAAGTGTAGCAATAAATGCATTAGAGGTTAAATCAGTCACAATATCTAAGTGCACAGCTTTAGAAACAAAACATATAAATATACAAACATGGATTTTGTTATATACACCTTTTCTCTGCCCTTTATACTTAATGTAAAAGGGGCAATTTTTGATAACTCTATCCTTTGGCAAGTCAGCCATTATTTGATCGGTGCAAGTAGGATTGGCCTTACAACAAATTACACAATTATGAACAACTTTTCTACAAATATTACGGCCATTCAATATCCAAAAATTTTGCCTGATCTGATATAACAAGGATTGTGGACCACTATGTAAAAACTTTTTATGAAAATACTCAACTATTAAATAAGTCAATTTATGTTTCGAAGGCAAAAGAATTGGAAATTTCTTGTTATAATTAATATCACTATTTCTCAATCGACCTCCAACTCTCAAAATCCCTTCACTATCAATAAATGGATTGAGTGTTTTTACTCGACTGTTGGAAGGTACCATGGCAGAATTTTGAATACCATTCATCTCTACTTTAAACTCTTCCTTTTACACTAATTTCAATAAAAGCTGTTCAGCCTTTTTTAATTCTCCTAAATCTAGAGGCCCAATTCTTTTGCTTTCTTTGCTCTTACAATTATAAACAAATCTACAAATAAAACTTAAGACATGAATAATTTTAAAATAGTCATTACTAAGGTTAAGTAAATTATTTACAAAAGAGTTAATAGCAGAATCAAGAAAAAAGTTAGAAAAGTCACTACAGTTTTTAAGTTCACCTGGATTCTTGATCACTGCAACAGGAATTTGTCGTTGTGGGTACTGGTTGCTCATCAGAAATTTAGGACCATTCCACCACAACTCACAGGTTTTAAGTTTTAGAGAATCCATTCCTCTGGAAACGAAGTCGGCAGGATTGTCCTCTGTTGCCACATAACGCCATTGTTCACTGGAAGTCATCTCCTGGATTGTAGCAATCCTGTTAGCCACAAAGGTTTTTATTTGATATGACTCCTTCCTTATCCATGACAAAACTATTATGGAGTCACTCCAAAGAAAAGTATTAGTCACATTTAATTTTAAAGCTTGCTTGACACGATGCACTAATTTTGCTAACAGCACAGCGGCACATAGCTCAAGTCTGGGAATCGTTGTTTGCTTGGTAGCCGCAACTCGGGATTTACTGGCAATAAGATGCACAATCATCTTTCTATCTGATGTTATGGATTTGCAGCAGACGACAGCTCCATATGCTGACTGGGACGTGTCGGAGAATCCATGCAGCTCGATCACTTCCGGTTGCTCTACCACAATGCATCGATTGATGTTGATGTCATTTACTACCTGAAGTGATTCGACAAATTGTCGCCATTCTCTATTGATTGTATCTGGAAGCAAATCTGTCCAATCAATCTTTAGCATCCATAATTTTTGAAGGAAGATTTTCGCCTTCGCCACCACAGGACCTAAAAGACCTAGAGGATCATATATCCTGGCGATGGTTGACAAAACATCCCGTTTGGTATTTAATTCGTGCAAGTCTATTTTTACTCTGAAGGAGAAGCAATCATGCTTGGGGTTCCAATAAACACCCAACACTTTTATCTCTGATGAATCTGAAAAATCATAATTTTCGGAAACCTCAATCAATTACGTATTATTTCCGCACCACTTATGCAAAACCATACCTCCTTTAGCGAAGATATTGATCAGTTGATTTTTCAGTTCTTTTGCACTCAAGGCACTTGGTCTCTGCACCGGTAAGTACATCATCAATGTACATGTCACTCATCACAACTGAAGACCCTAATGGAAAATTCTCTGCTTCATCTAGGGCTAATTGTTTTAGCGTACGTGTCGCTAAAAATGGTGCACTCGTTATTCCATAGGTCACAGTTGACAACTCAAACGTTTTTATTGGTTCGTCCATGTTCTTTCTCTACAGAATGCGCTGAAGTTTACGCTGATCTGGATTAATCCAAATCATTCGATACATTTTTTGCACATCCGCAATGAAGGCAAATATGTGCTTTCTAAAGCGAACCATTATTGAAAAAAGGTCATTTTGAGCAACTCCCCCATTGTATTGTAGAGAGTTTAAAGAATAACCATTTGTAGTTGCACTCGACGCATTAAAAACTACTCTCAATTTACTTGTTTTTTATCAGAGCGATAAACACCAAGATGTGGTATGAAATACATTCCAC
This sequence comes from Trichonephila clavipes, assembly GCA_019973935.1. Taxonomy (NCBI): domain Eukaryota; kingdom Metazoa; phylum Arthropoda; class Arachnida; order Araneae; family Nephilidae; genus Trichonephila; species Trichonephila clavipes. Next base: position 305,192 of record BMAU01021375.1, on the reverse strand, counting down.
ACTCCTCTTTCTCATCTACCTCTTGCATATGGCCTAGCTCTTTATACTCTTTTAAAAAATCTCTATATAATTTTAAATAGTTAGGCTCACGTTTTAATATATTCCATAAAGAATTTAATTTTTTAAGGGCAATATCTTTTGACTGGCCTAAACAATTTTGATCCTTTTTAAATGGCATAGATACTATATATCTTCCCGTACTATCTCTAGTATTATTTTTTTGAAAATGCTCCTCACAAATTATCGTTTCCTTATTTTTTATTGTCTCAGGTTCAACATTTTCGATTTCCCAAAATCTCCTCATTGTCTTTTCTAAATCGACATTATCTTTGATTAACCCACAGTGAGGTTTATTATCACTAGAAACTGGAATACTCCCACTCGCAATATAGCTGAAGACTGTATTCTGAAAAATTAATTTTGTATTTAAAAGATTTGTTTGTCCTGGTAAAATAATTTCATAAAAGATTTCTGCTCCCAACAATAAATCAATATTTCTCGAAATGTTGAAATTTTCATCCGCTAATTTCTCTCTACTGAAATTACCCAAACTAACGTTAAATGGTTGAGAAGGAATCATATCCGTAATTCGCGGCACTAAAAAAAAGTCTGCATTAGTTTCATAACTATTTCCTCTATTTGCAATTGTTGCATTAACGCGCGATTTAATCGTTAACTCTGAATTATTTAATCCTGAAACTAAAATGTTTATTTTCTCTCTTTTTAAATGGAATCTATTTATACACTGTTGCGAAATAAAATTGCTTGTTGAACCCCCGTCCAACAGCGCTCTGACTTCCTGCATTTTTCCAAAGGAATCTCTAATGAAACAAATCGCGGTTGAAAGTAAAACGGATTTCGATCTTACGTAACTCGTTGCAGTAAACAGATCTCCTACACCCTGAGAAGAAGACACCTCTTTCAAAATCTCCCCTATGTAATTTATGGGTTTGAACACAGACGCCTTCGCTGAAAGTTGACTCATCGAGGATTCCTCTGTTTCCGGCTCTTTCTGCCCCCAATGAAGAAAATTGAATGACCCTTTCACTCGTAAAATTTGGGTCTCCAGAGAAACGCAAAGAAGAATGATGTTTTTTTTGGCAGCATTTACAAAGAACTTTAGATTTACAAAACTTGACTCTATGCAAATTTAAACAATTAAAACACAAGGAATTATTTTTAACTAGTTCTACCCATTTATTTACTGATAATTGCTTATATTGAGGACATTTATTTAAAAAATGACTATCGGATTGACACAAAACACATTTTTTGCCCTTGACATCTGAGAAAAATACAGACATATTTCTAGAATTTTGATTTTTGCGACAATAAATAATACTCTCACTCAGTGGTTTTCCTCGCGATGAATAAAATAAATCAATTTCTTTTCCCAACGTTAAAGGATCAAACAATTTATCTGCTTGTCTGACACTAATATGCGATGCGGTTTCTTTATCTAAAGTACTAAATATTTTGTCTGAAACTATTAATTGTTTTAATCCCTCGAAATTTGAAACATCTCTCAATTTTAAATAGTATTCCCAATTTGTTGTTAATCTACTCGCAAACTGGACATGAGATTCACAATTTTGCCGTGTTGCTTTCTTAAAATTCTCTAAACACGATTGAGGAGTTGGCTCAAACTCTTGGAGTATTATGGACTTTATTTTATCATAATTTTTAAGATCCTCATCTTTCAGATATATAATGATGTTTGCAGCTTTTTCTCCTAATAAATTTAACAAAATCTCAGGCTTAAATTTATCAGTAACACTTTTGGCTGCAAATGCACGTTCTAATGATAAAAAAAAGAAACTCCATCCCTCAGGTTTGTCGGGAATTTTCACTTAAGTGTACGGATACTTTTAATTAAAGAATCTACAGAAGAGGAATCATTACAATTAACTTCAATATTATTGTCTTTATCATTTGCTCGTATTCTCTCTATCTCTAAATCAAGCTTAGACTTTTCTCTTATTTTTTCTAACTCTAATTGCTGACTTTCGACATACTTCCTTTCTTCGATAATTAAATTTGCTAACTCATGCACGGAATCAGGATCGTTTTTGTATCGATCACAGTTTTTTATAAGATCCATGAAGTCTAAAACAGTTAATTTATCACTCACACACAACTCTAATTCAGAAGCGATTAGCCTCAAGTCTTCTTTTTTTGCTCCTTTAAATATCGTTAAAGTTTAAAGTTCGATTTTTCAACGAAAAGTCAAAAAACAACAGCACATACCTGTATTTTCAATGCATAGGTCTCTCCGGTTGAGACTGGACCAGAATGTTGGGTGACAAGCAAAAACTCAAGAAAAAGTCTCTCTCAGTGGACTGTAGTTTTTATTAATTATAGCTCAGCTCGCGCTCGATTCGACTCCTTTCTCGATGGAGTCAGAGGTTACACAGATTCGTTAGACACTCTGAGAGCTAGAGGGCGCTTTACATTTACATACGTACACTGAACAACCAGTTACTACAAGTTGCAGTTCTAGAAGTAAACTATTTTTTTAAAAAATCTGGGATAATACCTGGAATATATGACTAAAACATAAAAGCAATGTATACAGATATTTCAGATTTCTTCGTAAAAAAGGGGGTGCGCGTTATACGGCGAATATCCATCATATGATTTTTTTTCCATTACCAAATATAGACATAAATTATTTCTCTGGCAAATAGAACTAAATACACTACTCCCAACGAAGTTCTCGTTGAAAGAGTAATATCATATCTAAGCTCATATGCCTTCCTTCATCGATCAACACCAGTTACTACAAGTTGCAGTTCTAGAAGTAAACTATTTTTTAAAAAATCTGGGATAATACCTGGAATATATGACTAAAACATAAAAGCAATGTATACAGATATTCCAGATTTCTTCGTAAAAAAGGGGGTGCGCGTTATACGGCGAATATCCATCATATGATTTTTTTCCATTACCAAATATAGACATAAATTATTTCTCTGGCAAATAGAACTAAATACACTACTCCCAACGAAGTTCTCGTTGAAAGAGTAATATCATATCTAAGCTCATATGCCTTCCTTCATCGATCAACACCAGTTACTACAAGTTGCAAGTTCTAGAAGTAAACTATTTTTTAAAAAAATCTGGGATAATACCTGGAATATATGACTAAAACATAAAAGCAATGTATACAGATATTCCAGATTTCTTCGTAAAAGGGGGTGCGCTTTATACGGCGAATATCCATCATATGATTTTTTTTTCCATTACCAAATATAGACATAAATTATTTCTCTGGCAAATTGAAATAAATACACTACTCCCAACGAAGTTCTCGTTGAAAGAGTAATATCATATCTAAGCTCATATGCCTTCCTTCATCGATCAACACCAGTTACTACAAGTTGCAGTTCTAGAAGTAAACTATTTTTTTTAAAAAATCTGGGATAATACCTGGAATATATGACTAAAACATAAAAGCAATGTATACAGATATTCCAGATTTCTTCGTAAAAAAGGGGGTGCGCGTTATACGGCGAATATCCATCATATGATTTTTTTTCCATTACCAAATATAGACATAAATTATTTCTCTGGCAAATAGAACTAAATACACTACTCCCAACGAAGCTCTCGTTGAAAAGTAATATCATATCTAAGCTCATATGCCTTCCTTCATCGATCAACACCAGTTACTACAAGTTGCAGTTCTAGAAGTAAACTATTTTTTTAAAAATCTGGGATAATACCTGGAATATATGACTAAAACATAAAAGCAATGTATACAGATATTCCAGATTTCTTAGTAAAAAGGGGTGCGCGTTATACGGCGAATATCCATCATATGATTTTTTTTTTCCATTACCAAATATAGACATAAATTATTTCTCTGGCAAATAGAACTAAATACACTACTCCCAACGAAGTTCTCGTTGAAAGAGTAATATCATATCTAAGCTCATATGCCTTCCTTCATCGATCAACACCAGTTACTACAAGTTGCAGTTCTAGAAGTAAACTATTTTTTTAAAAAAAATCTGGGATAATACCTGGAATATATGACTAAAACATAAAAGCAATGTATACAGATATTTCAGATTTCTTAGTAAAAAGGGGTGCGCGTTATACGGCGAATATCCATCATATGATTTTTTTTTTCCATTACCAAATATAGACATAAATTATTTCTCTGGCAAATTGAACTAAATACACTACTCCCAACGAAGTTCTCGTTGAAAGAGTAATATCATATCTAAGCTCATACGCCTTCCTTCATCGATCAACACCAGTTACTACAAGTTGCAGTTCTAGAAGTAAACTATTTTTTTTAAAAAATCTGGGATAATACCTGGAATATATGACTAAAACATAAAAGCAATGTATACAGATATTCCAGATTTCTTCGTAAAAAGGGGTGCGCGTTATACGGCGAATATCCATCATATGATTTTTTTCCATTACCAAATATAGACATAAATTATTTCTCTGGCAAATAGAACTAATATACACTACTCCCAACGAAGTTCTCGTTGAAAGAGTAATATCATATCTAAGCTCATATGCCTTCCTTCATCGATCAACACCAGTTACTACAAGTTGCAGTTCTAGAAGTAAACTATTTTTTTAAAAAATCTGGGATAATACCTGGAATATATGACTAAAACATAAAAGCAATGTATACAGATATTCCAGATTTCTTCGTAAAAAAGGGGGTGCGCGTTATACGGCGAATATCCATCATATGATTTTTTTCCATTACCAAATATAGACATAAATTATTTCTTTGACAAATAGAACTAAATACACTACTCCCAACGAAGTTCTCGTTGAAAGAGTAATATCATATCTAAGCTCATATGCCTTCCTTCATCGATCAACACCAGTTACTACAAGTTGCAGTTCTAGAAGTAAACTATTTTTTTAAAAAATCTGGGATAATACCTGGAATATATGACTAAAACATAAAAGCAATGTATACAGATATTTCAGATTTCTTAGTAAAAAAGGGGGTGCGCGTTATACGGCGAATATCCATCATATGATTTTTTTTCCATTACCAAATATAGACATAAATTATTTCTCTGGCAAATAGAACTAAATACACTACTCCCAACGAAGTTCTCGTTGAAAGAGTAATATCATATCTAAGCTCATACGCCTTCCTTCATCGATCAACACCAGTTACTACAAGTTGCAGTTCTAGAAGTAAACTATTTTTTTTTTTAAAAAATCTGGGATAATACCTGGAATATATGACTAAAACATAAAAGTGTATACAGATATTCCAGATTTCTTCTAAAAAGGGGGTGCGCGTTATACGGCGAATATCCATCATATGATTTTTTTCCATTACCAAATATAGACATAAATTATTTCTCTGGCAAATAGAACTAATATACACTACTCCCAACGAAGTTCTCGTTGAAAGAGTAATATCATATCTAAGCTCATATGCCTTCCTTCATCGATCAACACCAGTTACTACAAGTTGCAGTTCTAGAAGTAAACTATTTTTTTAAAAATCTGGGATAATACCTGGAATATATGACTAAAACATAAAAGCAATGTATACAGATATTCCAGATTTCTTCGTAAAAAGGGGTGCGTTATACGGCGAATATCCATCATATGATTTTTTTCCATTACCAAATATAGACATAAATTATTTCTCTGGCAAATAGAACTAAATACACTACTAACGAAGTTCTCGTTGAAAAAGTAATATCATATCTAAGCTCATATGCCTTCCTTCATCGATCAACACCAGTTACTACAAGTTGCAGTTCTAGAAGTAAACTATTTTTTAAAAAAATCTGGGATAATACCTGAATATATGACTAAAACATAAAAGCAATGTATACAGATATTCCAGATTTCTTAGTAAAAAAGGGGGTGCGCGTTATACGGCGAATATCCATCATATGATTTTTTTTCCATTACCAAATATAGACATAAATTATTTCTCTGGCAAATAGAACTAAATACACTACTCCCAACGAAGTTCTCGTTGATAGAGTAATATCATATCTAAGCTCATATGCCTTCCTTCATCGATCAACACCAGTTACTACAAGTTGCAGTTCTAGAAGTAAACTATTTTTTTAAAAAAATCTGGGATAATACCTGGAATATATGACTAAAACATAAAAGCAATGTATACAGATATTTCAGATTTCTTAGTAAAAAGCTTATACGGCGAATATCCATCATATGATTTTTTTTTCCATTACCAAATATAGACATAAATTATTTCTCTGGCAAATAGAACTAAATACACTACTCCCAACGAAGTTCTCGTTGAAAGAGTAATATCATATCTAAATACGCCTTCCTTCATCGATCAACACCAGTTACTACAAGTTGCAGTTCTAGAAGTAAACTATTTTTTTTAAAAAATCTGGGATAATACCTGGAATATATGACTAAAACATAAAAGCAATGTATACAGATATTCCAGATTTCTTCGTAAAAAAGGGGGTGCGCGTTATACGGCGAATATCCATCATATGATTTTTTTCATTACCAAATATAGACATAAATTATTTCTCTGGCAAATAGAACTAATATACACTACTCCCAACGAAGTTCTCGTTGAAAGAGTAATATCATATCTAAGCTTATATGCCTTCCTTCATCGATCAACACCAGTTACTACAAGTTGCAGTTCTAGAAGTAAACTATTTTTTTAAAAAAATCTGGGATAATACCTGAATATATGACTAAAACATAAAAGCAATGTATACAGATATTCCAGATTTCTTCGTAAAAAGGGGGTGCGCGTTATACGGCGAATATCCATCATATGATTTTTTTCCATTACCAAATATAGACATAAATTATTTCTCTGGCAAATAGAACTAAATACACTACTCCCAACGAAGTTCTCGTTGAAAGAGTAATATCATATCTAAGCTCATATGCCTTCCTTCATCGATCAACACCAGTTACTACAAGTTGCAGTTCTAGAAGTAAACTATTTTTTTTAAAAAATCTGGGATAATACCTGGAATATATGACTAAAACACAAAAGCAATGTATACAGATATTCCAGATTTCTTAGTAAAAAAGGGGGTGCGCGTTATACGGCGAATATACTTAAAAATTAAAAAAATCAGCTTGAAAGTATGTGCGCGCGTTATACGCTGTATTTTACGGTATTTTATCATAACACTCCTTTTTATCGGAGTTGACAGAAATTTTCTGGTATAAAATGTGTTTCGATTTTCTTTCTCCTATACCGTAATGCTAAATAAACTATCCCTTTACAAGTTTAAAGGAAAAATTAATTATATTTATGGAATATTTTGAAATTTTAAAAACACTCAAGTATAAATAAATGTATAAATTATACAAATTTTCATCAAAATTGAAACATTTTTCTTTCTGAAAATGTGCTACGCATTTAGTTCAGGCTTTCGTGCATTTGCTGAAGACAGTCTTAATTCGTCTCCTAACTTTTAATACAAAGTAGAATCTAAGCATAAAATCTTTTTTGAATATTAGTTCATTGGTTTTCCCAATTTTTCTGCCTTTCCTCGTCCCCAATATTTTAATACAAAATAGAGTTTAAACTTTAAAACGAAAAAAAATCTTACTGATTTTTTTATGCTACTTCTAAATTTTAAATATGACACATGTACTGTAATCGCTTGAATTTCTATAAACCTGTAATCTGTTAACACACTGAGTCATTTTTCTTTCTATCTGAAAAGGAGTTCTGATGATCTTGGCGTTAGAGAAAGAATATTTCAAAGGAAACTGATTTGCTTAAAGCTTTTATTCTATTACACTTGTATATTACAACTATGACCATTGTATTATGTAAGGAAGTCCGAATACTGCCCAATGAGTTCCCAATAACTCTCGAACCAGTCCGTATGAATCCCATGCATGAAATATTATCATGCAAAATTCATTATTAATCTTTTTATCTGCCTATTTTTACCTCTTAAATTATTTGCGTTTTGAAACGAATATTCATCGTATTTTTAAACATGGAGAGAGGGAGAGAGAGTTTGCCACTTAAGGTATCCGACTATGTTCGGAGCCGTGATTTTAAAAAAGTGCATAAATGGATAATTGTCATGATATTTAGTGTCACTTAGATTAGAATACATGTATAAAATTGTTTTAAGGACATTATGACAAAAAATTATTTAAAAACAATACTTTGGCAAAAAATTAACTTAGAATAATCTTCTTTCAAAACGTTCTCTTTTTATAAAAAATGCTTCTATATTAAAATATTTTGCTTATATAAAGTAAAGACTTCTCCAGAGAGTCTGAACTACTTTTTTTGAAAAATTCGCATTATTTTCAGAGTTACTACCAATTGAAATAATTATCGGCGTTGTTTTCTTAAAATTTCTCCCCTCTGTTGTCGTAAAATAGGGATAAATCTACTTCTAAGTTGTATATTTAAAAATTTCTAGTTGAACCTCTGTACAGAGGTCTGAGCTATATATACAGGCACACAAAATATTATTATAATTGATGTATTTTTCATAAAAGGAGAATGTTTTGAAAATGGGTCATTCTAAGTTAATTTTTTGTCAAAATAGTGTACTTAAAATAATTTTTTATTGTAATAATATTCTTAAAACAACTTTATACACGTTTTCTAATCTAAGTGACACTAAATATCATAAATATTATCATTTATACCCTTTTCCAAAATCACGGTACCGAACGTAGTCAGATACCTTAAGTAAAAACATCAAATCCAGTGAATATCTACTCTTCAAAGAACTTGAACCAGACCGGTTTTGTGAACCATTACTATATTACATAGTTTTGATTTGTGAAAAACTAAATGTTTTCTAGTCCATGATTCGACCGATTAGGATTCAGAAATCTGACAAGATTAAATAAATTAGTATTGCGAACTCAACATGGGAGATTTTTTAGAACAATTTGAACAATATCACGCGTCTGTTCGATTTGAGATAACAATGCCACCTCATCCATTAAAGAGTATTTTATTTACAGATGATTACTTTTCAGGTGTATTTCTTATTTTTCACTAAGTTTTATTATACCTAAAAACTCATTTTAATGAAAAAAAATTTCTTATTTCAAAGCATTTCATTTTCTTACCAATCTCCATATAAATTGCTCTTTATAAAATCACCTGAAAGGAGACACCACATTTTTAACTTCTGAACGAATCCAATGCCTAAAGAAATTTTCATCGAAGTAGTAACAAAAAGGGAAAGTACTTTCGTGTCTATACAGCAGGTAAAATCAGAGCCAAAAGCAACAAGGGGATAAATTCACTAGGGTCACGTGATAAATGCAAATACGTGTTCTCCATTGAATACGAAACGGACATTAGGCTTGTACTTCATGTTCTACTAGTAAAATCTAGATACAATTTCACATTTGATGAATAGGTAAATATGTTCAAATATTAAAATTCTTCACCTAAAATGCTTTTCAAAATTAAAAAAAAAATTATTGTATTTTATATGTATACTTTTGAATCAGTGTGCATTTAGTTTATCTGTGCACATTATTATTGTTGACAAATATGTATTTTACAAAAGGAAGCTTTTGCAAAAAGCAGAAATTCCAACATAGAACTGATTACCTGAAAACACGTGATTGTTATTATCGACTATGATATCACATAAATTTAATGTATTATAATCACAAAATATTTTATGATGTTTATTTTTAGCGAAGCCTCTTTCTTAAACACATATCCAATACATTAAATAGAGAGAGAGATGCATTAAAAACTATTTGTATGTACTACATTTGATTTCTTTGTACACGCACACACGCACAGTAAATCGCTACCAGACCGACGAACTTGAAGGGTGTTTAGGGGGTACAGAGACGTCTCGGGATCACATAGGAATGCAGGATCGCAAATACCGTAGTTGCAAGCTATGGTGCAAAAAGGCAGAGAAAAAGAACAGAAACAGCAACACATTACTGGGACAGAAAACATTTTATCGAAAGGTTGTACTACAACAGGTGTTCGACAGTTCACGGACATCTTCTTCTGGATTCACATAAAGAGTTCGGTTTTCGGGATGCCTGTTCCTTCAGTTGAAGGAATCGCTCGAATATCTGTAGCTGCAGAGAGGACATGTGACATGCCAGGAATCTTCCATAATGTAAGGAATTTCATGCAGCACCACTGTCAGGCCGACCAGGTCGTAATTTTGAGCATCTGCTATAGTACAACCTTTCAATAAAATGTTTTATATCCAATTATTGTATTGATGTTTATGTTCTTTTTCTGCTTCTTTACCCTATAGCTCGCAACTGTGGTACTTACGACCTTGCATTCCTATGAGATTCCGAGTTGTCTCTATACCTCCTACACACCCTGAAAGTTTGTCGGTCTGGTAGCGAACCACCCTGTATATCCTGCAATATAGCTGAAAATTATACATAACATTTTAGGAGTAAAAAAATACTTGGTGCTTCTCAAACTTTCAATAACTGCGACTCAATTTTCAATCATAATTTTCATCATCCCCCCATACAATAATAATGCATTGTACACAATAAAAATATACTTTGACGCTAAAACTAATACAATATTAATTATTAACCATACAAACTATCAAATATAAGTATTACATTTTGTACATAACAAGACCACGAGAGGAACTAGTAATAATGAAACTTCTTTTTAATTTAATATTGATAAATTAATTATGAAAAGCATTGTGAGAAGTACTGATACATTTATGTAAGTATATTATATCAGTGTAAATGTGAATTTAATTTTTATTATGTCAGAATGAAGTTTGAGTTTGAGAAACGCGAGGTAAACCTTCTGAATATCAAAAAGATCAAGATGAGAAGGTTATTATAATTTTTTTCACTTCGTTTTTAAAAAATAAATGTTTCAGTTTTTCAACTTGGAAACTAAAGGTAACGATTTAATCATCCTTTTTATTTTCGGTTTGATTAATTCAATATCTGTATTGAAATTTCTAATCGCTGGTGTGGAATAATGTATTCATTTGATGTATAATAAATAAGAATCATGAAACAAATTTTCATTACATCGTGCAATTAGTGATAAAATTTCTAAATTAAGGATGCTTTTTAAAACATCAGTTTTTTAATCGGCTTTTAAATTCGGATTGTAATCGAAAACGTGATACTTATCATAAAACTCTATTCTGAAAAATGATAAAAACACATGTGTGCGAGATACTTTGAAAAAAAAATAAGTTTCACTTTGAACGAATAAACAGCTAAAAAATACCATATATTTTGTCAAAAGTGAGGAAGTGAAAGAAAATTTAATTTTAAAGTTCATGCTTTTTATTTTAAATGCAAGCCACAACAATTACAACCAAACAAAACCTGGTTAGCTATTACATTACTGCGGGTATTGTTAATTTGTGAATTTTTTTTGCATGAAATTGCTTTAAAAAAGTTTGTACACATTATCTTTTTAAGTTATTACATCCTAAATTATTTACTAGTAAATGTGAAGGGTATGGTTCGATTTAGAAAATATTTTTAGCTTTTACAATAAAGAACAAAGTTATTCAGGGCATTAAGACTATACCTAAGGAAAACGAAAATTTTCTTGGAAAAGTAGTATTATCATTTCAGTTCTCTATTCATAGGACTTCTGGATAGTGCTTTAATTCACCACATTACAATGCTTTCCAATTTTTTAAAGCACGTGAAATATTCATAAGTTTTGAATAATTTGGTCAAAAAATAGTTGAAAGGATTTGAGTGAATCATTTAAACTATGTCGACAATTTTATTTGCTTGTATCAAATACTGAACTGAACTGAACTCAGTGGCACAACAGCCCATGAGGACCAAGGCCTATCTCAGTTTACGTGACCTTGGGCGCTGGAATGCGCCTGCAGATGTTTCGGTAAAGTGGTCAGTCTGAAGTGAAACACCCAATGTGTTCAAATCCCAAGCAAGCTTGGTACTCATTTATCGACCCAGTGAAGGGATGAAAGGCTGAGTCGACCTTGCCCAGCCCGGGATTTGAACCCTGGACCTGCGGCGTGGAAGCGCGATACACTATCACTCTACCTCTTATATCAAATAAAGTTAATTAATAATTATATTCAAATAAGTTGTACAAATGGTATCACATGTTCTCGTTTATATTAATTAATCTGACAACTTTTTTTTAAAAAATGGAGATATGGGGATTTTTTTGTTGTTTTTAGATTTATTTAGTGCATGTTAAGAACAATATGCTAAAATTAAGTAGAGAAAAAGAAATTATTATAACTAAAATGGGAAAAAATGGATAAAAATTTACAAAAAATTATATAAACGGGGGCCGTTTTGTACAAAAAAGTTTATGAAGAAGTTCTCAAGTTTGATGTGCCGCTTTGCTATTAATTTTTTATGTGACCTTCAGGATAAGAAATAATTTAATTTTTACAAAAACTAGAGCATTTTATCTTAGTTGTTATATGAAAGTGCTTAAAAAACAGTGAGTATGTTCACCTAATGGAATGTTAATTTTGAAATAAAACAGCGATTCTCTCATAAATCTGAAGGTTAAAACACTTTTATTATTAAACAGAGCATACACAAAAATTTCAGAGAGAGTTAATTGTTTTCAAAACTGTTTGACTAATCGCTATCCTTGTTTGAGAATTTTAAAAAAAACGCATTTCGAGTAAAACGCATTTTAAAGTATGACATCTGCTTTAATTAATTAATTGTTCTAGTGAACGGAAAATAATAAGCTTGGTATTTTTATAAAGCTAATAAAATGACCTATAAAATAAAATCAGGAAAAAAATTCGTCATTTTTTTGGCAAAATTCACAATTTTAGAGTAGTCGGATACCTTAAAGTACGTGAAATATTCACAAGTTTTGAACAATTTGGAATAAAAGCAGTTGAAAGTATTTCAATCATTTATTAGCTGTCTACAATTTTATTTGTGTATATCAAATAAATGAAATTTATACATTATATTCAAATAAGCTGTAAAATTGATGTGTGTTCTCGTTCTATTTAATTAACTGGCATAATTTTAATATAAAGTTAAATGCAAAATTGTTATCATATGTACAAATTTTACACACTAATATGTATACTGATGAGCCAAACCACATTTTGATCATTCCCAAGCTTTTAGATAAGTTCACCTTGATTACAAAAAGTGCGCATGATCAAATGGAAATGGTATTTAACTGCTGCGTTGTGTATTGTGGCATTATTTTCTGGAATGCGTGCGTGTATGATGGGGAAGGTTGTTGATCTGAGTAGCTCTGATTAAAGGGCGGAGTGTAAAAAACCGTAACTGTATGCTTCGTCGAATATTCATAAACTGCCATTGTGAGCACCTATATAAAGTTGATGAATGGCGGTGCAGACTTCAAGGTGGGGCATGTCCACATGCATCAACAACGAAAATCGATGTTGAAGGTTATACCACTCCGTGAAGCAAAACAAGTGATAGAACAATGCATCAGCTGACAGGAGTAGAAGTATTTCGGAAAGCACACCTAAGAAAACTCTGCTTGATGTGGATTTACGCAGCAGATATACTCCACATGTGCCTCTGTTAACCAAGAATCATCGCTATTAATACCTGCTGTCGGCCTTGGAACATTGTGAGTGGATCACGAAAAAATAAAAAAAAGTGGTCTGGTTAGATAAGATCCCAATTCCTGATTCATCGACCGTACCAGGATGCAACGTCTTCCAGATGAACACATGTAACGCAGGTTATAAGAAGTCCTGTGGTAGTGGTATTATGGTTTGGGCGGTGCTATTAAGGTGCTTCGGGATCCGTTGAAACTGTTGCAGAGCCCACAGTGAAAGGTGTGGACAATTGTATTGCGGGCCAGTTGCACTCTCATATGTCTTCCTCGCTGGGAATATAGTATTCCGACAGGGCAACGCTTCATGACGCGAAGCTGGAAATCGTAGTGCAGTTATTCAGGAAACAAGTGAATGGATTCCAGTTGATATTCTGATCACCTAATTCACTTAATTTTAAGTCCATATAACTCGTTTGGGATGTCACATGTAGCAATAGCTCAAAAACCACCGCCTCGTAGTACGTGACCACTGTTTAAACATCTGACAAAATCTGTCTTCTGACATCTTTCAAAGGCTGGTGTTATCTATGCCTAGGGGGTTTAAAGCTATTCTGCAGGCCAAAAATGGACCAATGTGATGTTGGGGATGGTCAGAAAATCAGTATACATATGCATAATACATATTATAAGGGGTGTTCGAATGAAAGGGATTCGAGGTGTGTATGCATGAGGTGCGTAGGGTCAAAAGTGAGACATACGCATAGATAGAAACAACAATATTTTTTGAGTGAAATGCATATGAAGTTTGTTAAAAGAAATCAGCCGTGGCATTTAGGCAGGCGTCGCATTCATTGCTAAGGAAGGTTACGAATTCCGTCCGAGAAAAACGATGTCGGTTGATCATGAAACCAGTTCAGAACTACGGTCTTTACGTCATCGTCGATCCATTAGGCTTTTCTTCAGTGGCTCAAAGATGTGACAGTCGCAAGGCGACAGTTCTGCACTGTAAGCTGAATGTTCCAGTACTTCCCACATTTTACGGGCCAGTGCCTCGACACACATTTTGGTGGCATGCGGCCTTGCATTGTCGAACAGAATGATGACACGACGGCTTCATACATGGATGCTGGTTTTTGATAGCCTTATGCAGCGTATCAAGTAATTGGGTGCATCGTTGAGCCCTGATAGTGACGTCTGGCTATTTGAACTCCAGTGATAGTGGTCAATGCACGTAGAAAAATGCCTTCAATATCATCAATTCGGCTGACTGCTTAGCTTTGAATTTTTTGGGCCTTGGTGAGTCGGGATGTTTCCATTGCATGCTGACGGGCTTCCCTTCCGGTTGGAAGAGGTGACATACCAGGTTTCATCTCCTGCCATTATGTGCTGCAGAAAGTTGTCACCGTCATCTCTGTAGTGCAACAAATGCTGTAAACTCAGGCCCATTTCGGTTACACCCTTCCTGTGTTAAAAACTTTATCATAGCTTGCTGATCTGGGAGTAGTTGCATCCACACCAGCTATTTTTAAATGAATGCCACGTACTTATGAATGCATTTATCACAGATCTGCTTGCGCATGCGTGCGCATGGGAGCGAACCTTCACTATCTCTTTAGTTTCACAAAAGTACATTGGAAATTGTTTGTATAAGACGCTTCGAATCAGTTTCATTTGAATTCGCCTCATACACACACACGCACTCTGTATCTTTATTTCCTAAGTCACGTGAATATATCTTATCTCTTTAATAATATCAAATAGTAATTAATTAACTACTTCACATATTATTTTTTGTACAGATGGAATAAAAAAAGAGAAAAATTTCAATTAAAAGAAATTTAAATTTTTTTGTTCATTTTTTTCAATCACTTTGATTAATTTTAGTTATTTTTGATGTTTTTTTTATTTTCAGTTATTTATGTTTTTTTTTACTTTCAGTTATTTCTAATAGCTCTTATTAATTTATTCACATCATAAAAAAATGGTTTAATGAAAATTGCGTCTTAATAGTAGTGATTTTCTTTTTTAAAAAAATCATTGTTTCGTACCCTCTTATTCTAGTACGAAATTAAAATCTTTTTTTTTACACACACACACACGAACTTTTAAAGCAAAAATTTAAACATTTGAATTGATGCTACACAGACTTGATATAACCGTATGACACATAAGTTTATATAAAAATAAAAAAAATTAAGAAGTGTTGAAGTTTGATTCCACCTATTTTCAGCTTGATAAAATCTTTTTCTTGGTGGGTAATGATGAGTTAGGCTTTGTTTCTTCAAAACAAATCCACAGTTAAAATTATTTCTCTATCTTATGCAGTAAATCTAATAAACATTTGTTCCCCCCTCAATTTTTCTCGGCTAATATTAAGTGAATGCTGTTACTGAGACATGGAAATTAACGTAATTCCATTCTTCACTGTATAATCAAATTTCAAGATATCCTTAAAATTATTTAGAATGCATTAAATATGCATTAGTTGGTTAATAGCTCTATTTCTAATTTCATAATATGATATCTCGCCACACAGTAATAATAATAACAAAAAAACAAAGGAATTATGAGTTGATTAAATTGCGTAAAAATCAGAAAGAGCTTAAATTCTGAAATAGAGAACCAAGAGGGACAAGAGATTTTTCTTTCTATACACTATCTACCAATAAATACTTGGACACTTACACGAATTCTGGCTGATACCTGTGGTAATGATACACTTCACACTCTCTACTATTAAATAAGTTGTTGGAAAGAGTATTGGCATCAGTCACATGCAAGATGCCACGAAGTGAAGAGTTATTTTAAAAGTGTAATCATCCTCCCCCACAGAAATGACCGATTCTTACGGAATATACATTTATATAGATCGCTGAATTATTCCAGTTGGACTGTGGCCTACGTAATTTAGAAGTGGAAGGTCAGGAATAATTGTCGAAATATTCACAGAATCGGCAGAACCACGAAACTTAAAAATAGAGACTAGCGAGTGTTGTCCAAAGTAATTCGGAAGAATAGTATCTAGCCAATGGCACACATACGCTAAGAGTTTCAACAGGCATCCGGTTGTGTTGTTTCGATGCGTCAGGCAGCTCATCTGCTTGATTCTCATGGTCGTGCTGCTACCCATGAGCTTTTGATCGCAAGGGTCCGACCGCGATGCTCGGTTAAGTTGGGCAAACCATAGCTACAGTAGACCAAAGATCAGTAGAAACGGGATATCTGGGACGTTAAATCAAGGTTCATCCTCTACATTTCGGATGATAGGATCTTAATATGGTGTCTGCCTGGAAAACGTCTCCAGCCAGAATGCATTGTGCCTACAGTTAAGTTCAGTGGAAGTAGAATTACGTCGGGGATGTTTTGGTCTGGGACCTTTAATACCGTTCACGACTACTAGAACAACACCGTCTCCCACTGCATTGTTTGAATGACAGTGTCCTTCATACGTTGTGACTGTTGTACGTGTTGGACCAGCACCTCCTAGATACAAGGCCTGACCACTGATTTGTGACGTCACTACTAGTAGGGAGAGATCGTCCACATCGCCTACGGAACTTCTCTGATGCATTTTTTTAATACTTTTTGTTATTAAACTAAACATACTTACAGGAAATTAAAAAAAATTAGTAAATTAATCATTAAATTGTGTTTTATGTACATAAAGCATGAATAAATATTAGTTTACCTATTTAAATAATAATTGCAAGTATATGATTATCGATGTATTTACTACGAACGCATTGCGATGATTATAAACACATTTATTGCATTGTAGTGAATTATAAGAGCCCCCCCCTTTTGTATTCGTATATTTATTTTTTACATAACTATGCTTATTTCTTAGCTTTAAAATTTATCTATCTTCTTATTTTTTTTCAGAATAGTTACAAAGAGGGAAATAAAATTAGAAATAGTTTTCAAAACAAAAAATGACATACAAATTTAAAAACAGTAACTTTATTGGTACCGCACATCAAGTATTATTAAATAAATTTCAAATATATTTTTAGACAAAATTCTATACTATATAATTATAGGTATATACAGGAAAATAAATGCATACATAAAAATAGATTATACAATTTATTTAACTGTTGTCACAGTTACTTTTCTTTCTTTAAATCTTTGGTACTTTTTCTTCCAAAAGCAGTAATTCAGTTATACATTGTTACAAATGTGAATTAAATATGTTATAAAACTTTATTGGTACCATGCATAGTAATAAACAAAAATTCCAACACACACTCTTTGCAATAACAAGCATCAAAAATTACCAAAAAATAAAGTTCCCAAATAACAATACATGTTATCGTAAAATAAGTTAAAAATATTTTTTAAATAAATCATGCATATAAAAGCACAGATATCTAAGGCATTCGACCGTGTGTGATGCCTTACTTCTAAGTTATCTCCGTGACCTAGGGGTGTGGGAGTGAATGAAGATCCAGGCGTCGCCATAACCTTAATATATCTTATTAAAGTCTTAATTTAAACACTATACAATGATAATATTTATATTTATACTTAGCGGATCTGAAGTCAGAAACACACAAAACGTATTACCAAATAAGAGTGACCTAACCACTATATTTAACTTTAACCGCCTATTCCTAATCTCAGTTTATACACAGTTACTAATATTAATTTGAACGATCCCACCTTAATATCCTAGGTAGCTGCTACACATTCGAATCTTTAAATGACTTTTCTTTATCTCGCGTGGAATGGTATCCACCTTGACTTGATCGCTCTATCACGGATAGCTTAACACTGGAATATCGGCTTACTTCAGCTTATATGCTTAAACTCCGACTAGCATAATCACTTCCCAAAAGGCCACCCCTCTTACGCTAAACTTCTGCTATTTAAAAGGTTCCTAATTTGAATAATCACGCTTCGCTTCTGGATTTGGTTGGAAAGAATTTGCCGTTTTCGGCCCCAAAGAACCCAAGAGGAAAATTAATAGAAAGCGCAATGAGCCCGTCACAGATGTACACCTAAATATATACAAAGAGAAAAATAATGCACCCACATACATAAAAGAGATGTAATTTATTTAGCTAACAGAGGATGTATTTTTTTCTTTGCTTCAACTTTTTTTAATATCATATTTTTCGCTTACGGTAGTTATTTAATAATGCATTTGTAGAAGTGTAGATAATATGCTTTGAAACTAGCTCAGAAGAATGATCATTGTTACAAGGTTCATCATATGAAAAAAATTCATTTGAATTTATCAAGCTAATCGATATATTTCTGAGGCAATTTGACGCTGATTATTTTGTTTAAGGAACATATTTTCATAATCATAAGAAAGAAGTTTCTGAAGTATTATATAGTTGTAGAGCACTGCTGTAACAACATCTGGAGAAGGGCACAATAAACTTCCTCTGTCTAAGTTACGCATTAAATCATAGTTAGAATTTAATTGAAAAGATTTATGAAGAACAAGTGATTTGGAACAAAAGTCACATTTTAATTTTTGTAAGTGCTGCTTTAGCACAAACACCAGATAAATATATTAAAACAGGTCGATATGGCAGAGCATCATGAAACTCTTTAATCAGGAATGTTTTTTAAGTTAAGGTGGTCATATGTGTTTGAAATCAAAGTTAGAGGGGTAAAAAATTTTACATTCTTAGTTTAGCTTCTACTTCATAAAGCTGTCGAACTGATATTCCGAACCTGAAAATGTCCTATATTTTCCAAACTGACTTTCTAATGCATCTGTTTGGATTTTTCCGGAAAGAAAATACTAAAATTTTAATGTAATGATTCAAAGTTTTGACTTTTGGAGTAAAGCATATGTGGTATGAATAAAAACAAGATGTTACAAAATATCAGTAACACAAAATCAAATGTTGAAAAAAAATCATGGGGAGCTTTACTTTTCTACTTTGAGAACCAAATAGTACAACATTTATAAAAAAAATATTATTAATTATAGAGAAATATGTACTTACTGAATTGATCAGTCTTCGTTCACAACCCAAGTATATTAGCAAATCTTATGTTCAATTAACAATCACAGATGCTTCAATACCAGGTGTGTTATGATAATATCCAACATTATTATTTAATATCTTTGTATACTACAGTCCATATGTCCTGAAGTTTTTCCGCATTTTAAATATGACATTGGTTCTGAAAAAGATGTAAATCCCTTTTTTTCAAATTCTTCTTTCGAAACAATGTTCTCTAAGACAAAGCATTCTAAATGCTCATGTGGCCGCGGTAGACGAGTGGTATAGGTATCGGATCGTGGCTGGCTTTGTCACGAGTTCGATCCCAATACCACTAAAGACCCGCCGTGTAGGACAGCGATGCACGTTAAATCTGTCGAGAGCTGAAACGTCCTCCCGTTGGTGTGGTGTGGTAGTTAGGAGAGGGGGTGTCAGCTCAGGTGTCGTCCACGTCACTTGACCATGGTTCAAAATTACGTGGTCCGTCGCCAAAAGCCCTCGTGTAGCTGAACAGTGCGACGTTAATATTCAATCAATCAATCAATCTAAATGCTCATTTTCAAGTCTTGTACCTTTCGTGATATTCTCAAAAAAGATGTCTCAATTTTGAAAACTAATATTTTGTTCCCAGAGATGGCACAATGTAATTTTCCCCTCTAAGTCACCATAAATTTTCTTCCCAATTATCACATGGTAACCTGTGTTTCTTCATATGTTGGATCACCAGCAAAATGCGATTCACAAACCTAAAATTAAAAAAAGAAAAATATAGTAAAGCATCATATAAAGGATTTGTCTTTTTAACATGATTTTTTTTGGATTTTTTTTTGTAATTTAGAATTAAACTTTTATAGGAAGTACTAAAACCAATGTGTTTTGATCCCCCGTTTAAGCAAAATTTGATATATTTTGATTATTTATTTTAATTAATAGAATTGGTCATTCTTCCTGCTTATAGTTACTATTAATGTAAGCGTGACTTAATGAAATCCTCCTTGTCGGGTAATCATGCATTTTTCATTAATGACGATTGTTCTCGAAAGGAATCTGTTGCTATTGTGGTCGTTAGTGGTTGGGAAATTGGTACTACCTCTACATGTGGAGGCTTCTACGACATTTGCTGTCATGATTATATCAAACTTTAAGTGCAGAATTACATGGCTGATGCTGAGTCTTGTGTATATTTACAACTTATTTTGGATAGCTTTATTTTTTCATTAGCTTATAATCATTTTCAAAGTGAAGAAATTGAAATTTAATTATTGTATTGAATGTGTTAAATGTTTTGCATCTCACATAATTAACATTAATGCATAAATCCTCATTAAAAAGTTGCATTTTGTTTATATTTACAGTGATCATGAGCTGCATAATAATGTGCTTCGCGTTGATACAATGTTAATACTTTTAAAATTTTCACAGAATCGTTAAAAAAGGTCAAGTAAATGATACAAAATTATTTTTAGCAACATAAAAAAAATACTAGAATATATATTTTTTTATCTACAATACTTGTGTAGTGCCATTTTTAAACTGTGAATTTTGTTATAATCACACATAATATGTTTCTTTTATAAACATAACGTTACCTGCGTTTAGATAAACAAAAATTAATTACCTACTTTTATTTAAGAAATTGAAAGGAAAGAAAAGACAGAAATGAGACTATATTTTCAACTGTCGTTTTGTAATTATATGTTATACAGTAATTATATCTTATACAGTAATTATATCTTATACAGTAACATAAGAACATGTAATTATATGTTGTTTTATAAACAGAATAAAGTAACTTACCTTTAAATACTTTTCAATGAAAAATATATTCTTCCAATTCTGTGTATCCATTTTCAGTATTCCGGAATCCACATGTATGAACTATGTTTAATCTTTCCTTAATAGTTGCTACATATATCATTTTAAAAAAGAGAAAATATCTTAAGAAAGCAAATATTAAAGCAATGACTGCACGTACAAGCAAGGCAATGGCGAAGACGAACAATCCTGTTCAAACGCATACAAATTCAAGTCGGTTGGCTATACCTACTATGTGGGACGTCACAAACCTCTCTCATTTGAGTAACCAGGCCTTGTATCTAGGAGGTGCTGGTTGGACCCCTGTCACTTCCGGGATGACATCCAGTGACGTAACGGAGAATATTAGGCCCTCCCTGCAAACTCAGGTTTTGGGCCCCAAGCCCAAATACGTACTTAGCGTCAGTCAAGCTTTAGGGCCCCCTCGCAATGCGGGGGTATATGTTACGCCATTTATGATGACTCCAGCTGTCGTGTTACGAGATCCACCATGGATTGGTAGGTCGATAATGGGGTTAATCGAATGTACTGACGTGTACAATTCTCAATCGTAAGCCCAATAGAAAACATTTGGGGCGAGTTGGAAAGCCGAATTAAGGAAGAAGGTGACAACCGTTTAGAACCAGTGAAAGGAATTACTATTATATATTTTATTTTTCCAGACTTTAAATTTTACTTTAATCTTAGTCTTAAATCTAAAAGTTTACCAACATACGGTTCTTGTTATATTATTTTGTCATGTACTCTAATACTATTCTTTTGCTTAATGCTTTATTTAAAGTTTAACTCACTCATTGGGAATAAGTATTATATATATATGTGTGTGTGTGTAAAGAAACATTTTAGTTTTACAGAAATTAATGAGACAATTGACATGTCCTTAAAATCTAACATTCTCCTTTTGCTATTTTGATATTAAATTTTTATGAAAAATATTTTTGACTTGAAATTCGCAGAATTAATATTGGAAATAAATAAATAAAAAATCAAGTAAATAATTCTAATTTTTTTGTCCAGGGTAAAATTTATAACACTGAAAGTCAGGACCCCTTCTTTTATGGAGAAAGAAATGCAGCAAATGAGTCAAACCAAAAAGAGAAGCTCTTCCACTAAGATGCCAAGCAGACGATGGAAAATTAAAAGAGATTCTTCTTCGAGTTCTCGCTACAGCAAAACTAGAATTCGAAGACACAAAGCAAATGCCAGAGAGAGAAATCGAATGCACAGTCTAAACGCTGCCCTGGATATGCTACGAGAGCGCATGCCCATCCAAAAAACCTCACAGAAACTATCCAAAATCGAGACTTTAAGGTTGGCTCGGAACTACATCGCTGCCTTGTCAGAAATATTACAAGACAATACTAAGATGGACGCCCTAAACTTTACCCAAATCCTCTCCCGGCAGATGTCTGTGCCAACTATTAACATCATAGCGAATTATTTCAATGTCGACAGCAGTTATTTGACGGTGGACAGAGAAAAGACTAATTCTTCCAGTAGATCTTTATCAATGTTGTACTTTACTGGATCCCTTGATTTGGTTGGTGCAACGGATGTTATACAACTTCAAGGAGATTCCAATTCCAATTTAGGCTTAAGTCTGCTTGAAGATAGCCATACCAATTTGTATACTGATGAAAACGTGGCAATTGATTTGCACTCACCGATGCTCTATTCTGAAGAATCGAAGAGTTCCAATGACCAAAAGGCTTCTATCTGTGTGCTAAATAGTATCGTTGCATCGAAAATATATCCCGATGTTTCTCAAAATTTGCCAGACCACAAAGATATTATTTCAGAAGAAGTTCTTTCAACGATCGAGCAAGATTTCTTAAATGCGAGTTCGTGCAGTACGGATTTCGACGATTTCGAATTATAGATATAATTTCAAACAAAAGTCTTGTAATGGCATTTAAAAAGTTTCGAACATATTTTTATGTGATATTCTTGATACTCTTCATACCTATCTTTTCATTCTTTATTGGTATAGCTATACAATTCATGTATGTTATTATTCAGCTAGTAAACATATCAGGAAAACACTTGTAAATATAAGGAAAAAGTGGTAGGTAAATTAAAATCGTGTTTAAGATTTAGTTTGACAGTTAGAAATGTATGCTACACTAGAAGAATTTGGCCAAATATATTTATAGGTGAATATAATTCTTGTAGGTATACGAGCACAAATAAATTTTATTATAGAAAGCTTATTTTTTTGTTTAAAGTATATACTTAACTAATGTATTGTTAGTTAAAGCAAAACAATTGTTGTAATAGGGAGAGATAGTATACTTTTTAGTTTATAATATAAGACATTAATAATATAAGATATAATATCACATTAAAAAATTTACTCTAACCATACATGTAACTGAGAACAAAAGGAACTAGGTTTGTTTCATATGACAATGAAAAGATAAAGATGGAGGTACTTTTTGAGGCATCAATATAAAAAGCTAATCAATTATGTGACAGAGAATATTTATTTTTAAAAATTAAATTTGATATTTTTGAATCACGTGAAATTAGGAAGTTGCCTGATTTTTGAGTTTATCGTAACAAATAATTTAAAATTTTTGAAGTAATTGATATTTCAATAAGAAAATATTTAGTTAATATGCCTATAATTTTTGTTGTATGTATTATTTACGAAAGGAGAGTTTTATTTTTTTTTATCCAAATGTGTGTCAAATTATACGAAAAAAATAGCACTGAAACAGTTTTTCATCAAAATGTTATAAAGTCAAAAAATTTTATAAAGTTCGCAACTAAAATTACAATTATCCAAATGTCCATGCATAAATTGTAAATTTGTCAACTGTGATAAAAATTTAATGTTGTGAATTTCTTTTGATAAATTTTAATTTTATAATTTTAATAATGAAGTTATTGTATTATAATGTCGGTCTTCAACGCTCTCAATGGCATTATTAAATAATGAATTAGCAAGATTAGTTGTTCCACATTGTATTAATTCAGAATCTTATTAATGCAATGATTTCATCCCGTTACCCCTGCCACAAATGTTTGCTGGTGTCTTAAAAAATTTACTTAATTTGTTCAAAATTTATCTACGATTTCTGAAACCAGGAAAGAAATAGAGCAAATTTGAGCAAAAATATCAGTTTGAAACCCTTTTTGTAGATATATAATTTTGAATAACTATACATAAAAAATACAAATAATTGCTCTTTCGGAATTTAGGTTTAAAAAAGAAATAACGTTTACGTCAAATTATAATTTTTAACTGCAAGTTTTCCATTTCACCCAATATATCCAAAAGAATTTTATGCCTCTAAGCCTAATTCAGTTACGAGACAGATAATTAAAACAATTAAACCAATGGATAATCTCATATTTATTTTATGGGATACAGTTTTAAAACATTTTTATTTAGTTCAACGTAGTGGCAACACAATAATGCACTGTCGTTGTTTCATCTGCTGCATCGAACAAAACTCGAACGGAAAAAGAAGTATGTTGTAAATCGTCGTGGGACGTGGCATCGCTTAGAGCCCCGTGTTCTATCTTATACATGATGGCGTCCGTCACTTCTTTCGATATCAGCTGTTTATATCTGGATTGCAGAGTGCGTAGATTGTTGAGGAGGAGGTGCCATTCGAAGATTCGGAGTAGAGTTCCGTGGAAATCTGGTTATTCTGTATTTGAAACCCGAAAGTCGACTTCTGGGACAAAAGTTGAGATGGAATACTTTTGGATCGAACGTCGTGGATGATCAGACATAGAGATGGCTCCAAGTTGACACTGGCTGCTTTAGATGCTACGAAGAGGACAAAGTTAAGCTAATATTTAATAAAGAATACTGAATTTCACTATAAATTCAAAGATATTTCTAAATGAGGCATTTTAATCAATAAAAATGAATTGTGTCATCTCACATTCACAAAATTTTAATTAGAAGCTTTTGTTAAGGTATCTGAACACGTTCGGAGCACTTTTTAACAAAACAACATATTTAAACATTATAAAAGCTTTTTTATAGGACTCAATACCAATAAACATTAATATTTAACTAACAGTATTTAAAATAAATTGCCTAAACTTCACAGAAATCACAATTATAAGTGAAATTTTAGCAACATTTTTGTAAAATTTCAAAGCAATTAAAGAAAAAAGTTATAAACTTATATTAGTAAAAATATTACCAAAACAACCTAGATGCATTTATCTAGAGAATGTACAAAAATTTTAATGTTTTATTAAAATTTGAAAATTTTAGAGTTGATTGAGTAAACATTATAAGAAAAATCACATTCTTTATGAGACCATTATTTAAATAACAAGCCCTAACTCAAAAAATATTCATATAATAAACAATATTTTAGTACATTCTCTAGGAAATAGCATAAGTATCAGGTTCAAAAACTTTATAGAAATACATATGTAATATTTTGAGTTATCAGACTCGCCATGATAGATTTCGAGTAATTTAAATGCCCACTTCTGGTAGATCAAAGACCCACTTCCGGTTTTTCTAACTTAATAAAATTGATTGTAGCTTGGCCTCTAGGTAGAGTAGAAACAAAACAAAATATGTTTTGTAAATCCAAAAGATGGCTCTATTCAATAAAAGAGAAAACAAAAATATCTGTTTTGACCGAATTTCGTCATTTTCAACGTGTTCGGATACCTTAAATGTTTAAATGTTGAATTATTGTTGTAGAATTTTGAGACCGAGATACATTTTACATTAGTCATTTCTTACACAATTTCGTCTTTGAGAAAATTATAAATCTTATAGATGTTTTGGGTCAATAACCAATAGGTCGGGAGTTCAAGTCTTGTTTTTATCAAAGATATTCGAAGGAAATAATACGAGATGCACAACATATTAAATCTGACTAAAGCAGTGTGGCCACGCTACCCTAGTGCTCATGTCCCGAACTCGTGGCTTGTGTTGTCGGCTTTGAGTTCTGATGCCACTGAAGATTTGCATGTATAGCGGCTGATGCACGTTAAATCTGTTGTGGCACAAAGTCCTTACGTCGGGGTGAAATGGGAGTTAGGAAAGTGTGATGATGGCTCATTAGTCGTCCTCGTCATTTGACCGTAGGTCAAAATTACGAGGTCCATCACCAATAGCCTCTCATTGCTCTAGAGCAGGAATAAGTATTAAGTCACTCGCGATCGACGGTGGATCGCCATGACATTTTGAGATTACCGCCTTTAATAAGACCTAAGACACGCATACTAAAAGAAACATTTGTGGAACACCGACACCAGCTACACTGGAGAATTGACTTTTGACAATCGATGAGACTGTGTTTACTTAAGCAAATGATTCGATGAATGTGTAGACGACACATGTACGTTCATTGAAAGAGAACAGTGACGCTTAACCCGTTAGGGGAAAAAAGCTATCACTGCGATTCCATCAATATACATTCATTTTCCCCACTCGCCGACTGAAGGGGAAAATAAATACTGATGATCAGGTTTTCTCACGATAGTATGAGATTGGTTACTGAGACATCATCTCAAACCCCACGCTTTCCCGGGATTGCATTCTTGTGTTGATGTCTTGTCCCGCAATGGCGCGGGACTCGGCAGCGAACAGATAAATTCATGCTTCGGTTTTAATTCATCAGATCTTGTATGTTCTTTGTTCGCTGCAATGAATACGTCCACAGTATATCAGTCGCTTTCTCTCTCTCTCTCTCTTCATAGTTGTTCAAGCATTTAACTTGACAATTTTATGTTACTTGTTTTTTTTTGTAGTAAAAATATTTCATATTTTAAAAAAAGGAGTACAATGTCGAAAACAAGAGTTAAGAAAAGAAAACATACAGTTTTAATACACAATAGCCACACCTAAGCCATTGGGAGGATCGCAACATCTTAAAAACATTAGAAGTAGCCCGTATCCTTGAAAAGTTTTTGCCCTCCCATGCTTTAGAGAGAGAGTTTTAGTAACTTCGCCTTTCAAAGGAACACGAGGGATATTGGCGACGGATCTCTTAGTTTTAAACCGCGGTCATGCGTTGCTTTAGAGGGCGGCATTAATGCACACTCATTCAACTGCATCTGTTGCATAAACAAGAGGTGTACTGTGTTTTTACCCTCACCCTTTCCCAAATCAGCCGAATTTTAAATTTTAGTATAAAGGTTCCAATTTGGCAATTTTGTCTACTTGTTTTTTAAAATGTAATCCATAAAAGAAGTCTGCGTGTGAGGAAGTGAGCTGATTTTTAAGGGTTTTATGCATCCTGCTAAAGAAAATTGGGGAGTGAGATGTCTGCTTAGATGCAATTCTCGTTTTCTAATGGCTCAAAATGATGCAACACGTCTTCAATGTTCTTTTTATTTCCCTATGATGCAAATTTAGTGAGGAAAAATGATTAAACTATACCACACGTCATTGTAATTTTTAACTCGTAACTTGTCTGTTACTAACGATAAATCTATAATTATAAAAACAATTTTATAAAATGTTTGTTGTGAAGCTAATTTCCACAGAAACGAACATTTTAACATCCTTTCATTATAATCCAATAATTTGCATCGATTCTGGTCAAAATTGGTTTACAAATCTACTTCGACTATATAATAGCTGGCTTATATTGACGAACAGAGCAAAACTATTGTTCTGAATGTAATGCAATAGAGACAAGATAAAAAAATGTTGCGTGCTGTGAAAAAGGCGCATTTAAAAAGATTTAAAATAAGTGAGAGATCCAGTGACTAATCATATCTCAGAGAGAGGAAGAGAGCTAGTGGTTATCGATTATCTAAAAGAGCAACTATTGGTTGATTTCTGACAATCGATTAAGTTTATTTTAAAACCTATATCTTTCTTTTGCAACCGAATTTTAAGCTAAATACTTTATGCATTAAAAATGAATGTACCTTTTTATCAGCGGTATAATTGTAATATATTTATTTTGATATAATACATATTTGAGAATATATATATATATATATATATATATATATATATATATATATATATATATATATATATATATATATGCTTTTAGATTTAAAATAATGCATACTATAATATTCGAGAAACTGTATATATATATATATATATATATATATATATATATATATATATATATAAATCGATGATTGAGCTAATAGTAAAGATTTTTAAAAAATCGAAAGTTATTACTTTTAGATCTCAAAAGGTTTGAAACTTTTTTGAGATTTAAAGTTAAATTTTTCTACAAGACCTTACGGATTCCAATCATTTTAGATTTTCCAGCAGAAAAAAAATTAATAAAAAAAAATTCTTATGTAAGCATTTTTAGAACTATAGTCGCTTAATGTCAAAGAGCCCTATTCATATTTGGAAGACACATTTCAAGGCTGAAATTCGTTCCAGATATCATACAAATTCATTATGTATTTAATACATTATTTTTACTACACTCATCTAAACTTATTATCGCATCAGCCCAGCGGGCAAAGGCCTACTGTGCCCATCTCAGATTTTAAGACCTTGGGCACTGAAGAGAATAAGCAGATGTTCCGGTCAGGTGGTACGTCTGATGCGAAACCTTCAGTGTTTAGTTCCCAAGCAAGCTTGGTACTCATTTATCGACCCACTGAAGGGATGAAAGGCTGAGTCGACCTTGTTCAACCCGGGTTTCGAATCCCGGACCTTGAGCGTGGAACCGCTCAACCACTGGGCTTACTTTTTTGCAAGACAGTAATGCCTCGATTTACACTACCCCGACCTACGTGAATTCGGAGTTACGCGATTTTAAAGTTTCGCATATTCTTATCTCTCCCCCCGTCTTTAAAATACTTTTCATCATTAAAAATTAAAAAAAAAATTTAATCATTTCCAAAGTCTGGTGACATTGGTAATTTCATTGAAGAAGTTCTCGATCTTGCCAGGCAAATAAATTCAGAAGTGGGCGTTCAAGAATTGCTGGATTCCTACGATGAACTCATGGAAATGCATGAGTAAGAGCAAGACATTGAAAAACTTGAGTCTGTAGACCCAGTTCAATCAGAAGGTCTAATGACGGTTGGTAATTTGACAGGCCTCAGTTTAATTGAAAAAGG
Source organism: Trichonephila clavipes (assembly GCA_019973935.1). Taxonomy (NCBI): domain Eukaryota; kingdom Metazoa; phylum Arthropoda; class Arachnida; order Araneae; family Nephilidae; genus Trichonephila; species Trichonephila clavipes. The sequence goes on along the minus strand of BMAU01021375.1, from coordinate 275,888 downwards.
GTTAGAAATTTTAAAAAATACATACACCAACAAATAGTGTATTTTTTCAACAAAACAATTAACAAAAAAATTAGTATGCTGCAAGAAAATTTTGTGTGACAAAAAATATTTGAGCTTGCAGACTACTTATTAAAATATGACAGATTACTATTTTTTCTACAAAAACACAAATAGCACAAAATTGTCAAATTGAATGCGTAAACAACTATGAGCGACTTCTATACAGTGGAGCGTAGACGTATTCAATGCAGCGAGCACAGAACATACGAGAATCAATGAATCTGAAAGCGACATGTGTTCTTACATTGTTCGCTGTCGATACCCTCGCAATCGTGGGACATGACAACCCTCGATAATCCATTCCCGTGGAACCACAGGGTGTAGGATGATGGCTAAATAGCCAATCCCCTGCTATCACGTGAAGAACTGGTCATCAACATTTGTTCTCCCCTTTAGTCAGCAAGTGAGGAAAAGTTCATTTCTACGGTTGACATCGTGGTAATCGCCTTTCCCCTGTACAGTGGCAGCAAACCTTTTAAGTATCATCGTTCGTTTCGAATGAAGATACAAGAGTCGTCTACACATTTATTGAATCATACTATAATTTTGAAAAAGCGTGTAAATGGATAACATTTATGATATTTAGTGTCACTTAGATTAGAAAATGTATATAAAATTGTTTTAAGAATAGTATTACAATAAAAAATTATTTAAGTACAATATTTTGACAAAAAATGAACATAGAATGACCCATTTTCAAAATATTCTCCAATTGGGAAAAATGCTTCTATTATAAAACTATTTTGCCTGTATATAGCTCAGACCTCTGTACAGAGGCTCAACTAGATTTTTTGAAATATATAACTTAGAAGGGAGTTTATCCATGTTTTACGACAACAGAGGGGAGAAATTTTAAGAAAAAAACGCCGATAATTATTTCAATGGGCTGTAACTCTGAAAATAATATGAATTTTTCAAAAATCATAGTTGAGCCTCTGTACAGAGGTCTGAGCTATATACAGGCAAAATGTTATTATTATCGAACCATTTTTGACAAAAGGAGAACATTTTGAAAAAAGGATATTCTAAGTAAATTTTTTGCCGAAATATTGTATTTAAATTATTTTTTTTGTCAAAATATCCTTAAAACAATTTTATTCATGTATTCTAATCTAAGTGATACTAAATATCATGAAAACGGTCCATTTATGAGCTTTTTTAAAATCACGGTTCCGAACGTAGTCGGATACCTTAAGTGAATACAGTCGCATTATTTGTCAAAAGCCGATTCATCAGTCTAGCTGGTGTCGGTGTTCCATAAATATTTTTTTAGTATGCGTGTCATAGGTCTTAGTAAAGGCTGTCACCCCAGGTTTCTTGGCGGTCCACAGGTAGATCGCGATTTACTTAATGCTCATTCCTGTTCTAGAAGTATACTATTTTTTCTAAAGCATGGAATATTACCTCGTATAAATGACTTCAAAACATAAGAACATTGTGCACTTACATTTCAAGTTTCTTCGTAAAAAGCAAGGGTGCGTGTTTTACGACAATTATTTTACCTAAAAATTAAAAATTTTAGTTTGAAAGTATGGGTGGGTGTTATGCGCCGGATATTGCGGTAACTGCGAAAAGAATATAAAAAAAAGCTTTTGAAAATTTCCCATAAGTCATCAAGTGTTCGAAGGATAAGCTGGATGAGGCAAGTAATTTCATTATGAATGTGCATTTTTTAAAATTATTTTTTTTATTAATATTTGAGAGTTACTGATGATAACTGAAAGAAGTTTACGAATGGAGAAACTAGGACTACAAAACTTATAAAAAATGTTTACGTTTTAGTGATAAATGGAGTGTGCTATTGCATATTTCTCTTAAATAATTTCTGCATGAGATGTAAAATTTTTATTCAGAAAAAAAAAGCAAAGTAATCCCATGTGTTACTAAATATAAAAATGTATTCAGTACATTACTATTGATAAAAAAAATTGCACATCAGATTGTCATGGGATAAGTTGTGGGCAGAAGCTTATCTCATATCATATAAGAACATTATAAGTATTTCTCCCACAATTTGAAACTAAGCGTTTCTTACATTTAAAACTATCCAATTGAATGTTTTCTTTTATTTGTTTTAAATTTATTAAAATGCGAAAAATGCGAGGAGAATCATATGAATTTCGTTAACAATAAGTATGAAAATTAACCATTAAAATATACAAAAATGTTTCGTATTAAAAGCTCAATAATTTCACGGATTAATTAAATCATTTAACAAGAAATTTTTCCTATTATAATACACTACCAAGCATAGCTATGATTTATCTCAGAAGGGATACAACTTAATTCATTCTTATTCCACGATCAGTAATCACCATTTGTTAAAAGAAAGACCACCACCAAAAGCGATCAAAATCAAACATTATGCTTACTGCCTCCTCTCAACTTCACTTCAACGGGCCAGTGATCGGATACAGCCAGAGCCTAGAGACAGTGCAGCTCTTATTTCATTAAAAAAATTAAAATTATTTGTCTATAATTTCACATAACATTTTGACACTTTATATTTGTTACATTTAGAATTTTCTCTCTCTCACACACACACACGTACATTGTATATGTATGTATAAATTCTGTTATATTTAAAATTTTAGCTCTAAATTAACTAAACTAAAGGTTTATTTAATATATATATTTGACAGTTGTTCAATAATATCACGCAGAACTTACTTTGTAACATCTGACCATTTTTCACTCGCTGACTATGACCTTATATGATGTCACTTTTAGAGAAATATTTAACAACAGAATGTAACTTTTGTAACATAAACGAGATATGGTCGCAATAAGTCTGTACAGGGTGGTCCAGAATTTATGCTACAAACTTTAATGGTGGATACAGGACATTGTAATAATCATTTATTGTATAGGAATGTATAGGTGCAAGTGACGTGGTGAGGCGCTAACAGGACGAATAAAAGTAAACATAAATGTATTTATCGGTTGATTGCGTTGCCATTAGGAAGCAGGAGATGTCTATCCACCGTTCAACATGATGCATCTCAGTAGGGGAAAACCTTATCCACAATTGTGCTGACGTCAACGAGGGGAGACTTAACGCATATCGAAAAGGCAGACATGCATTACATATATGGCCGTGCAAATGGTAACGGCAGAGTTGCGCTACGAATGTATCTAATGTTCATTCAGTTTTCTGATCGACGAATGCTGGATCACAGAATTTTACAGCGATGTGCGCACTTACCTGAATGCCACATCTGGGGTGCTACGGATTGGGCATGGTAGATCCTTGGCCACCCTGATCTCTCGATTTGTCGAGCCTCGATTACTTTTTTTTTTTGGGGGGGACTCTGAAGAATCTTGTTTATGCGATTCCACTTAGGTCATATGAGGATCTCGTTGCTGTAATATCCGAAGCTGCTGCACGTGTGCGTGAAATACCTGGCATCTTTGAACGTGTACTCCAGTTGGTCCTCCGACGCTGTCTGCTTGTATCACTACTGGTGGAACAATTTTGAACAGTTGTTGGAAACATTACACTTGTCACGACGCTTTCAATACACACTTCGTCTTTTATTTTTTATACTTCGCCGCGTCACTTGCTCCCATACATTTCTATTCAATTAATAATTGTTGTAAGGTCCTGTACCTACCCTTAAAGTTTGTACCATGAATTCGGAACCACCCTGTATAATTCAAAGTTATGATAACCAAAAGCAACATTCAAATTTTAAGTCTTTAGTGAGTTGTGATATTAACAGAGTTAGTAATGTTCATTTTGATTAAAAACACCTTTAAATCATTACTTCTTCTCTCCAGGTTCTGAATTAAAATTATGAAGACTATCATAATTTGTAATAATAATAAAAATACTTATTAGATTATTATTAAGTTGCAAGAAATTAAAGTCATATTCTATAATTCCAGATAAATTATATATCGTGCATTATGAAAGAAATAATCTCAAAGAAAAGTTACAGTTACTTTAAACGATATCTAAATAGAAAAATGCTATTGAATTGAATAATTCATAATAAAAATACAGAACTCAAGCAGTTAAAGAATACATAATACAGTTATTATCGATAAATATAGCGACATTTATTTTTTTGTACAAACAGTAATAGATATTTACCATATCAGTAGAAATTCCATAAAGATCCCGATATTTAAAAGGGCCGACAGATTCCCGAATTACAGCATCTTCCAATTCATCCCCAGCTATTATGATTCTGAAGATGAAAATGATACAGCAATGATTAGCTCCGAATACTGTTATTTTGCTATCGAATTGTTTTTTTAAGAGGTGAAACAAAATATATTTACGACGTGTTTTATGAAACCAAATAACTTAACAGTTTTGTAAAGAAAAAATTCAAGATAGACTACGTAATGGCACGCGACACAATATTTTGGGCACGTCAGTCATCGGAATGGTATTTTATTTCTACAAAGTTCATTATGAAGTATTACGAACAAACGCAAGTGATCGGTTGCGGGGCGATGGAGAGCAAACTCATTTGTTATTGTCCTGCCTTATTTACGTCGCGGACTACAGTTTCTTATGATGCGAAATTTGTCTACGCATAGCATAGTCAATTTCGATGACACAACTGTATTTTAAAGTTTATTTGTGTTATATTTACGATTTTTAACTTTTATTTAACATGGCTGTTTAGCAAAGGAACAAGGAGTGCAAGATATTAAGTGTACCAGAGAATTTCAAACTTGGTTAATCTAGAAATATGGCATTATTAGTAAAGGTGACAGAGCGGCGCGTGTTTTATGTTCTGGAACAGTGGTATGCAGAACATATATCGTCTGTAAAACGGCCTTTTAAAACAAATCACAAATCCTCTTGTCAAAAAAGTGAATCACAGCAAAAATAATTAAATGTTTACAAACAATTGGGCAGATGATTCTAATTCAGCATGCAATCTACTAAAAGTAACATCTTACAACCCTAAAATAAGTTATTTGTCATCCACACACACACACTCAATCTGCAACAACAGAAGTCACAACAATGTTACTTTAATTCTAATTTCATGCATAACTAAAACATTTACAATTATACAGTAAAAAGTGTTTTTAGTAGCAAATAAAGAGTTTTGAGTTGTTCATATTTAGATTTATTATTTTCCCAATAATCACAAGTCAAAATTATTTGACGGCGTGTTTGTACCTCATTAAACTCGTCTTTAGAAAAAAAATGGCATGTTGATCCGTAAAGGTTCACCAACCCTGCACTAGAACTTCGTCTACGGTAAAATTAAAGCAATTAAGAACATGACCGGGGGAGGCCTGATCACCCTTTGCCCCAATGGCACTCTGGAAAGACTTTTCAGCCCTGTTGAAAAGTTAGACTTTATATGGCCAACAACCGATAGTAATAGAGCCGTTTGTTGATTCTTAGGAAAATTGAGCTAGTGACACCAAAGAAGTCTTTTTTCGAAATATCAAGGGTGAGCCGGCGGTACTCTCCCAAATGCGCTAATTTCCCTTCTTTTAATGGAGGAGAGAGAGTTTGGTAAAAGTTAGACAAGTATAACCCTTCAAGGCCAAACAATCTCGACTATCTGGTTACCATTCAATTGAATACGGGAGGGAACCCATTGGAAGTACATAGTGTCTAGAAGAAAGTCAAATCACAGGATCCAGAATATTCAGGGTTTTATATATCCCCAGCAGTTGTCTAATGAAAAAAGTGCTGTATGTAAGCACAGCTGTCCGTAGTATCTAAATGTCCCTGAAGACAAGTTTAGAAGTCGTGTTCCTTAATGCAGTCCCTTATAAATTGCAATAAGTTCCAAACTAAAACAGAATAGCAGTTATTATTTCTAATTATTACGTCACATGTACCTGCAGGTGACTCAATATGCACCTCAGTTCCAGAAATACCCCCGTCCCCGATGCCGCCATGAGTATAGATTTTTAAAGCCGTATGAGGAATGCCATGAATTGTTTCTAGAGCAATCTGTCAAGTAAATTCTCGTATATCAGACCTTTTACACACGCTGTTCGACAACTCAATCTTAAAATGTATTCGATCAGAGTCGAACTTAAAATGGAAAAAGGGCTTTACGGAATGAGGTCCAGCATTACCTTACCTCTAATATACATGACACTCTACTATAATGACCTCTAAATAGACATGATATCACAATTATCTAGGAATATGCTTATGCTAGCATTAAATATTAAGTTTAGATTTCTTTTTTAAAAATATATTCTCATTTATTTTTAATTGCATTTAGTTAGTTTAAAAGAATTTAAGCATCAGATTTTCGTCATCAGAGCAAGCGATCTTTTTTGATACAATGAGCTGAATTCATCTAACGTCATAATCACGCAATATCTGAAATCATGTATTACCCAACCGATCAGTGCATAAATTTATACAACGCCATTGTCACATTATAAATGCAATCACGTGTTTCCAAATAATTTCTTTATGCTCTTCGCTGTTGACAATTTCTGTGATTTTTATAAAAACATTCTCTTAAGGTATCCGACTACGTTCGAAACCGTGATTTTCAAAAGCACATAAATGGATAATTTTGATGATATTAAGTGTCACTTAGATTAGAATACATGCATAAAATTGTTTTAAGGACATTTTGACACATTTTCTTTTATTTAAATACAACATTTTGGCAAAAAGTTAACTTAGAATAATCTTTTTTCCAAATGTTCTCCTTTTGTGAAAAATGCTTCTATTATAATAATATTTTGCCTGTATATAGCTCAGACTTCTGTTCAGAGGCTCAACTAGAATGTTTGAAATATATAACTTAGGAGTGGGTATATTCATATTTTACGACAACAGAGGGGAGCAATTTTAGGGGAAAAAAACGCGAATAATTATTTCAATTGGTGGTAACTCTGAAAATAATGTGAATTTTTCAAAAATTCTAGTTGAGCCTATGTAGAAAGATTTGAGCTATATACAGGCAAAATATTATTATAATAGAACCATTTTTCACATATGAACATTTGGAAAAAAAGATTAGTCTAAGTTAATTTTTTGCCAAAATATTATATATAAATAATTTTTTTTGTCAAAATGTCCTTAAAACAATTTTATGCATGTATTCTAATCTGAGTGACACTAAATATCATGGAAATTATCCATTTACGCGCTTTTAAAAATCGCGGTTCCGAACGTAGTCGGATTCCTTAAAAAGTACATATTTGTCATGAATGACGCACACAGGCGAGCAAAATAAATTTTGTTTAAAGATACACGTGTAATACAGTTTTTTTTTTAAATTTTAAAATCTTTTTGAAAATTCTTAGTACTTTACTATCTTTTATCAAATTTGAAATTAAATTTAAAGGTATTTACGTATTATCACAACAGTCACCAACGTTCAAGGTAACTCCCCAAATTGGCAACTCTAATTTCGCATGTGTCGTATACGCTGAATTGGCAATAATGGCCTTCGTTTCATTTTATGTCTCCAGCATGTTGCGATGACACGTGACTGAGTGACTCAATATACACGCCCGTTCCGGAAATACCCACGTCGCCCATGCTGCCATCAGTACAGATTTTTAATGCCGAATGAAGGATGCCATGAATTGTCTCCAGAGCCACTTGTCTAGTAAATTCTGTATATCTGATTTTAACATACTCTGATCAATAGCTCATTCTGGAAAATGTATTCGATGAGAATCGAAATTAAAATAAGAAAAGGAGCTGTAGAGAGTGAGGTTTCACATCACCAGGAAACAGGCCCATGGGAAAAATTGCTGTATCTTTTTGATCGCTTGCTATTAAGCTTACAACGGGGATAGGTAAAAGTTTTGTGCTGGTCACGATTAGCATTTAAATAAAGTATTTATCATACTAACTTACATAAATGAAAGGAAGTGTGGGGTTTGTTTTTTGTTTCACTTATTTTGTATTTAATTTGACTTTTTAATCCGTTATGTTTAGCCAACTCCTCCTAGTATGCTTAACTATTGTACATCAACTTCACTACATACCTGTTGTGAAGAAACGAAGTTTTATATAAAAAAAAGATTTGAGACTACCAGTTTTTTTACGAAAGGACTGACTTGTAATAACTCTCACAGATTATTTTATTATTAGAAGCCAATAGCTAAATGTTTTTAATTTCAAAAATTGAAGAATGTACCTGTCGTAGGGGCAGCAGTTTGTGGACAGCGTAGTATCGAAGTCGTGAGTGATGAGCCACGTGAATTCTGGTCTCTTCCACAGCTCGATGCTGTCCCAGTCGGAGATGCGGACGTTGGAGCAAGCGGCGTTCATGTCGCCCATCAGCATGACATTCTGGGAAAGAGTTCACACGATGCTTGAGACGGTACACAATTCACTGAGTTTTCATTTCCCCATTTGGTGTAATTTAAAGAACAGTTAAGGTATCCGACTACGTTCGGAACCGTGCTTTTGCAAAAGCGTATAAATTATAATATTTATGATATTTAGTGTCACTTAGATTAGAATATATACATAAAATTGTTTTAAGAATATTATTACTATAAAAAATTGTTTAAGTACAATATTTTAACAAAAAATGAACACAGAATGACCAATTTTCAAAACATTCTCCTTTTATGAAAAATGCTTCTATAATAATAATATTTTGCCTGCGTATAGCTCAGACCTCTGTACAGAGGCTGAACTAGAATTTTTGAAATATACAACTTAGAAGTGGATTTATCCATATTTTATTACAACAGAGGGCAGAAATTTTATGAACACAACGCCGATAATTGTTTCAATTGGTAGTAATTCTGAAAATAACGTGAATTTTTCAAAAATCTAGTTCAGACTCTCTGGAGAAGTCTTTTTTTATATAAGCAAAATATTATTATTTTAGAAGCATTTGTTATAAAAAGTGAACGTCTTGAAAAAATATTATTCTAAGTTAATTTTCCCCCCAAATATTGTATTTAAATAATTTTTTGTCATAATGTCCTTAAAACAAATTTTATACATTTGCTCTAATCTAAGTGACACTAAATATCATGAAAATCTTTCATTTAGGCGCTTTTTTAAAATCACGGCTCCAAACGTTGTCGGATACATTAAGTTTTATCTTACAAAGAATTCATTGCAGGAAATATATTTCGGGGATGCCTGTTTCTTACTTTATCTACAAGATTTATAAATGTAACAACACATAAAGGTTAGGATTGAGTAATGAATAAGAAGATTGTTTTTTACCCCCTACATTTCTCATGTCAAAATGAATACTTTTCATAGTGAAGATACTTTACTAATTCGTGAAAAAGGGAAGGAGTGATAAAGTTGAATATTTTTATAAGCTGGATAATAAGGAATTTATCACAGAGAATGTTAATGTTAAATAAAAGTATTAAGGATTGTTTGTAAAGCCTGTTTTCGTGTTATGTTTAAGAATTTTTGTTTGCTTAGAATCGGCTAGCTTAATACTACAGTGATCTTCCCTTGCATTTTGAGTTAGCTCTATTAATCAATAAATAGTTAATTAATTATCTATATATTTGTGTTTGTAATTAGTTCTTAGTGTTTTGTGTCATGTCGACTACTCCCAGTGTCATGTCGGGTTCGAGATCATATAAATTTTTGTTTGCGAGGGTAATTACATGCTCTATGTTAATTAATTATCGATAAACTTAGTGTTTTGTTTCCGAAAATGATTTTTACGAGGGTAATTTGCTCAATGTGTAAACATAAAACATAAAAGCATTAAACTTGTCACACTCTTTTCCCATTTGAATTGGTTTGAACCAATTTTGCTCCTGTTTTATATTTATATGAACGGCAGTTTCATTATCTAATGTTTCATATAGTTTATCGCTAACAATTAACTCCTTTAAAGAATTAAAATCATTTACATTTCTCAAATTACAGTATTGATCCCAATTCGTTAACAAACGAGATGCCAACTGAACATGCGTTTCATTTGGCATTCGTTTCGCTTTTTGAAAATTTTGCAAGGAAATTAAAGGTGTTGGTTCAAATTCTCTTAGAACTAAACTTTTAATTTATTATAGTCGCTTATTTCTTCGTCTTTTACATAAACCAAAATATTTTCGGCCTTTTCTCCTAGCAAATTTAAAAGAATCTCTCCTTTAAATTCATCCGGCACATTTTTGGTTTTAAATGAACGTTCTAAAGAAGAGAAAAATAAATTCCACCCTCTTGTTTTTTAGGAATCGGAAGAGTTAAAGTACGAACACTTAGAACAAAATTTTCTATCGAAGTTTGCTTTGTTTCGATTTGTACGCTGCAACTCATTGCTATCCCTTTGACTTTCCAATTTTGCCCTTTCTAAATTTATTTTTCCCAATTCTATTTCCAGTTTAACTTTTTCCAGATTTATTTTTTCAAACTCAAGTCGCGATTCTGCCGTTACACGCGCTTGCTCTTCCTTTTTATTTTTTCAAACTCAAAATTCTGCCGTTACACGCGCTTGCTCTTCCTTTGATTTTCTGTCCGAAATAATCGAATCTAAATAGTCATCAATAAACTTTTATTGTTTTTATATTTGTCTCTCGCTATCTAAAATTAAATTTTCAAATCTATCATTCTCATTTCTGGGGTTATTTCCTCACTCAATTCCTCCGCAATTAATATTAAATCTTCCTTTCTAGCTCCGCGAAACATGCTTAGAAAGAAAGAATTATACCAAATGAATTAACCCAGAAAATTTAGAAAGAAATAAAAAAAAACCTTGCTGAATTCGCTCAAAACGATACAAAAGGGTTGCCTACCTCGTGGTTCCTTTTGATGTCTTGACTCCCTCCTCAGGCGTTCCGTATCCTGTCGTGATGCGCCAATGTGATATGTTGTGGTAAAATGTAAATTTTAATATTAAAGTACCCACGCGGGCAATGTTTCAAAAATGGCCTCCGACCTAACGCGCCGGTGCCGAGAAACTCTCTCCCTCTCTCTTTTCTTATACAAAAACACACACACATTCTTACCGGAGGGGAGCACAGTGCGCCTCCTGGTGAAGGGAGGAAACACTACAATATCCTTGTAGGATGATGGCCAGAAGATGATTCTGGGTAGTGCGGCTGCTGATAGTTTTTAATAAATTATCATAAAATTGCCAATTGATTTTTTGTGGTGTGGTCCGTCTATCTAAATGCCAAAATACGAGCTTATGGATCATATTCCTGTTCATTCACACTGTGCTTTCCTTGTGGAGATGTATTTATTGTAATCACAGTGCTTGTTCCATCGAATTCGTTATTGTCATTAATTTGTTCCCAACGCGAGAAATGTCTTTAAAATGCTTACAGAGAAGTGTATTTTGATTATTTAGTTATTTATTTTCCCTTCGTACACGATTATTTGTAGTTGAAATTATTTCTTAACACTTTATTCCGTGTAGGGTTCGAGTCATAATCTTGTAAGTACCGAACTCTAGGAGAAGTTAGATAGTCAGCCATTCAGAGATCTTTACAGTACTACTTCATTTCTTTCAGAATGAGACTAATTTTTCTTGAGTAAAAAATGTATTCCTCATTTTATCTTCTAAACTGAGTTACTAAATGGGTTACTCAATTTGCATGTTAAACTATAAATGGCATATTTATGAAAAGTTTCTAATTTTTAAGGGCACAAGGCTATGAATGGATATACAAGTTACTTTTCCAATAAAGTTATGAAATTTCGAACTTCTTTTTATCTGGAAATGATTCCAAGTTTCAACCGAGCCATTTAGCGAAGACAGCTTTAAGTGCACCAAATTATCAATTAGAGCAATGGGGAAAATTCTAGAATATGGCACAGTTCTAAGATTACACAAAGGTCAGGTTGCAATGGATCTCACTATTATGATCCATGATCGAGTATCACATCTGAATTAATATATAAACGACTATTCCAACCTTTACATCACATCACGTCAAGATTACCATTCAGTTCCATTCTACATGTACCAGTCAAATGTACTTGTTCCATTATCATTTATAATTTCATGCACGTCAAATGTGTGAAACTCAAAGTCCTTGTGTTGGTGTGGTGTGAAAATTTAGAGAGTGGATACCAGCTTAAATGTCTTCATCTGACCATGGTTCAACAGCTCACACGTAACTTCATTGTGTGACATTCATAAACTGTCAATCAATCATTCCGTCATCATGCCAAGTCCATGATCTAAACCAGAACACATTTAAAACATTCTAGAATCATTTTTACACACACTTACTCTTGTGATCAATTCTTTTGTTTTTTAGTTATATTTTTACACTTTAGACTAATCTGCTTTTGCAATCAGTTCTATTGGAGATGTTTGCGAGTGTTTTTCTGCTTAGGATGTTTTTAAAGATCTAAGTGAAATGAATTTACCTCTTGTTTGAACGTCTTGACAGCATAGTCGTAGACTCTCGCCAAAGCACTTGTCTCGTTGGCGGCGTACTTCGGTTGCGTGTGGATTCCAATAAACACCATCGAGTCCAAGTCTCCTAAATGAGTTGGAAAACAACAGATAAATCTTTAATGTAAAGAATACTTAAGGGAAGAAGCATATTTAAAAATACACTAAAAAGATAATTGAATTTAAAACCAGCACATTTCTCTAATGACTGAAATTTACAAAAGCTCAAAGACACGTTACCTCATTCAAAAACCATAATACTTCTAAATTTCCGGAGGAAGGGATTGTGATGGATTTAAAAAGAAAGAATACATTGGATACAGCTTACCGTCACAAATCTCAAAAATAAGCCTCCTTCCCTCTCCCCTTTTGAAATTTAAAAGAAGATTTGGTGAATATGGATGTATTTATAATCAATTTTGATTTTATTTCTTAAAAAAAGGAAAATTAGGTAGAACTTTTTTTTTTGAAAATAAATGCATTTTAGAAGAAAAAGAATCAATATGATCATAAGAATAATTGTTGGGAAAAAATAATTATGAATAAAATAAAATGTAGGTAAGTAAGGTAAGGTGTATTTTCATAATCAAGAGGAAATGTCATTGTTAAAATTGCCATTGTTTGTTGGATTAATTTTATAAATATATAATTATCTATAACGCCCCTTAATCCCCCGCAACACTACTTAGGTGTTGATTTTTATAAAAACCATTTTGTAACGGATCTCTACTCTATGAAAGCAATCTGCTTACCAAATTTTACGACTGTACGTCTAAGAGTTTAAAAACGTAAATAATTATCTATAACGCTCCTTATAATCCTCCCGAACTTGGGGGTCGATTTTCACAAAACCCATTTTATCATGATTTCAACTCTATGAAAGGAATCTGTTTACCAAATTTGAAGACTTTACACCTAATAGATTAAAACTGGACACAGCTACATATAACGCCCCTTATATAAGCTCCTTAACACCACTTGGAGGTCTATTTTCGTAAAAACCATTTTGTAGTGGATCTCTACTCCAGGAAAGGAATATGCGTACCAAACTTCAAGACTGTACGTCTAATAAATTAAAAATGGAAATAATTATCTATAACGCCCCTTAAGCACCCAGCTGATCTCTACTCCATATTTATATATATATAAAAGGATTCTTCTTACCAAATTTCAAGACTACTCCAGTAGAGTTTAAAATTGAAATCAATATTTACTAGTATATATATATACATAAAAAAAAATTAAGTCAATTCCTACTTGGATCAACGAAATTTTTTTTTATTTTAGCTACTTTTTATTAAATAGTTACAATTAATAGAAACATGTATATACATAGGATAGAATCACAACATTAAGTGGTAATTAATTTTTATTCATTATCATTAAAGTATCGTATTGTCATCCAAAATAATCTTGTCTATAAAATTTCAGTTCGACTGAATGCTTTAAAACGTGAGGAAAAAACCTTTTCAAGATTTGACACAAGTCACCAAAAGAGTTGCTATGTCGCCAAAAAGGATGCCAACGTGGCTGTATTTGTAATTCTTTAAATAATTAGCTATAATCAATTAATTTGTATTAATTATAATTAAATTACTGTATTGTAATCCAAAATAATTATGTACATAAAATTTCACCTCAATTGAGCGCTTTAAAATGTATTTCATTAACGATTGAAAATTCCACCAAGATAAATAAATAAATATAGAGAGAGTGCGAGCTAATATTAGGAATTGAAAAAGAAAAAAAATGAGTTCAAAATTTGTATTTAAAGTACACACTCACACATCCTCGACTTAGTTATTAGAATGCGTAACACCTTTTGGGGTGCTATTTTGACATAGGAGTGCTACGCCCCAAGTTGTTGTTTATATTCGCCAAGATGAGCAATAACATTACAATATGGTTACCTTGATATTTAATGATTATCTTTATGTAATGTGGTTGCCATGGGGATAACGTATATGCTTGGCATGATTAAGGAATCGTGCCATACAGCGCTTATCGCGTAGCATTCCTGTATCAAATTTAGTTTCTTTGTGGAGTTACGTATTCTGATAATTAGGCCGATGACATGCTTTTTTATGCCTTTAGATAGTTCTGGATTTTTATATCGTCTCGTGTATCCTTCGATTATTTAACTAATTTAAGTAGTTTCTTAGGGTCATATAAACTGGACATTTCCACAAGAGAGAGACTAAGAAAAATAAATAAAAAAGAAATATCTTCGTATAGTAAGTGATTAACTCTTTTAAACCTTCTTGATTTGAAATATTGTTCATGGCTCTTTTTAATTGAACGAATAATTAACATACTTTTGACTACAGAGATACAACAAAGTAAACCTTGACTTGATGTAAATCGACTGATAACAGTTCACCACAGTATAACAGAAAGGAAATGACAGTTTCAACTTAGAACCCGTGATATTAGAAAGCCACTATTTCTAAAATTCGGCGTATTTCACCTTTAGTTATTCTTAGTAGAAAAGTACAATTTACAGCTTTAATCAGTTTTGTTTACAACATGAATCGCTTTCATTTCTTCTGCATCTGAATGTGAAATTATGCATTAAAATAGACGGTGCAGTTTTTTCCTGTTCTTAACCTATTTGCATATAAATTTCTAAAAAGTGAACATGAATTCACAGGAAGAAAGGACTAAAAATAAATAAATAAATAAAATGAAACAAAATAAAATACAAAATTTAAATAACAAATAAAAACGATTTCTCACGCAAAGCAAATGAAATTCTTACCCCATTTTTTATTGAACTTTTTTTGAAAAATTTTTCAAGGACACACATGACAAAAAGTGTGATACATCCTTATGCTTTATCAATGAAATTTGAACTTCCCGAAGGAAATTTTTTTTCTACCTGGTGTGCATTTCTAAGGGAGTTAAAGGGAGGGAAACTTTATAAAAAGAAAATGTGGCCAAATGTGGAATTATTCGGCAGATGCGGGATGAGATCTGAAAATGTGGGAAAGCGTTATTCCTGATGATCCTGATCAGCACAATAGAACAAGATCATTAAATTATTGTGTTGTCATCGGTCCTTGACAAGTGAGCAAAATTTCAAATGAATCTGACTTTTTAAAGTGAATAAAAATTCGATTCAAAGATTCCGTTACATACAAGTAATGTTCATAAAAGAGTGTTAAAAACAGCGCAATATTCCTTAGAAACCACGAAAACGTTTTTTTTTAATTTGTTTAAAAAAAGGGCCAGGAAAATCACTTATTATGTAAAAGAAGCAGCATTTTTAAGCTTTCTTAATTTGAGATATTTGTTTAATAGTAGGAATGTGATTCTTTCTAACATAGAAACACAATTTCAGTAGTTTGAAAATGAGTTTTTTTGGTAGCACACATCTCTCTTATTTAAAAAAATCTGCCTATTAGACGAGATGTTCCTTCTGAGATTATTTCTGTCTTTTCTTTTCAAAGGTTGCCTACATACGTCTTTCAAGTCGGTTTAGTCTTCAGATTAAGAGTGTTAAAATTTAAAAAATGCAAGACCTAAGAAATACAGATCAAAAAGTGTATTTCTGTCATCCCTCATCATGAGCCCTCTATCATCCTTGATTTTTCTCCTCGAAGGGATTTTTATTGTTACTAGCAACACGCTCCAACGTTTCTCAAACATGCTACACGGCCTCTCAGATTTTCTTGAAAGGAAGAAAAAATATTGTTACGAAGTTTTTATTATTATTATTATTATTTCTAATGGGCTGCGGATTGGTGTTTAACCATTACAGACCTAGTCCATTCCCCGGAAGCTGGTAACTCTTTTTAGTGCGGCACCCTATAGGCGGATACCAAACGCCGCAAGTACTTTTGACGCTCAGTTTCCTCCCTAGAGTGAGACACCTGAGCTCTGACGATGCGAAACTATACTAGGACTTAATTGTGCTGAGAGCATCCAAGCCAAACAAACCCTCTACGGATCTTTTACATTCCATATAACCATACATGGCCGTTGTCGATTTTCTGCATCATGAAAATCCACCGACTTTGGCCAGGGTCGAACCCGCAATCTTGGGTGCAAAAGGCCAGCGAGAAACCAACCACGCCAATCAGCCGGCTTGTTACGAAGTTGGTGTAATTAATATTTAATTTAAACATAAAATAGTGTAAATAATTTGTATCTGATTTTTAATGTGTTAATATTACTTTCTGTTACATTTATTTTATTATAAAAATTACAATATTCGCAAGCAACGTTGTCCTTTTAGTTAAAATGCAGATTTAATGGAAACTTGATGTATTGGCGCGACAATCAACTTGGCATTATTTTTGGCGACTAAATTTGACAACTTGGCGACTATATGGATGTATCAGGAAATTACTGGAGAAATCTACAACATTACGATCTATGACAAGCGAACTTTTCGAGAAAGAGCTGAAAGAGAACCACGCAGACTATAAATAGAAGTCTCTCTCTGAAATGAGTCAGTATTACTTCAGCTATTGAAGAGGATGACAGGTTGTTTGCGGATAGCCTTTAACATTACGTACAAAAATGTTTACACATTGATAGTTTGTGTCTGTGTGATGTAGAAGGTGTGAAAACATACTGGGATTTAGTCAGCAAATTTTAGTGCTCTATCCTGTATTTTAAAGATTGTTTTTCTGCAGTAAATTTCCGTCGCGCTCTTAAAGAACTGTTTTGTTTTTTGAGACTGATAGCATAAAATCCACGAACCCCGATCTAGGCATCAATATTATTATTATTTCACTGTATTAGAGGTGTAAAAGGAATTCACACACAGTTACAATCTTGAAACTATTTATATTTCTTACTTAGCGTTGGAGTTGCGAAGTGGGCGATGTAAGGAGGTCGCATGAAGTCGTCAAGATGATCGGGAAAGATATGACCCGACAGGAATTTAAACTTATCATTCCTGCGAAAAAAAAGAAAAAAAATGCCTTAAGCAATGAAATAATGAAAAATGTAATATGTGAGCTTATTTTACTTGATACTTGAACATGTATTCTTAATTGTAAATACTAGTAGACAGAATTTCAAATGACATTTTGTGTTTTAGTTATCGAATTTGGGTATTGATTGTCTTCCATTTTGGAATAAAAAGTTTAAATATGAATAAAATCCATCCAGGAAACTGTCTATTCGTCTATTGGATTAGGTCCTAGTTGAATCTATTGCTTCGCGACACAATGTAAACGTCGCCATATTGCGCGATAAACGTACTAAGTAGACAACTTTACTTCTACACTAGAAAATTTAATTTTATTCGAAAGTAATAAAACTGGATGACCAAGAAGTGGTGAAAGTAGGTGTTAGGATGTGGAAAGGGTAATTGAGATATCATGAAAGAAATAGCGAGGATCTCTATGATGTACATTACATGACATTTTAAGGACACCAAGAAGGACCGGCTAAAAATTGAAGAAACACGGCAAACAGAGAGAGACGGCAACGTACCATAAGTGTGTGTGGGATGTTTACTTTTAAATAATACTCGAAATATGGAACGAGAACAATTCAAACTTAGTAGGCTGTAAGACTACTGTGGATAGAATACACGAAGCAACACTTCTAGGTATAGAGTATGGATGGCGTTCTAAGGCATGGCTGTCCATTTTCTGTCAACCATTATCCCCAGTTAGTCTTCTGAACGCTGTAGTAGAAGGGTATGCAAATGGTGTCTAATCTAGCCCCAGAAATGTTCGATTAGTGAAAGATTACAGGAGCGTGGGAGCCAGGGAAACATTTTCACATTTCGTACGATACGTTGGCTGTAGTAGGCAATGGTTGGTTATTCTACTGGTACATAACATTGTGTACTGCCTAAAGGAAGGACTATCAGGTTCACATAAAAGACAGCAATGATAAAAACAAGCATCACTGAATTAATAATTTTGTTTTAAGACTTGTGAATCTGGCATTTTCCCTTTAAAAAGTTAGTTCTAGTGTTAAAAATTCATGGATGATGTTTTTGTAAATAAAAATATTCATTTTTCTAATTTAATGGAAAGAGTTATTTTCTTAATTTAAACTACTTTCTGTTGAGTTTGTTACTCAGAAGTATGCTATTGAATATTTAAACACTAACAGTTGAAATAATTCTTTTCTAATACTTTTTACAAAGTGAACTTTTTAAATTTAGTAGAGATTTCGGTGAAATCTTGGTTTGCCCCTATAAGGACAGTATCACTTTGGCCACAGAACACAAATCAGGAATCATTAGGCCATCACAGTGCCCTGAAAAAGAACCAATGGTGGTGTGTGCAATTATACGCTATGACAACTCAAATTATGATATCGCGTTGCAGAGCGGTCAGATTGGACTTGTCATGACAGGACCACACTTATATGCAGTGATTATGATTAAATAACCAGTTGTGGGGATTTGTCTGAGAACATGATCCTGTGTTATTTCGTTATCCACGTCTCTCTACCCCGGCAGCATTACGAATGAAGTCGTCTGTGCTGGGATATCAGTAGCAGTGTTCTTGATGGAGGATTGTCGGCCACCAGCAATTAGTCGAAAGATAACCTTCTGCTCAATATAGGAGTATAAAGGCTGTCTTGCACGCTATAAAAAAGTGGTTGAAGTATCTTGTTGTGTTGTCACCTCTGTGGGTGAGTCGATCCATGCGAGCTGATACTCTGACCGTATCGGCACCCCTGAAACTTGTTATATTTCCTTGCTTTAACCATCCATACTTCAACCAGCGCACCATATACAGGTCTAAATGAGTGCGTACAAGCTTAAATTTGATGTTTGAGTCAATCAGCTCTTCTCTTCTGAAAATGCTTGGTACTCTTTGTTATTACACGAGTCGTCTGATACAAGAAAAAAACCACAACACAATTTTCCTGGCAGAAAACAACGGCATGGATATTGTCTACTTTGTAGGTTCCTTCCCTTATGTCCTGCTCAAATGGAGAGCTGTTCATTTCACGTAATATAATTACTAGTTGAGGTGCACCTACTTTGAAATTTGCTTAATTGTCTTGGGGACTCTGGTGTAATATTTTTAATGTCATTCGGTGCATATTCAGTGAAAGAAGCAAGAAATAGTACTTGCAATTCGTATGAATGCCGATTCGATTGCATCTAAAAATTATTTGAATAGTATCAAAACGCGCATTTGAATGAGTAGAAGCATACAACTGATGGCTACAAATAACAACGTCTTAAGAGAGAGGTAGCGATTATCCTCACGGTGAACTTTCCATTAAAACAGGACACTTCTTCAAGGTAAAGTACGTAATTTTATATCTATATATAATAAGTTAGTTGATTATGATTAATTTAATTTCAGTAGTTTGAATCATTATTTTAACGAAATTCCTTAGTTATAAAATGTTATTTTATACGTCAAAACGCACTGGTTTTTCAATGAAATAACTTCTTATTTGACAAACGGGCTCTTGACGTAATTTGATTACCATTTCGGTGCAAAAAACGTAGTACGCTAAATACCATCATATTTTTTAGTACTTACCTTGAAGAAGTCGTTGCCAAATATTGCAATATATATCCAGTAGTAGAAACCATACTTGCGCTCGTTCGTATACAGTACTAAGGTTGACAACATTAGGTGACATTTCTTGAACTGACATTGTCTTTTCGTTTGTTGAAATTGGTCAAAGGTATAATACGTAAATAGCATTTTTTATGTTGCGTAATTTTCTTTCTTTTTTTCCTTGCAATGTACGAGCTGTGTAAGCCAACAACCTGAAAAGCTATAGTTATTTTTAACTCAAAAAAAGTCAGAACTAATTTTATACACTGTTTTAAAATAAAAAAAAAATATGTTTTCTCAGTGTTGCTTCATATTTAACCACGCCAAATTTTAAAGGAAAGCTTTTATATTATTTTATTTATCTTATTCGAATAAAACTGCCTGATATGTTTCCTTTTACAAAAAGAGCTCTTTGTGCTTTTAAGATTTTGTTAGCAATGCTTAGAAAAATGTATTACAAATCAATTACCTGTAAATGTAAGCATATTGCTCTTTAATGTTGCCTCTGCCAACTCTATCGCTGATTTGCATCATGTACTTCGAATCTTTTTGGCGATATAATCTGAAGTTAAAAAATAAAATATATAAATTATGAATCAATACGAATCTCTATGGCTTAGAATAAGACAATAAGGAAGGAATAGAAGCAAAAGAAGAAAACAAAATAGAAATTTTATGTCATTCTCTTACTTGTTTAGATCGCTCACTAGATTTTCCATTAATTCTGGTTTCATTGTTACCACTTCCTGGATTAAAACCATATCGTACCTCAACAGAATCTGTAATAACAAAAGGCATATTATTTTTTAGAAATTGGAATTAGAAATGTCTTTTGAAGAAAAAACATTTGACATTAGCGATATATAAACCGTAAAATCCTCCGTATATAACGCGCGTTTAAACTTTCAAGCTGCAATTTTTTTAAGTATATTCGTATATATATATATATATATATATATATATATATATATATATATATATATATATATATATATATATTAAGTATATTTTTAAAAAGTTTTTAAGTATAAGTAACATGCGCCCCTTTTTTTAAGGAAGAGACCTGGAATGTGTGTGTGTGTGTGTACACGCGCAATGCTCTTATGTTTTGAAGTCATTCATTCGAGATATTATACTGAGCTTTTAAAAAAATTGTATACTTCTTGAAATACAACTCTTTAAACGTTCATTAAGTATGTCGTTTCTTTACAATAAACAGTATTTCGATATATGTTCAACTCTATTTTTCTTTATGCTTAACTTCTCTTTATTTTTAAAGTTCTCATTTTTATACCCGGCGTATAACGCTCACCCTTAAATTTCGATCTTAATTTTTGTGTTAAAAGTGCGCGTTATACGCCGGATTTTACGGTATGTAGCTCACGTTCTATGCAATACTGCTTTTTGAAAAAAATAAGAGTTTTCAAAGGTCATGCAGATCAGAAAATAAATCTTTCCTTCACTAATTTTAAGGATTCTAAAATTTGTAAAAGAGAGTTTTTGTAAGAATCACACAGAAGTTTTTAAAAGCTGTAATAGCAAAATTTCCAAGATACGTCTTCCTTCTAATGCAAGAAAAAAAAGACTTTATAAGAGGGAAAGTTTAAAATTTACATTTAAAATGAACTCGTATTTATATAAGTTAAATTATGCTACAGAAAATCTAATTAAGAGAAAAATTTTACTCTTGAGAAAATCAATATATAACTAAGAAAAAGATGGATGCAATATAATAAATTCCTTAAATTAGTGAATAAGATCACTAATCTTAAATAAAATAATATGTAATAATAAAATATAGAAAAGGGGTGTATTTTTAGGTGAAAAGATGAACTATTAAAATTGTGAAAATTTCTAAAGAATTTTTACTTTCGAAGAGAGTCCATTGCTGAGAATTTACGATACTTATACATACATAAAGATAAGGCTAGTCATTAATTTCTTCTTATATATATATATATATATATATATATATATATATATATATATATATATGTATATGTATGTATTAAAAATAATAGAATCATTGTAAAAATACTTTGCTGGTATGTGAAGCCCCAGTGAGCGTTCAAGGGAACGGAATAAAATTTTAATGCATTGTTTACTAACGTCACTCTATGAAGCTACTCGAGAATTATTAATTATTGAGAGTATAGTATGACTCAAAAATGATATGAAGCACAATTGTCCATCTCTCACAACTGCAATAACAACGAAAATCGTGTCAAAATTTTCAAAGAAAAGTACTCTTTTGTCATTAAAACGTGATTTTTATAATAAAGAACTAGACAAAGAACGAACAGATGAATTTAGGTAGAGATTAATAAAAGACACAGTAGCAAAATCAAAGCAAATATTTTTATGTTCCACGAATTTTCGACGTGTGCGACGTCGTGTTTCAAATGTACGACAAGGAATGTTTCGATTCTGACTAATGATGGCTAATTCACAAGTATATTGATTTTATATGTATACTCTGGAATTAAGATTTTTTTTACTACCAGAAGACCGCTGGAGTAGGACTGGATAATTTTTGCTACCGCAGAAATTTGAAATAACAAGAAATAGTTATATCATCAAAATGTGGTGTCTGACAAAACACTTTCAACGTGGGACAGCACCATCTTGTACGATACAGGAGAATACACCAATCGCGAATGATACTATTGGTCAAAATTGATTCCTAACAAGCACTCGTTACCGTACACGTTCATAGACCCCAATGGCAACAAAATCTTTAAAAAAGTAGAGTTAAGGGAAAGGGTGCTTGTTATTAAAGCCCATGCAGTCATTTTTGCTTTGTACAAGGAAATGAGACCACATTCTTCTTTGTGGTTTGAATCTGCCCTGTGTACGCAATTCTGCGAATTAACTTTAACAGTCAACGAGAAATTGGACTTCCATAGAAAGAGCATACCCGGATGAGAAACTCATTAGGAATTTCCAACCACAGCTGGTGATTACCCCCTTGTAGCAACTGAACAAGCTAAAACCGGCATAAAAAATTTCTGAAGAATAGAGAGAAATTTTTTATGGACCGTAGAATTCTACTCATCCAGCATGTGTGAAACTTGCACCGCGATCATCATTTATAAAGCGGTAACTTCCAAAACGAACTTTACCAAACGGAATAAATTTCAGAAGATCGTTAGCATCTACGGCCAATTTGCTTAAATGTACATACAATTCCGTAAGGCTTGCAAAAAACACAGAACTCGTCGTAGTCGGTGGTTTCTACGGTAAACGAGCAGTGTCTATGGGGTATTTAATTCATCCAGATAAAAAAGCTTGACCATTTCGTAGTGCTGTTTCACTATCAGAACCATGTTATTCCAGTTTAAAAGAAAGACAGAAACATGCATTCTCTCAAATTAGTGCATTTACCTTAAAACAGCTGTCTTTAAACTCTATCGACTTATGGAACCCTTAAAAATATTAGGTGTTTTGGGGTAAAACCCTTCAAACCTTGGAAGAATATAAACGAAAAATATTTGAAGTAGATCCACATGTAATATGTATTTTACTTAACGGCAATTAAAGAAAGTTACTGTATTTCTTGCTAAAAGTTTTAATTTAAAATTAAAGTAATTTATACTCATTAATAGCATTGATTCGTGCTCCAGATGTCATTCTCCATTGCAATATATTTACTGACTGACGTGTGTGTGTGTGTGGTTGCATTTTCTTGCACAAACTGCCAAAATCTAAGTTTGTTGAAGTTGTCTGCAGTCACATTTCCTATTCTGTATTTCATTTGATTATATAGTTTGTTTTTGTTGACAACTACATTGAGGCAAAATTTTCACTTAAAAAGTCATTGTTCTGAAAGGAATTAAAATTTTTGTAAGTGAGAGACAGTGTTTGTCAGTGGTCAGACTATTAATCAACACTACTAGATTAAAATACTAAAAAGACTTCGTGAAAAAATAAGGAAATTAATTATAGTTTTAAAAAAACCTAAAAAACACGCTTTTATAGTAAATCGAACTAAAAAGTAAAGAAATAACTCAGTATAAGAATAAAATGATTAACGAAAAAATTAATGTCATTGGGATAAAAGCGTGGGGTGCTCTATATTAATTGTTATAATATCTTACTAGTTCTATTCCGAAATGCTGAGTTAGTTTAAAAGTGTAGTAAAAAGCACACCCCACGCTTTTACCACAATGACATTAATTTTCTCGTTAATCATTTTATTCTTATATTGAGTTATTTTTTTTCTTTTTAGTTCGAATCACTATAAAAGCGTGTTTTTTAGTTTTTTTTAAACTATAGTTTATTTTTCATTATTTAATTCAATATACAATAAAAGCCTGTTTTTTTTAGTTTTTAGAACTATTATTTATTCTTTGTTGAATTTCAATGGATATTAATTAATGGGTCTGAAGGGTATTTATTATCTCCATTTAAGGGTCCTCAAATGTGTGTGTGAATCCCATATCGTTATATTTCAAAGATTCCGTTTCTATAGATACAGGTCTAATTAATAAAAGTGCCTTAAGAAGAAACATTAAATGTCAATCGTATCATCACTTTTAAACATATGGCTCATCAAAATAAAAAAAATATTTAGCAGTCACAACATAACTTTATCGTATTTTACACGTATTGCTGCAATGTTAATTCGTATCATCACTTCTAAACTTCTAAACGTGTAAATATTTTTTATAAAAATTAAAAAATATTAGCAGTAAGAACATAAATTATTTTTATTCACATGCACGAATCTTTTTTTTATTTCCACCCTACCCTTTTTCACATAAAGAATTTTTTTTTTGTTTTATTTGTATTAAGATATCCGACTACCCTAAAATCATGATTTTTTTCAAAATTTGACAATTTTTTTTATGATTTTATTTTATAGACCATTTTATTAGCTTAATAAAAATACCAAACTTTTTAATGTTCATTCACTAGAACGAAAACTACACGTGTTTTAATAAAAGAAGATGCCAAAACTTTACACAAGATGTCAAACTTTAAAATGCGTTTTACTCGAAATGGGATTTTTTCGAAAAACTCAAACGAGGACAGCGATTGCTCAAAAAGTTTTGAAAATAATTTGCTGTAATTTTTTTGTGAATGTTTCGTATAACAGTAGAAGTGTTTTGATCTTCAAATTTATCAATCACTGTTTTGTTTCAAAATTTACAATCATTTATGTGAATATAATCACTGTTTTTTAAGCAATTCCATATAGACACTAAGATAGAGTGCTCTAGTTTTTGTAAAAATTAAACTATCTATTATCCTGAAGGTCATTTCAAACATGAATAACGAAGTAACACACTAAAACTGAAAAATTGAAAATTTTTCAAAACATTTTTGTACAGAGCGTGCCCCGTTTATATAATTTTTTGTACATTTTCACCAGTTTTTTCCCATTTTAATAATAATAAATTTTTTTTTCCTGTTTTCAGTTTTACCATTTTTTCCTCAAAATATACTAAATAAATCTAAAAATCACAAAAAATCCCCATATCTCCATTTTTTCAAAAAAAAAAGTTGTCGCAAGTAGTAGGATACCTTAACTGCAATCCTATTTGCGGTTTTAGGGTTGCTCCTTAATCTTTTAGTCACCAAATTTGGAAATGGCATATATGGAATTAGTCGCCAAATTTGAAAACAGTTTATGCAGTTAGTCGCCAAATCTGGAAATGTTTTAATGAATTAGTCGCCAAATCTCGGAAATCCTTAAATTCTTTATTCCCAACCATCAGGATCAGGATAATGAAACAAAATTATGAAATTATTGTACTGTCTTCGGTGCGTGACAAGTGTGCAAAATTTCGAATTAATTTGACTTTTTAAAGTGGGTAAAAATCGAGTTCAAAGATTCCATTACATACAAGGGAAACTTATAAAAGCGTGTTAAAAAAGGTCAGAACTGTGAAGTGATGGATGGCTTCTGCACCCAGACAACGCACTCGCTCACACGGCCCTATCATTAAAACAGTTTCTGGCTAGCAAAAATATTACTGTAATGAGACATCCTCCTTATTAACCTGATTTGGCCCCATGCAACTTTTTTTATTACCTACAGTTAAATCTTTCCTAAAAAATGGGAACCCATAAGTCAAAATTTTTTTCAGATTATTCATCAAATAGAATGGATTATTAAAAATCTCACCTTCTTTATTATATCCATGACGGTCTTGTTGTTCATCTTGCTGACTCCTAGATTTTGGATGTTAAATGCCCCAACCAGCACTGGTCGTTCAACTGTCTGGTTGTTCCACGTCTTGCAACTGACTACGGAACACAAGGTCGCCAACAGTAAAAAGATGGCGCAGATCTTTGGCACCATTTTGATGCTACTGAAAAGATGCCTTAAGAAAAGGATTTAAAGCGTTAAAATATAGATATTTCCAACTAATAACCACTTCTTTGCATTATTGAGTGATATAATATCCACAAATATGCTGCATTTCATATTTAGTGGAAGATAATACAGGAGTAAGCAAAGGAAAAAAGGAAGTGTGATAATACCCAGCACGACAAACAATGTTTGGTCACAGAACTAAGTGTTACACAATACCTTCATAGTATAAGTATTTCAAATGATACACTTTTGAAACGGTCTAAAATTTAACAGACAGCCCTTGATTGCAGCGCAATCTTGCTTATTTTAAATTGGAAAACTTCATCAGAGATGTGAGGAAGAATATAAAATTTAGATACCGTAAAATCCGGCATATAACAAGCACCTATACTTCAAGTAGCAATTTTTAATTTTTAGGTATATTCGCCATATAATGCGCACCCCCTTTTTCAGGAAGAAACCTGAGACGTACGTGTGCAATTCTCTCTAAGTTTGGAAGTGATTTATTCGAGATATTATTCCAAGTAGTATACATCTAGAAATTCAACCCTTTAAGCTCATAAAGAATGTGATTTCTTTTAAATGAATGGTATTTCGATCTATGTAGAAATCCAATTTTTTTCTACACTCCCCCCCTCTTTTTTTCTTTTGAAAAAAAGCTGTCCTTTTTATACCCGACGTATTTCTGGCACTCGTAAAATTCAATCTTATTTTTTGTCGTAAAAGTGCGCGTTATATTCCGGATTTTACGGTACTTAGAAGGTTTAAAAAATGAATTATCTCCATGGATTGACGAGAAAATCGATTTACTTTTCTCATGAGTGGCAACAAAAGAGGAATAGATCAAAAATTACATAAGACTCTTCTTCCAGGTAGCAAACCTATGTGATTATAACTCATGGCTTTATAAATGTAAGAGAACTATTTGAATCTTATTATCAATGTCTGAATAATACAATTTCTCAAATATAGAAACGAATTCCCTCAAATAAATCTGGTATTGTTCTAAAATGGTTTCCGTATAATAAGTATTTTATTTGAACACCTCCGAATGTCTTATGGTACTTTATGTAGACATGAATGCAAAGGAGAAAATCTCTAAAACGGGGAGGCTATATTAATTGTTAAAAAAATTAATGACCACAATGTTCAGGAATTTTGAAGAATTGAAAATTTTATTTGAATTCAGCATCCCTTAACAAGTTCGCTTAAGTATATTTAATTGTTTACTCTTCACAACAGGTCATTTGACCTTAGGATGAAAACATCAAATTAATAACATTATATAGAAAGTCGTTCGCACTTTATGGAAACTATTTCGTAAATCATTTTCTCGTTTACATTTTGAGATAAAATTTTGGAAACTTCAGAATAATCATCTGCTAAGGTTTTCTTTTAATTGGAATGTAAAATAAAAAATTTATATTTAAAATGGCTCCTAAAAATGATATATGGCTCGAAAGTTACGCAATTACGCTTTCTTAGGAGAAATGTTCGTATCAACAAATTAAAAAGCGGAGTAAAAATCTTTTTTATTGCATGTCAATTAAAAGTATTTACAATGAATTAAATTTGAAAGGGAAAAAGCGTCTAGGGAAAAGTAAAAATGAAAACATGACCACGAAACTTCACCCTGTGACTGTTCAAACTCATGCAACTATCAAGAAAATGAAGTCTCTGGTCCTAAAAGAAAATCAACCGACTGAAAGATTGATTGCATCGAAACTAAAAATGTCTTCCGAAACTGTAATTAAAATCATTCTTGAAGATTTAAAGTTAAAAGATGTTTAACCCCTGAAATTCGTCTCCTTTTCTTAAAACATATTGCTCGAAGAAACGCAAATTGTAGAATATTGTTTAAAAAACACCTAACTGCTGAAAAATGGAAAGTTATAGTAACATTCGGTGAGGCATGGATCTATTTAAGTGACTGTAATGAAAGAAGATCAATTTTCTTTTGTTCAACTGATGAGAATGATTGTACGAAATGGCTTCGTCAGTTACAGTAAAGTTCCCAAAGGGATTCATGATAGTTGCAGGATTTTCTGACAATGGCAAATTAAAATCAAAAACATCTCAAGTAAAGCCAAAATTAATTCACTATACTATCAGCAGAATATTTTAGAACCAATTTTTGAAGAAGAAATTCCAAACTTACACGAAAAGGACATTGATAAATTTGAGCTACATATGGACAAATCCTCTAGTCACACATGTAAGTCAACTGACGCTTATTTAGCAAAGAATGAATCAGAAACAGGAATAAAAAGTATCTCAATTGATGAAATACGTGTAAAATCACCCTACGCTTCTCCAATGGACTTGAGTGCTTTCGGTTGATTAAAACGAGCCTTAGGAAAACGGCATCCAAGAACACACTGAACGGATTTTGAAAAACGGTTCAAGAGGAATGGAGTAAATTTTGCAGGACAGTACTAAGAAAAATTTACTTTCATAAAATATTCGAGCTAGAGTTATTGTCAAGAACCATGGCTAGCAGATAGAAGCAAATTTCCTCGAAAAATACGGTTTTTATTGATAAAAA
The DNA here is from genome assembly GCA_019973935.1 of Trichonephila clavipes. Lineage (NCBI taxonomy): Eukaryota > Metazoa > Arthropoda > Arachnida > Araneae > Nephilidae > Trichonephila > Trichonephila clavipes. Next base: position 247,160 of record BMAU01021375.1, on the reverse strand, counting down.
TTAACTATATCAAAATCGTTTTCATAAAGTGTGAACGACCTTCTGTACGGGACAATTAATTTGGTTTAGGTATTTGTATTAGTTTTTTTAAAAAATTTATTTGAGTTTAACTCTCACTGGTTTTCATTTTTATGTAACATTTTGAATAAACCATTAGCGAGCATTAAGATTTATATTTTTTTCATTACTTTTAGCAATTAAAAGCAATGTAAAAATTTGACAACTCACCTTCCTTAAACCGATGTACTTGAAGCAAGCAGCTATTCTGAAGGCCAGTCCTATGGCTGATCCATCAATTAAAACGAAAACAAACAAAACTCGATTGTTATAAATGATTTAATAGGTCAAAATTATGTTGCTCAAACCCGGACTAAAGATTATGGCCATCTGTTGTTTCTCACGAAGATAGGTCCTGGAAAATTCAGGTTTTATCTGTCATTTGCTAGGATTCAGAAAACTGTGAGACATATGATGGTACAGATAATTGTCCAAAAATTTGAATAGAGATGGATTAGTAAGTACAGTACAGAGCTTCATTAATCCGAACTCAAGGGGACTCTAGGTCACGCGGATTAATAAAAATTTGAATTAAAATAAATAATCTATAAAATCAATCTAAATAAATAGATAAGCATTCTGTTTAGTGATACGAATATGTACTTTGATATAAGATAAAGGGAAATGGTAAATAATTGCACAACAAAGAATTCATATCAGTACATCCCTTACATCATAAGTATTAAGTTAAAGAAAACTAGTTGATTCATCTTATTTAAGAGGAATCTTTTATTTGAGTTTATTAATTACTGATACTGCTCTTGTCATAATAACTGTAACTGAGTGTACCAAGCAGCAGAAGCATCTTCTAACGACCACTTGTCTTCAGCAGAAGCCTGGTGAGGAAAGAAAGGGGTGACTGTGAAAAACCGTCCATGTTCTTTGCCCATTATTTTTGTTAATGATATGAATTGTCTAACTTAAAGTAATAGATAATTGTTACACTAAAGAAGACTTCATCGAACCCAACTTCGAATTTACAGCTTTTAGTTTAATTTTTTATGTAAAACGCTCTACAGTATGATTTTTGTGTAATTTAATTCTTCATGGTGTCGCTGAAAACTTATTTCCTTTTTAAAAATTTCATGAAAATTATTGTAATCTATTTGTGTGAAATGAAACTAAAAGAACTTATAATATTAAATATAGGGTAAACATTTTTTATTTATTGATATTTAATACTTGAAATCTTAACCTAATGAAACAATAGTTAAAGCTGTAAAATTAGATAAAAATAAGAAAAAATTGCTTTATGAAGCGAGTGATAGTTAGTGAAATCCTCATTAGATGGCGCCGTGCCACCTGTATGCATCATATCGTTCTTGAAAACAGAAAATTTCCCTTTTAAGGCTATTTCGGTTAATGTTGAAAAATAGGACTCGAATTTGGAAATTTTTTTCTGATATAAAAGAAATGAAAAACTAATTTGGTATTCTGGCTTCGCTATCTTTTAGAGAGCAGTATTTTTTATCATACTTTTCATTTTTAATCGAGTTCATTTTTAATCGATCGACCATTTTTTCTGGTATAAAATGTGTTTCGCGTTTTTTCTCCTATACCGCAATGCTAAATGAGCTATTCCTTCATGTATTCAAATGAAAACAAAAACATTCATGGAATATTTTGAAATTTTTAAAAACACTGTACTGTTAACAGATGTATGAGCTATAATGTTGCAAATTTCCATGGAAATTGAGCATTTTTCTGTCTGAGAATGTGCTTCGAGTATAGTTTAAGCTCTCCAACTTTTGCCGAAGACAGCCTTAACATAATCGACATTGCATGGTTACACAGGTGACAGGACATTCCACAGGGTGATATGATAGATGTTATTAATTTTAAATAGATCTTCATGTTTTGTGTATATTTCATGTTGTGTTTCTGTGATGCCTTGTGGTGCAAATATAAAAAAATGGTTTGCTGTGAAGTGAATCTGAGACATTCTTCGACAAAGCCTGCCGAAAGGTAAACACGTGGCTAATTCTGCTGCTGCAAACATAAAAATTTGGCCCTCAATGTCATATTTATTTAATTTAGATAAACTATTTAGATAACAGTTATCCTGCTCTTGCACTGAATACAAACTAATTGATCCTTTGCTGCAATATTGGACGGATCGTATAAATTTTCTGTGAGTGTAAGTATTTTGTTCGGGTATAACCCTGTGTAAAATATTGATTTATTCAAGAAAAACTCTATCTATGCATAGAAACAATAATGTGAAAAATCTTTGTACTCTTTTTAAGCAGATCTTCCAACCAGTGCAATAAGTTATGACCATTAAATCTAACTAAAAATCTTCTAAGCAATTTTGGTTAATTCTGCAAACCAATGTATGTAATTCTTGTTATTGAATATTTTTTAAATCCATTGGTCTCTTTGCTATTAATACTGAATTTTCTTACATGAACATGTAAAGAATAAGGGAAATCAAAGATGTATTAGGTTTCGTTTTCAGCAGCATCATAAGGAGCAGGAAATGTATTTAATTTTAAATATTTTAGTATAATAAAGAAGTTCCATGATTGTCATGTTTTTTAATGATTCACTGAGAATCTTATCTCTCTTGTATAAAAAAATTATTTATTTCTGCATAACTATCACTTTAAAAATTTACGGGAACGGGTTCATTCCCATCTACATAATACATACAGAACAATAACAAACACATACATTAATCAATTCAGTTCAGTTCATATTTTCAGTTAAAGTTACAGTATTAATATAGTTATATTGCAATACATAATAAATCAATTATTATAACAGGTATATGACAATGATTGGTCAAGACGCGTATTGGGTATATGTTGGTGGATTGCTATTTAATATTAATTATTGGTAGACACTACTAAGTATAGCTTCCGTATTATAAGTGTACCAGTATGTATTTCATGTACGATTATCATAAAAGGATATACTGTCCAGTGACATACAAGCTTAGGGTACAGAATGTAATAATGCCCACCGCATGATTCGCTATGTATCTTTCTTACCAACAGTTTCTAAACTTCCAAATGCATAGACCTTCATTGTTATTCGTGAACAAGATGTATCGATGCATTTCTCTTTGGAAATTCGAACATGATTCAAAAGATCTTCGTGGCAATATATCTGTACTATTACTTTTTCAATGACTATCCACACTATTATAGGAGTACATCGGAGGAAACGACTAGAGCTTCATGAACATTCTAGTGATAATAGAGATTTCCTTTTTTTCTTGGTTTACATTAGTTAATGTCAAGAATCCCTTTGGATGGTTGATGGAGATCAGGGGATATTAGGATCAGTAACCAAGAATATTAGCCCCTACAAATTTGGAGTTTGGATTCAAAGCCAAATCTTACAAAGGGCACCCGTACTTGTAGTCAGACTGGCTTTGGATCCCCGAAAATCCTGCCCTCCCCAGAGGAGTAGATGTTTCGGGGATGTACGTTACGCTACTGATGGAAACTCATCAGACAGCGTCACTCTGAACCAGTGTTGCTAACCTTTAAGGATATAACCCTAAATCATACTTACGTGATCTTCTCTGACGACAGATTGTTCGTAAAGGAATTCATGAAAAAGGTTTGCGTGCATATAAGCAAACATGATTTAATCTCCAATAAATACACTCATGTCCATAAAATAAGAATAATTCATAGTTACGTGGAAATCGAACTCTAAAATAAATATATCACCCGTAAAATGATTAAACACATCTTCAAGAATCACATGCAAAACGCAGGAAGCCACCAGATGACACCGATAGTACGTCACAATGACGAGAGTGTAAGCGGAGTACATATAAGGAATACAGGCAAAGAAGTAAAATTGTTCGCAAGCGCTTTATATGCCTTTTAGTGCAATAAAAGCATAGTTATAACACAAATGACTCATTTAAATGATTTCTTAAGTGGCAGAATAATCGCCCGTCTGGAATGTGGACGTATCCAGCTGGAAGTATCCGAGGAACTTTGAATCACCCACAGTGTCATCTCCAGGCTTTGGCAAAGATTCAAAGATGATGGTAATGTGAGTAGACGTTACAGCACAGATCATCCCCGAGTTACAACACCGAATGAGGATCGGTATTTGGCGGTTACTGCCAAAAGAAAGAGATGGAACACAGCATCAAACCTGTCTTGTCAGCTCTCTTCAGCCATTGGTACGACAGTCTCAAGGATGACCGTATACAGACACTTAGGGCAGATGGATCTATATGCTCATAGACCTGTCAGATGTGTTCCACTTACTGCAACTCACTGTCTCCTGTGGTTAGAGTGGAGTAGAGAGCATGCATTTTGGAAACCGCAACAGTGGACTTGCGTGATGTTTTCCGACGAGTCCAGGTTTAAATAGCAATCTGATTCTCACCGTACTTTCATATGGAGAGCGCAAGGTACCATTACCACTATATAATGGATGGATGGTCCCATCCATTAGTGTAGAGAGTTAGAAGGAAGATTAGCCATAGTCAAACAAACACTATTTATTAACAAGTCTCAACAACCTAACAAACTTCAATAACCCCAGATAGGAAATGCACCAATAGATAAATATGGGATCAATAGCGAGGTAGACGAGATAATTGAAAATTTAATTATAAATCGGATCCCTTACTCATAGCACGTCCTGGCAATACACCTTCTAAATATTTGAAGGTAAGTTGTAAGTTAATCTGATTCTAGCCAACACTAATTCAATTTAAACAGCTAGTGAACCAAATTGTCAATCTTAAATATTAATCAACACAAACTGCTATCTTTTAGCTTCTAACCTCCTCTCACCTTCGAACCCGAAAGTTAATCTTTAAATCTAAGCCTTGATTTGAATGATTCGCTTCTTCGGAGGAGGAGGAAAGTTTTCAATAGAATAATACTTATAGAAACCATTATTCCAAGAGGATTAGTAGGAAGAACGCGAATAGACCCGTTACATCACCAAGAGAACATCAACGAATGACACCAATTCGGTGGTGCAGGATTGCTCGTTTGAAGAGCGGGGATTTTTCTAAGTTCCAGAACTGATCTGCATGTTCAAATTGGAACCATGACAAACCAAATGTATCGGGACGTCATTCTGGAACAGCATGAACGTTTGCTTAGGGGCGTCATGGGCGCAGAATTTGTATTTATGTTGTATTTATGGATGGCAACGCCCGTTTGCCTCGTGCAAAAATCGTAAACGAATGCCTTCAAACGGTGGATCTCACCCATATGAACTGGCCAGCATTTTCATTGGACTTGAATCCAGTAGAGAATTTGTGGGACATGCTTGGCCGACGAATCGCAGGCCGTAAGCCACTTCCTCCTACGAGAACTTTAGAGAGTATTGTTTGATGAGGGACGTAATATTCGATAATTTGGTTCTCAGCATGTCTAGGCATTGTACGGACTGTATTACATCATCTGGGAGACATACTATGTATTAACCATCATACCAGGCATGTAATATTGGTTTTTGTAAATAGGTGATTTTTGTGTGATTTGCTCCACGGAGCAAAAATCGCAATTTTTATTAATGGTATCAAACATAAAGCATCTTTTTGCTCTTCACCTTTTCACCACCTCTTCACATTTGCTTTGATTCTGACTCTTTCTTTGACTGAAATCGCATTATCCTTAATTTATGGATATGAGTGTAGTTTTGGAGAAGTTAAAAGTGCAGGAGGAACATTTACCTGATCGGTAGTTATCTGGCCAGTAATAAACTTTCCATTATTTTTCGTATTTATGAATCTTCTTGAGGTGAGATTCCTGTTTCATCAACGGTCGCTAGCATATTTTCACAATGCACTTCCTCCTTCAGCGTTGTTTGTCAAACAAAATATATTTTTCAACCCACCTGTGATGAGAATTTGAATGACACTTTGACCTGCTTCAAAATGTTCATTTTGAATCCTACAGTTCTCAAACTAGACATTCAATGCTTCGAATATTTGTCGTAATAAAGAAAAAAATCTGCAGCATTGTGTCTTCAGAAACAAACAATCTAGTGCTGATCATTTGAAATAAAAAAATAATTCAAGTGGATTGCTTTGTGCGCTTTCGATAGAACAAAAGATCTTTCCCCCTCACAACAATCAACATGTTTTTTCTGTAGTTGAACAACTGTCGGAAACGTAATTTTGAATAAATCGATGGTTATTTAGCACGTGTAAAAGCCGAATAATTTGTTAGTAAGAACTAATTATCTCTCTATTTAATATCTGTGTTGGAAGCCATATTCTATAGGATATCCAAGAAAGTACTGAAAATTTACTAGATAAATACGTAAAATAGGTAATTCTTCGAATGATAAAAAATTATGTTTAATTGTGTTTTTCCTAATTTTTCCTAGAAACCTCTTTACTTTATTTAATTTTAATTACATTGTAGGTGAATACATATCGCATTATTTGAATGTGTCATTATTCTTCTAAGAACATGTTTTTATTTTGTTAAAAAGATACTTTTCAAAATTAATAAATATTAGCTGTGTGTGAGAGTAGTTTTTGTATTCATTATTATTTGATGCATGAACGACAGTGAAAATTTTAATTTATAATCTTGAGATTTCTCAATTTGACTCATGCAAGAGACTTTTCTACTTTTTAAAAGAATGAGTAGCACTGAAAGTAAAGAATCAGGAATCTTATACCTGTAAATTTTTTTGTCGACAGGTAATCATTTTTTGTGGCACTAATTTCCTTTCTCCAAACATATCCTTAAAAATCTCACAATCATTTTCTTATATAAGTAGTTACTTGCCTCTCTCATTTCACCCTACGTTTTGAATGAGCGAGCTGAGTTGTTGTCAAGAAACAAATAATTCTCAGGGAACAGGATATAGCAAACAGGAAACTAACCCTTCAAAGGATAAAAGATAAAGGGTTAATAAGCTTTTTTTGTTTGATTTTATTCTTTTTTTTACCGATTCTATTTCTGAAAAGCCCATATTTATTTCAGGAAAGTTATGAAAATATCTAAAAAGCTACATTTTTTTTGTAGTATCTTGCTAGGCAATCGGAAAGAGAAACTACACTGCTGGCACCACAAAATTCAACACCCTGAAGGAAGCATGCAAACCATGTGAAAATTTTATCATGCGTTGGCAGCGATGAAATAGGCAAATAATTAGCGTTACAGCGCAGACGCTCATCACTGGTGAGGGTAGCGTCTCCAGCAAGCGCTTTATAAGGGAAGAACAAATTGGCGATTTAAAGTGCGGCAGTTTTTTCACGTAAGCTGTTTACCCACGCTTTGTGGAAGACATTGAACAACTTTTTGGTCAGGTTTCGGAATTCAACCGAGGAAGAATAGTAGCCTATATGGATTGCGGGTTATTTATCTGAGAAATTCGTCAACGTGTTGGACGAAACCAAGCAACTGTAATACAGTTCTGCCATTGCTGGATGCAAGAGGAAACGACAGACTGACGATCACTCCCACCTCGTTACACCAAACCCGTGATGACAGGCGAATTGTGCGCATGGCAGTGATGAATCGCACAGCCTCATCACGAACTATAACACAACAGATTCAGTTTGTTACGCATCATTTGGTGTCCACTTGTACCATTCGACGCTGTTTGCTGCAGAGTGAAATGTCCACAAATCGTCCATTGCTTTGTTTACCCTTGACTGGAAACCACAGGCGTGTGCGACATTGTGTTTACTGACGAATCCAACTTCTGCCTGCAACATCACGATGGTCGTATTCGAGTTTGAAGACACTGTGGTGAGAGGCTGCTGAACTGTTGCGTTATGCATCGCCAATCCTGTACCCGGTATCATGGTATGGGGTGGTATTGGTTTCACTGCTGTAACGGTCTAGTATGCATTGCCGGTACACTGAACAGCTAGCACTTCATCTCTGAGGTGTTGGAACCCGGGTCCTCCACAATTTCAGCGCTTGCCATCAGCCATATTCCAAGGGGATAATGCGTGACAACACGTGACACTTAATGTTCAAGAGTTCTTCTTTACCCATCAGATTGAATTGCTTCCTTGGCCTGCTTGTTCTCCCGATCTATCGCCAATCGAAAACATTTGGTTCATGCTTGTACAATGACTGGCCCGGGATACACCACCCACTGCTACACCAAATCAACTTTGGCAATATGTAGAAGCCGCATGGACTCGTGGACTTTTGTACCCCAAGGATACATCCAAAGATTCTTCGATTCTATGCCGAGGCGTGGGGCAGCGGTTATATCCAACAATGGCAGCTACATTAACTATTGATTTTGTCATCATCCACACTTCATAAGAAGCTGTAATTTGAATCGTTTGATCTTCGTACAACATGTTATCTGCCAAATAAATTTCGCTGGGATATCTCTGGCCAGTGGCGTAACGGAGAACTTTTTGGGCCCCCAGCAAAGTCAGGTTTGGGGCCCCCATGTTGAATTTTACAAAGCGTAGGCACTTGCGTCAGTCAGGCTTTGGGCCCCTTAAGAACCCTGCCCCCTCCCGCGATGTGGGGGTTGCGGGGGTGCATGTTACGCCACTGTCTCTGGCCCTTCTTGGTGTTGTATTTTGTGTGGCTAGCAGTGTACAATGAAATATCACGAATGAAAGTATTTATGTTGAGATCGCGACAGGAGATTTTGCGGTTCTGATATACAGTCACTGACGTTAACAGGGAAATTTAGGCTTCGTAGTAGCCACAATTTGTGCCATTTATCCCTTAGTTATAATTAGTTGTCTTTTGTTCACCTGTGATTAGATGATTATTTTATCATCCCTCTCAAATATCGAGAATTGCTAACATGCTACTGAGCCATCGAGTTTCTAATCTAAATTCAAGTAAAACTTTACCATTAACTATGAACATTTGTCGAATAGAACTTGTTGGGACTCTATAAATTTCTAGCATAATGGTGCTTTATAGGTGAGAAGATGCTAATATATAGATTCTATCATAATACATTTTAAAATGGCTCGGAATTTGAGAAAGATATTGAAGGGTAGATGGTTCATCTACTTCCCCCATTTTCAAATGTCTTTGATTATCCCTATTTTTAAAATATATGGCTGTATTTAACTTTTTTCATATAGCATTTTTATTATTTATAAAAACTACTTTTTTAGAAGCATTATCATTTGAACGTTGTCGCACGAACTTTTAGAACGTATTTTCTGCAATTCCGTTGCATATAGTGTTGAAAATTCTTTTAAAATTCTACTACTAATGAAATGTATACTTTCTTTGGCAGAAAAATCACATACATCACTTAAAATATTTCTATTGTAAGATCGTCTTGTAGTTGAATTAATAAGCTCTAATTAATTGGATTAACCGTTTTTATTATTTCCTTCAAAACACATCACTATATTAATATTTTCATTTACAATTAAAAAAGTCACAACGGGAACTACAGGCAGCTTCGTCCATCTTACGTTCCAGAATCCTTTTCTTCTCTCCTTCCCGCTCAAAGGCCAAAATAGTTCACAGCAGCGCCCTCTTTCTAATCTATAGTGTGCTATGTGTCAAGCCTCCTAGTGTACTATGTGCCACGCCGTTACTGTCTAATTATTTCCTCCCATCCTGGAGAAAACTTTTCACAATAGTTGAGTGGAAAGTTTTACTGTGATACCTGAAAAATACTTGACATAGGATCAGTTTATGCAGCAGTAGAGAGTTAAGAATTGTTTCTTGAAATCCTTTTCTTTTTTAAACGGAGCTAAAAATATTTTTAAAAAATAACGTGCAAGTACCTGTTCTATCCGAAATTAGTACCTTATTTTAAGGAAGGCATTAAACTTATCCCTACTAATCTATGTGAACTTTAACATATACAAAATATCATACGGTGAAATACTGCTACCAAATGCAAACTTTAAAATACAAATACAAATATTAATTATCAAAAAATTAACATACAAATATCAAAAAAAAATTTTTTAATATTAATACCAAAATTTAAAACAAAAAATTCCAAATATCAAAAATACAAATACAAAAGTTTAAAAAATACTAATACCAAATATCTCAAATTTTAAAATACCAATACAAAATATCAAAGTTTAAAAAATACAAATACAAAATATCAAAAAAAAATTAAAATACTAATATCAAATATTAATACTAATATACAAATACCAATCATTCTTGACAAAAAATAATAATAATACAAAGAAAATTCTTATTTTTCCATCAATTCTCATTACAAGTGTGTGTTTTTTCAAGTTTTAAGGGATACGGCTTAAGCTATCAGCATTCTGATTTTGTTTTCCCTTCCGATAAGCAATCTCATAATTAAATGATTGCAAAATTAAGGACTACCTGAAGAGTCTTGGATTAACCAGATTAACGTCTCTAACCAGACCAAGGGATTATGGTCAGTTTGTATGAAAAATTTTTGGTGTCCATCAAGATAGCATTTCAACTTTTGCACGGCAAAAATAATGGCTGCACATTCTTTTTCCGTAGTGCTATATTTTTTGTTCTGCAAGCAAACAGCTTTTGCTCAGGAACATGATGGGATGTCCTTCGTTTTTACATACTTGCGACAACAAACGCCTATTCCAAGATAGAATGCATCACACTGAATGATGAAGGGTTTTGTGAAATCAGGGCTGTATAAAACTGGAATTTTAGATAGTCTTGCCTTGAGCTCCTCGAATGCATTCTGGCAAGAACTATTCCAGTCAAAGGTTGATTTTCGATTTTGGCCCTTAAGTAAATCTGTCAGTGGAGCTGCGATTACTGAAAATTCGGGAATATATCTTCTATAATAGTCAGATAATCCTAAAAGGCTCTAACTTGCGTCTTGTTAGTGGGGATCGGGGGAAATCTTTGATGACCTGAACCTTTAATTCTCCAGGTGTTGCAACATGAAGTGAAATAAAAGTGCCGCTAGGCGGCGTTTATTTTGTGACGTCAGTCTGCGAGCTGACGAATATTTTCAGAGTACTGGTTGGACGCTCGGCGGTTGCCGAACGTTTATTTTTTATGTATTTTAATGTGCCGTCCTCAGTAGAATAAAAGAATTATCTTGAAAGACGTCTAGTCTTATTTTGACCAAAGTTACTCAGCATCTGGTAGATGCACCTGCAACTGAATTTCTAGAACACCAGGTGTTCTTAAACCTTGGCCTACCAAATGTCGAAGATATTTAACGTATGCTTGAGCAAATTGACATATGGATGGCTTGATATGTAATTTAGCGGAGCGTAGGCGATCAAATACATCTTTTAGATGTTTTAGGTGATCATCCCAGGCTAGTAAAAGATAGCTATATCATCTAGGTAGGGAACTGCAAAGTCTTCACAATTTCTTAATAAGTTAGCCATAAGTCGACTGAAGTAATAGGTCGCATTTTTCAGACCGAAAGGTATCCTCAATGGTTTAAAAGTTCCAAATGTTGTCACAAACGATGCATATCTTTGCGCTCGGGGATTCCGGGGTATTTGCCAATACCCTCGAGTAAGATCCAATATATTTAGCTGCCGATACCTTTTTCTAAAAGTTCCTCCATATTAGACAATGGAAAGAATTGTGTCCGAGTTACTTTATTCAACCTTCTGTAATCGATACAGGGCCTTGCTTCCTTTCCTGAGCTTCAACAAGTATTAATGGAGATGTGTAAAATCCGATTCTCCTGGCTCTATTATTTTCACTTCTAACATCTTATTAACTTCTGATTTGAGAATTTCAATTTGTCGAGGAGACATACGATAAGGCTTAGCAACAATTGCTCGTTCAGATTCTAATTCAATATCATGTTCAGCTAAATTGGTATATCCAGGAATATTCGAAAAAAGATTACTATATTCATATAAAAGTTCTTTGAGCTGTTCTGGTTGAATTTGAGATAATTTTGAATTTAACTGCACATCGCTGATGATTTTGGACCATCCCAACCTTTCGTTTTCAAGTTCCAAACTAGGTATGTCTTCTTCGTCATGCCTTAAGGGATTAATGCACAATAAATTAATATTTTCCTCTCGTTGGAGATAAGGTTTTAGCATATTAACATGATCAACGTGGGTTTTATCCTTCTCTGGGAATTTGAACACATAATTTGTCTCAGAGAGTTGTTGAACTATTTCTCCAGGGCCAACCCACTGAACAGATAACTTGTTAGGCCTGGATGGAGCTATGACCAAAACCAGTTCACCCAGTTGAAATTGACGCTAAACGGTCCGGCGATCATACCACAACTTCTGTTTTTGTTTGGCATCTTCCATGTGTAGGATTGCCCCAATTCCTGACATCTTTTCATTCTATTAATGAGTTCAAATCAATAATCCACAACACTGGTTTCTACATGCTCTTCTTCTGTCAGTTTCTCGAACAATAACATCACAGGAGTCCTTAGATTTTCCCGTGAACTAGTTCAGCTGGTGAAAATCCAGTACTATTGTGTATACCAGTCCTTAGGGCAAAGAGGGTTTGAGGAAGAATTTTCTCCCAATCTGGAATTGCCTCCAGACACAGGACACGAAGAATCCTCTTCAATGTTCTATGCATTCTTTCCACAGGATTACTTTAAGGATGATAAGCAGAACTTCTAACTATTTTAACTCCAAATCTTTCTAAAAATTCCGAAGTTAGTGCATTCATGAATGACGTGCCTTGGTCAGTCTGTAATTCTCTTGGGAACCCCATTCGGCTGAAAATCTGTAACAATGCATTTACAACAGTTGTTGAGCAAAGGTTTGCTACAGGAATGGCATCAGGATACCTTGATGACATACATAACGCTGTAATTATGTATTTATTTCTTTACGGTGTCATTGGTAAAGGTCCACTTGCATCGATGTTAATGTTTGTGAAAATTTCAGTTATTACGGGAACAATTTTTAGTGGGGCCTTCTTTTATCTTGCGGTTTACCCATCCTTTGACATTTTTAGCATGTCTTAACAAATTCCTCAACATCACTAAAGCATTTAGGCCAGTAAAATGTTTTGAATATGGCATCTTTCGTTTTAGTTACTCCTAGATGAGCTGCAGCCGCCTCGTGACCTATCGTCATCACATTTTTTTACTACACTTTACGTTTGAACCAAACATTTACGTTTAGTGCCATCCTTATCTTCTTTTGGAAAAATAGTAAATTATTTTCGACAATATAATGATTTTTCTTTGAAGATCCGCTTTTAGCTTCTTCAAACAGTGTTTTTAATTCAGCACTGTTCATTTGTTTCTTTGCAATATCTTTATGAGATAATTTTATAAGATTTGATTCAGAAATTTCAGGTTGAATTAAAGGCAAAATATCATCCAGTTCGTCCAGAGATTCTTTATTCTTTTAGTTACTTTCAGGAATAGTTTCTTCTGACATGTTAAGATCTTGTTTACTCTCTTCACTCAATTTCTTTTGCGAACGTGTTTCAATAGCGTTCACCATATACACTTGTATTTCTTTATTCTTCTTCACTTCTTCAAACAATGCAGCAGTCTTATTTCCCAAAAAATATTTTCCTTGATCTAATGAATCTCTTAAAACAGCAGCTTTCGTAATCACATGACCAAACACACAGTCCAACTCAACTTCAGCCATTGGCAGACACTGCGGTTTCCTCCAGAGGAGTTCGAATCCACACAGTTTCATTTATAAACATGGAAGGCTTTACGTATTTTTACATATTAAATCGAGAGTTGCACCAGTATCTCTTAGTATAGGCATTTCAATTCCATTCACTGTTCCTAAACTTGTATATGTAGCCAATACATCAGTACCATTTCTAACAGTTTCATTAGCCGACTGTTTCGTGTAATTCTTCTTTAGTTTATCACATTGTGGTTGGTCTGAGATGTGAATAAGACCCGCATTCACATAACATCGAAGCTGTCTTCTCTTCTCAAAGTCTTTCTCGTGATTTTTTTCATGGACAGGTTCCTTTTTTATTTGAAATTTGGACTTGAAATCTTTAGGAGTTTCCTTTGGTCTGGCACCACTATAATTTACACCACCTTGGAATTTGTAACTATTTTTCTTAGGGGATTTCTCTTCTGAAACTCTGATGCTTTCATATTCGTCTAATTTCTCTGAAAGTTCATAGGGGAGTTTTTAACTTGATCCAGTCATCAAGAAAATGCTCTCTTACTTCAACTGGAACACGGTACTTCAATTGTTCAGTTATTAATAGATCTTTCAGTTGCTCGAAAGTTTTAACATGCAATTCAGCTATCCATTCTGTAAAATAACTATTCAGCTCATGAGCATAATTCCTCCAAGACTTCTCTGCTGATTTTCGATGTCTGTAAAAACATTGCTTCAAACTTTTCGCAGTTCAACCTGTACCTCTTCAATATAAGATCTTTTAAAAAAATCATAATTATTTGCCCTTTCGATAGGTTCTCTAGCTAGCATATTAGAAAGTTCTGCTGGTAAAACCGCCAACAAGTAGGCCACCCAATCCTTCTTTGGAACTTGAGCTAATTCTGCCTTCCTTTCAAAATTAATCAAATATAAACTAATCTCATCATGTTTTTCATCAAATTTAGTTGTGATTTGTGTCAATTGAATCTTAAGGTCCAATTTCAACTCTTCTACCAGATTCATCATTTAATGGTTGATTCTGCTGTGATAATTCTAATTTTCTCAATTCTAATTCGTGTTTCTGGCCTCTCGAGCCATTCGCTCTTCTCTTTTCCCTTTCTCTTTCTTCCCTTTCTTCTTGTTTACTTCTTTCTTCCCTTTCTTTTTCTTCTTGTTTACTTCTTTCACGTTCTTTCCCATCACTAATGACTCTGTCGAGAATTATCTTCACTTCCTCTTCAGCATAAAATTCGCTATTTAGAATCAATTTTTTTTATATCTAATACCTTGCTGTACTGATCTACTTCAACCCCCATTTCCTCACATACTGACAAAATATCAGGTTTATTACCTTTAGCTAAATATGCAATGATTTAGGGACTAACAAGATCAGAATGCTTTCCAAAAGAAAATTAAAATAAGACGAATAAGAAACTTATTTTTCGATATATTACTTAACTTAAAGTAGTTATCGATTTTGCACTGTACCAAAATATGCAAAATATACACTTAAAATGTAACGAATACATACATATACAGCACTTTCAATTCTATTTTTCAAAAGTTTCAAGTGATTAAAATATTTACGTAACTACAATACCAGAATAATCAAACAAGCACAAAAAAAAAAAAATAATAAAACTTTTCAATACACAAATTCAAAACATATACCTTAAGTCCAAATTATCTCTTCATAAAGTATCTTCAAAATTTAATTTGTCATTCATTAATTGTCATTTATTTTCAGTTTAAAACAAACAAATGCGAGCAAATATTTTAAAAAAATTCTACCTATAGAAATTCTGCAACTTCACCCTTAACTCGAAAATAATAATAGATGTTTATATTTGGAAAAACAAACAAATTTTTTATTAAAAATGTTTAAATGTAATGACGATTTTTAACTCAAAGAACACCATTCAAATAAAATTTACAGATTTTCTTTTTTTTTCAGAAAAACCAAACACTTCTATTCACAACAAATAAATATTATAATACAATAATATAGAGAGAGTGACAACGGCCAGATTGAGTTAAATATACATTTATTAAGGGGAATTATTTAAAGGGAGGGCTAAAAGTTAGTAAAAAGTAATCGAAACATCATTAGATCGTTGGATTCCACGAGGAGTTTCGTTCCAGCGCCCTCGTCATCGTCTCATCGCCGTCGCTTCTCTCGGTCGTCTCCTCGCAATCGTTCTATTCCAGTCTGGTTTACTCGTTATCCTCAAACCGCCTTGTCAGATAGGTGGCGCTCTCTTGGCATTACGTCATTAATGAATATAGGAGGGATACGATATGTGCACATCCATTCCTACATCGGCCATCATGACCAAGCATGCGTCCTCGCATGTAAAATACAGTGTATTTCAAAATTTCATGAAATAAAACTGAAAAGCTAGAGGAAATAAACTTACAAATAAAACAATTATTAAAACAGACAAATATGTATCAGAAAATCAAAACTAATAATAAAGAATAAAAAAATAGGTATACAGATGGAAAGAAGACAAACAATACAAAGCAATCTTGAGTATGGTGATAATGTCGAAAAAAAATGTTAAAGTAAAAGTTTGCGTTCGTAATGTAACATTCATTTGTTAGGCCATGGTTTCAAGTATTCAGCACAAGTACTTGTTTTGGTTGGAGCCATCAAAATTTCCACATTTTTCGACGTTGTAGGTATCGTTAGGTTTTACTTGTGTTATTTTATATGGACCGATAAATTTATTGCAGAGTTTTTGTCCAGGTCCTTGCTGCGTTTTTTAATAGCAACTAAGTCCTTACACTGTATAAATAAGGAGATTTTCGTCGAAGATTATAAGACTTTTTGTTTTCATTTTGCACTTTAAGTATTTGCGTTTTTGCCGCTTTACGTAGGAGTTCTCTGTTTTCATTAAATTCGAGTTGTAGTTGTTCGTCGATTAATTGTTGAATGCGCAAATCAGTCTTGTTATTGATTTGTGTTCCAAAGAGTAATTCAAAAGGAGTGGTGTTAATGCTTCGTTGGAATGTTGAGTTTAAGACTTCTTGTAGTGAAGGAACATGTTTGAACCATTTCGTGGGATCGTCTTCTGACATCTTAGATAAGACAGGAATAATTGTTCGATTAATGCGTTCTACTTGACCATTAGCACGTGGCAAACCTGTAGTAATATGGTGAAGTGTAATTTTTTGTTCCGAACAATAAGTGTGGAATTCGTCAGAAGTGAAAGTAGTTCCACGATCAGTGATAAGAAAACGAGGATTTCCAAATGTAGTTTTTGAATGTCTAATTTTTATTACCTCAGAAGTAGATGTAGTTTTTGTGGGGTATAACCAAACAAATTTAGTGAAAAGAGTCAATGACAGCTAAAATGAATTTGTAGTTTTTTCTTGAAGTTGCTAAAGGACCAAGATGATCGATATGGTATGTATTTAGTAGTATATCATCTTTGACAAGAGGATGGAGAAATCCTTCTTGTTTACCAGACTTTTTATTTTTCAATATACATGTTACACAATTAGAAATATATTTTTCAATTTTGGATTGAAGTTGCGGTATAAAATATTTATTTTTTATATGTTCTAGAGTTCTTTTAACTGAAAAATGTCCTTTGTCGTGAGCATTTTTGATAATGTGATGCTGCATCTCGTCGGGAATAACAAGGACTTCGGCACCGTCAATAAATTTATATAGTATATTATTTTTAATACAGTAGTTATCATATGGACCCTTTTGAAGAAGAGCTTTTATGGAAAGAATGTGTGGGTCAGCTCTTGAGATTCTTTTATCCTATGCACAATAGAATCAATATACTGGTTTGTTAAAACCTGTATTCTACTTAAAGCGTCGACATGGGCCATTTGTGAGCCAGTGCGATGTAAAATGGTGTAATCATAATCTTGTAAATTCAGGGCCCAACGCGCGATTCGTGTGTTTAGATCTTTCTTACTCATAGTTTTTGTAAATGCATTACAATCAGTAATTATTTTGAAAGGCATTCCTAAAATGTACACTTTAAATTTTTTGAGAGCTTCTATGATTGCTAAAACTTCGAGTTCGTAGCTGGTATATTTTCTCTCCGTTTCGGACGTTTTTCTAGACATGTAATATATAGGATGTAAGGAATTATCATCGGGGAATCTTTGTAATAAAACAGCAGCAAGTCCGTCGATTGATGCATCAGTATGTATTTCGGTTTCACAATTTTGTCGATATATACCTAAGACAGGTTTCTGACAGAGCAAACGTTTTAACTCGTCAAAGGAAGCTTTTTGTTTTACATCAAAATTGAAAGGAGTATCTTTACGTAAAAGATCACTAAGTGGCTTAGCAATTACAGAATAAGCAGGGATAAATTTACGAAAATATCCAGTGAGACCTAAAAAACGTTGAACTTCTTTAGTTGTTTTTGGTTCGGGGTAATTGACAACTGATTTAGTTTTAGAAGGGAAGGAAAAAGTTTATTATTTTCAATAATATGGCCTAAAAATTCAATTTTCCTATGCAGAAATTGACATTTATCAAAATTTATTTCCAATCCGTAATCACTGGACACTTGAAGAACTTTTTTGAGTCTCTCAATAGCCTCAGATTCATCTTTAGCAAGGATAACTATATCATCCATGTAAGGAGAACAATTCCTTGAACAACTAAGTTACGAAAAACTGTATTGATAAAACGTTGAAACGTTGAAGGGCATGTAGAGAGTCCGAAAGGCATTTTAAGGAACTGAAATTGACCATTTTGTGTTACAAAAGGAGGTATATAGGCGACTCTGTTTGTTAACAGGCACATGGAAAAAACCATTACGTAAATCAATGGTACTGAAAAATCTAGTATCCTGAAGTTTATCTAAAATATCCTCAATGAGGGGCAGAGGATAGTGATCCTTAACTAACACACGATTTAATTTTCGAAAATCAATGCAGACTCGTGGACTGCCGTCTTTTTGCGGACTACTAGGACTTGGCTAGCATAAGCAGATGAACATGGTTCAATAACACCATTTTGTATCCATTCATCTATTTGTTTATCTACTATATCACGTTCAGTAAAAGGTAACCGTCTTGGAGAATGATAAATTGGTTTGTCGTCCGTCACGGTAATGTTTAACTCAATATCCGTCGTTTTAATTTTATTCGGCCTATAACATACGAGTAATGCCTCAACATCATTACGAGTTTGTTTTGGAATTTCAGGGCCAATATCAAATTTAGGAATGTCGTCAGTAATTGCGAAAACAAATGGTTGTGGAGAAGCGTCGGATACTTCGTTTTGTAGCTTAGAAAACATAACACTATCAGGGGTGATAGTCAAATTAGCTTGTTTAATTAGATTACAACCAATAATAATATCAAAGTTCATTGAGTGGTTGGGGACAACATTAATTTTAACAGGAAAGTCTTGGTTGTCAATTGAAACAGTTGAGTTGAACGAACCAATTACATGAGTTTTTGAAAGGCCAAAACCAGTTAGTATATTACCACTATTTATTAAAGAAGGGGAGCCTAATTGATTCCATACACTTTCTTTCATTAAGGTTACTTGACTTCCGGTATCAACTAAAGATAATATTTTTTAGATAAAATTTTAACTTCTTTACACATAGTAGTTAATGGGGTAATTTCATCAACATTATTAGAAGAAGGAATATTTTTTGAGGACAAGCATCAGATTTATGGCCAAAATTTTCGCATAATATACACTTTGGACCACGATGTTTATCTGGGCAAAATTTAGAAATATGACCGGATCCCGAACAATTAAAACAAGTTACGTGATTCCTATCTCTGAAATTTTTATTCTCAAATTTTGAATTAGGCTTTGGTGCATTGAATTTTGGATATCTATAATTTCGATGTTTATGAAGTGTACTTTCAACATCACGGCGTTGGCTACTAAAGTTTGGACTACGCGACGTATCATAAGAGTGATTTTTGCTTTTATTTTGAAATATTTTGTCATAAATTCCTAATTTTTCTTTAAATTCTGAACTGTTGTACATCCATATAATATTAGCTTATTTGAAGGAGAATCGGGGATTCCATTAATACAATATTCCATAATTGAAGTTTCGTCGAGAACCCTTGACCTCGATTCGCTAATTCCCGAATAGCGACTAAATATTGGAATACCGTTTCATTAGGCCGCATTTTTCTATGTTGTAATTCCTTATGCAATTGAGCTTGATTTAATTTTTTTCCGAATTCCTGAATAAGTAATGTTTTATACAACTGTAAGAGTTTATACCACGCTGAGACTGAATAAATAATTTTGCAGTTCCTGTCAAAAGCCGTTTTACAAAAACAATTTTTTGTTGTTCGGTTATTGGGCAAAACGTTAAATTTTCCTCCACATCAGAAAAAAATGTTCAATTGAGTATGAGTCATCTGCACTGAAAGAACGAAGAGTTAGAAGTAAATCTTTAACAAAAAGCCACGATAAATCGTTTTTCGAAATAGAGGGAATAGCTGACTCATTAATTTGGTTAAGTGCGTCAGCCGATTTCCTGTCTGTAGAAAGTGGGGGAAGCAAAGGAATTTTCTGCATCCCGCGGGGGCATTCTTCTACATCTCGTGTATTTAATTTATTATGAAAAGCGGATAAATCAGCTAGTGAAAACAAAATATTATTACAAAGTTCTTCGGCAGTTCCATTTGTTTCTAGTTGTAAAAATTAGCTAAACAGATTAAATCGGGTAGGTTAAATTTTTTAAAATAACGGCGAGAAGTAGTCTTCAATATCAAAATCTTGTGCGAAACCCGTAAACTTTCGCAATTGTTCTCTAGAGGTCCTACTGAATGGGTGATCGTTAAAAACAACAGAATACAATAAGTTTACATTTTGCGTATTGCCAAATTTCAAAGCTTGCGCGATAACTGGGATATCATTCAGTGTTAAGTAAGACATAATAAATCACTTAAATTGAACCAAAATACGTAAAATATACAAATATTTGCAGATCACTTAAAATGATATATGAGTAAAATATTTCAACACAGAAAAAAAATTAATACGCTATGAAAAGATTAAAGTCTAGAATAAAATGTCACTAGTAGCAGTTGTACAAGTTAAAAAAAATATATCGTATCACAGTCACATTAGCAGTTTCAAAATATATTTTCACAATCACTGAGAGTTTGTAAAAAACAATGGAAATAAAAACTCACGGTAAACTTTTGCATACAACGTCTTGATTGTTGAATATTAACTTTCATGAATGTATAATAGTGTTGAAGAAAATCTTGATGTGTCGGCAAAATTATCGACTAAATATCTTCACAATCGTGAATTTTCACACAACACTTGAAATTGAATGAAATCGTCAAACACACGTTGAAAAACGCTTTGAAGAATAAATGCGCTTGAATTTGAATAAAATCGTCCAACACACATTGAAGAACACATTGAATAAATTCACTTATCTTGCATCGTCATCGTCCTTTTACTTCGGTTTTCTAGGGGATTTTAAGTTAAGGGAAAGGCCGAGCCTCCATATAGAGAGAGTGACAACGGCCAGATTGAGTTAAATATACATTTATTAAGGGAATTATTTACAAGGGAGGGCTAAAAGTTAGTAAAAAGTAATCGAAACATCATTAGATCGTTGGATTCCACGAGGCGTTTCGTTCCAGCGCCCTCGTCATCGTCTCATCGCCGTCGCTTCTCTCGGTCGTCTCCTCGCAATCGTTCTATTCCAGTCTGGTTTACTCGTTATCCTCAAACCGCCTTGTCAGATAGGTGGCGCTCTCTTGGCATTACGTCATTAATGAATATAGGAGGGATACGATATGTGCACATCCATTCCTACAATAATGAGAGTAAAATAATTCCACTAGTATTCTGAATCCACAGAAACAAAAATTTTACTGAACAACTTATAAAAAACAAAACCTTATATGATTCGAATAGCTCCATAATTTATGCATTTAACCTTGAGAACTTCTGAAACGTAAAGAATCAGCTTTTTTTTTTTCTCTCAGTAAAAGAGAAGAGTCATAAATATTTCTTTGACTCAGCAAAATCTAAAATATTTCTACTTAAATATACACTTTATAAATATTTTTTTTCACTGCACCTTCAAATCGTGCTATAATCACAATTTTCATAAGTTATTTATCATTCACTCTTCACAAATTCTTAATATTGTATTTACAATATAGACTTTTTTAAACACCGTTGAGAGAATCTTTTAATTTATATCTCATATATACATAGAAAACACAGTTTTAAATCAGAATACACTAACTAAAACTAAAAAAAGAGCAATTTTATGTACTCAATTCAACCACAGACAAAATAAATTTTCTTCCTTTTTATAGGATAAATTTTTGTTATTTAAAAATAAATCATAAATTAACGAGAATAGCAGGGATAAGTTAGCTTTAAAATAATCAAAATCCAGCATTTAATACAAAAAGTGAATTAAGAATGATTGCTGTATTTAATTTGTACCCATATTTTAATACAAAAATTGAGATCAAATTCAAAATACGCCCGAAGGTACTTTCAGATAGAAAAAGTACTTAACCCAACTATTTCTTTTGTTATTAAAGACACTGTTTTAGTTCCATCCCACCGCTGCCACCAGTCTGTAAGATCGTCTTGTAGTTGAATTAATCAGCTCTAATTAACCGGATTTACCGTTTTTATTATTTCCTTCAAAACACATCACTGTATTAATAGTTTCATTTACAATTAAAAGTCACATCGGGAACTACAGGCAGCTTCGTCCATTTTTCGTTCGAGACTTCTTCTTCTTCTCTCCTTCCCGCTCAAAGGCCAAAACAGTTCATAGCAGCGCCCTCTTTCTAGTCTATCGGGTGCTATGTGCCACACCGTTACACTATGTTTACTTAAGATGGTCGCTTTAACCAAGTGATTATGGTAATTAACTCGTGGGCAGTTCGTTATGAATTCGAATCCTAATGCCACTGTACAACTGTCGTGTAGAGGGACTGATGAACATAAAATCTGTCGAGGTTAAAGTCCTCCCGTTGGCTTAGTATGGATAGGGGGTTCCATCCTCATCACAGGCTTAAAATTACGAGGCCCGTTGTCAAAAGCGCTTGTGTTCCAAAAAAGTGGATTAGCTAATAAATTCACTCAGCATTAGTTCAGAATTTTTTTTTCTTTTGCTATAATTTCTCATGTAGCTTATAGAATTAAAATTAATTACAAAAACACCAAGTAGGAATCTGATATATTTTTTTATGAATAAAAAAGTATGCCACTCTAATTATACCTCCATTCACTTGCACAGATTTTTCATCACATGTCTATGAAATATGTAACATACACTCAGATATAATGATAATAATAAAAAAATTCAAACGAGTACATGTATTTTATTGCAAAATCTCAAATATACAAATTTACGACTTAAGATAACAGTGTTTTTATGCCTCATCTTGGTCAAAAAAAGAGAGAAATATATCTAAAGAATGTTGCTAGTAATGTTTCCTGTTTTTTAGCATATTTTAGGTTATGATATCTGTATTTGTTTTCTTTCAAAACTGGCAAGAAGCGGAATTTCTTATCGGTAAATAATGACGAATTTAGGGAAATCTCGGTATAAAAGCAAAGAGTTTGGCGTCGCACAGTAAAGTGTGCTTTAGTAATTGTGCTTCTGTTTCTTGATGATTGCTTCTGTTTCCCGAAAATTCGAATGAATTTGTTTCTTTAATAGTATATTTTTACTTTATTGTTATAACATTTCGGTCAAAAGTAGTTTATGTAATTTATTACTATGTTATATATTGTTTAGTTTTGTTGTATTGCTCAATGTTCTACTTTTAGCGAAAACTTTTAAACCATACTCTAAATGACACTTTTTTAGATAATTTTATGTGTGGCCGACTTTTTATTATCGGGAAGACTTGCTATTATTTTAAAAGAGTAGGTTCAGTCTGTCATCGGATTGTAGACGCCTACTGATCTGGCGCGCGCGAGAGTGGTACTGCTTATCGTCCAATTTCATTTTGTAAGTGTGGTTCAAATCTATAGAGTCTACTTCTTCTTGCCAGTACACTTTTATGACCGAAATTGTTTACGTAGATGTAAGAGCTGAAAAGAAGTACTTATACTATCCGAATACCTAACTGTTTATCAAAAGCTGTGATAAATGTTTTGTATTGCTTCTTAAAGAGAGGATTATGGCCAACCATCGTTGCAGCTATAAGAAGACTTAACTTTGAGCTCTCAATTACGAGTTACAATAGTTTCTAGGAACGCAGATTTTTTATTTGCGTTTTGCATAATCTTTTCATCAATTATTTTAGTTGTTTTCGTTATCTCAGTGACTCCTCTCATTAATAAGAGGCTATTGTTATTTTGATCAGTGATATTAATAAGAGAGATTTGTTATTTTGTCTCTCAAAATGAGAATCTTGTGCATTGACTAATTCAGTAAAATACATGTTCCAATTTTAAGTATGGCTTCTGTAAGCTCGATCCTTTTTCTTGGATTTTGGAACTAAAAATGTTATGCACAAAATTCTGTATATATAAACTTGTAAATAATTAAGGTTAATTATACAGAAAATTCATTATAAATAAAAGCCCAGATACTAAATAATTAATCTTACATTAAAGCATTGCTAGTACCCAGGCCCTAGGTTTCGTTAGGGAGCCTCATCTCGTTCTCGACTCGACCTCAATAGGACCAGGATTCGAATAAGTTCAATCGTCAAATGTAAAACTCTAACATGTTCTCTAAAAAATTGGGAATTTCGAACAAGATTACAATCGACAATAGCGTGTAACGTCCCAAGCATCTAAGTGAAGACACTTATTTGGTCTTTTGTAGATTTATTTCCCAAACACACAGGACAGTTCACAGACATAAAAAATTACGTACAATATTTACACTTTTGTAAAAATCATTAGCGATCCGATTGACATTTGCAGAGAGGTCATTCCTTACGCTCGCTGATGGAGCTAAATACAGTCTCTCGTCGAGAGGTAAAAGACGACTGCAGATATCCACACTGCTCTCACGGGTGGAGCTCACAGATTCCAACTGCTCTCGTCGAGTGGTAAAAGCCGACTCCTTCTGGCTTGGCACTCGCGCGTGCGCAGTGCTTTCGGTCAGTCCGCGTTGCCACCTAGAGTTTTAGAAGGGGTCTAGAGTTCGTTACAAGCGTCATGAATGCATTATTATTTCATGTCCGTCTCTAGGCATTCCACTATACACCATCAATACTTATGAAGCCAAAAATCGGTAGTCGGTCGAGTTGGTTTGTACCTTGGTTTGTGAAATTGTGAATCACGCACATTGATTTGTTTCGGGGTACCCCGTTTGTACGAGTATTTGACAACGAATGCTGTATACTGTCATCTGAAAAGTGTCGCAGGTGGAGATTGCTTTTGTATAGAAACCCAAAAGTGTCACTACTTACATTAGAAATACATACGGATAGTCAAGTGGAGATCGTTATTTTTAGCTGTTCAAATGACGATAAAGCATTTCTTTACACAAAAGTAATTTCCGTCTTTTCTAGGATCTCCCTGTACAACTTTATTGATTGCTTTGGCAAAAATTCCCATTTATTTCCATTCCTGTGTGCTATAATGTTTAGTCGCATAATATGACATTGACTGTGTTATAATATATATATATATATATAACCAGCAGTATCTACCAGTTCAAAGAATTAATTATCCGAAAATTTGATTGAATTCTTTTATTTATGCTTCTCATTTACCAACATGTGTGTTCCATTCGAATTACTCCTCTGTACATTATTTGTGCTTATGTTTCGAGGCAGCGGTAACCTAGTGATCAAGGTAACTGACTCGTGGCCGGCGTGTCATGAGTCGGAGCCTAGAACCGCTGAAAACCCGTCATGTAGGGGGGCGATGCACGCTAAATCTGTCGACAACTCAAACATTCCCCCGTTGGTGTGGTCTGGAAGTTAGGAGAGGGGGTGCCAGCTCAGGTGTCGTCCTCATTACTTGACCATGGTTCAAAATTACATCCATCGCTAAAAGCCTTCGAGTAGCTGAAAAGTGCGACGTTAATATTCATTCGCTGTTGCTAAAAACTATCTAGAGCTTGAAAGAAGGATATTTTCTCGTTTGTTTTCATTCAATAATTTTTTATGACCACGGTAGCAGCCTAGTGTTCAAGGGAATGGACTCGTGGCGGGTGTGTCTTGAGTTAGAGTCTCGTGCCGCTGAAGACGCGCCTTGTACAGGGGCCCAATGTACGTTAAATATGTCGAGGCTCAAATGCCATCTCGTTTGTGTGGTGTGGAAATTAGGAGTGGGGGTTCAAGCTCAGGTGCCGTCCACGCTATTTGACTATGACACAAAATTACGAGGTTCGTTCCCAAAAGCCCTTTTGCAGTTTTATAATGCGCCATTAATACAACTCTGGCTCAGTATAAAATGCTTTTTTTTTTCAATTTAAAAATATAAACAAATTTAACTGTACGTAATATGGTAAGTTTAGTGTTATACCTTACCGAATTAGGAAGTATTAAACTCTGAAAACTACTTGGAAAATTGTATTATTTTGCTGCATGTTAGATCTTTGTTTATATTAAGTACCTTTTTGAAATTATATCAGCAAAACTTCATAAACTAGAAACAAATTTCTACTCCTTCAATTATTACACAAATTTTAAAATGTTTGATTAGGTGTTAAATGCAGAGATAATATATATTCATTTATGCTAAAAGATTTTGATAAGTCTCTCTTTATACATAAATTTAACAAAGAATAATTTAAAAATATCAGCATTTTTTTTTCATTATTTCTCAAGTATTAGGAAAGACGTTATCCAACTTAGTGAAAAACACATATTTCTGGGGGGTTGTCGTGAACGGTACAATCGTATCGTATTTACTACTGAAAGAAAATGCGAGGTTGAAATGACAGCTCACGAAAAACATCACGCATAAATCTTGCTACCTGCCATCTTTGAGAATAATCACAAAGCAAGCATTGTGAGTATTCTCTTTAGTTGACTATTCTTAGAAAATTTCATGTACTGAAATGTTGAATGCTGGAGAATTTTTCCAAGTCAGTTGTTGAATTATTTCGATTATACTTTATTAATACTACATAAGAGCTTTAAATTACCAAAAAGTGGTAGATATTTTAAATTTTGTATATTTAGATGGTCTCCAGGATATCTTTACTTGAGAAATAATTTTAAAAGCACTTCTATGCGTTTGAAAAGCACGAATTCATCAAGAGTTAATTCCTCTGCTATTTTTGAGACGAAATCACTGGCTTAAATAAATAAATTTAACTCATTGGCGCGACATCCCATGAGGGACAAGGCCAACTGTGCCCAACTCAGTATACGCGACCTTGGGTCCTTAGGTGCATGAACAGATGTTCCGGTCAGGTGGTCAGTGTGACGCGAAAACACCCAGTTTTAAGTTCCCAAGCGAGCTTGGTACCCATTTTATCGACCTATTGAAGGGATGAAAGGCTGAGTCAACCTTGCCCAGCCCGGGGTTTGAGCCTCGGACTTGTGGTATGGAATCGTGATGCTCTAACCACTCAGCCATTGGGCTTCTGGCTTAAATAAATGATTCGTGAAATATTTTTTGGAAGGACAGGAAAATGTGAGGGGGGTTTTTTTCGAAAAGATATCATTTTATGTATACATAAATTGTATTTTCACAAATTTTGTTTCATTGCTTGTATTTTAATGCTCTATAATATTTATATATTTTGATAGTGTTATGTACCATAACTTTCAGAATTTTGTAAGGAGGCTGCGATAACTCCATATTCCATATCTCAAGCAGCACAGTCAACGATGTTCAAGTCGACTACAGAGATTCAAATCTTGACTACACCAGAAACGTTTGATGTGTATAACTCAATAGATCCTTACGTTCTCGTGAAGTGTGTTGAGAAAAATATGGAAGCTGGATAGAAAACAGAATGTTGATACTTAGAAGAGGAAACATAATCTTAGTACTTAGAATAGAAAGACAAGAGAAAGTTTCAAAATAGTCTTTTGATAATATTTTGAAGCGAAAAAAATAGACTCTTTAGACGATATTTTGAAAGAAACAGTTTAAAAAGTATTTTATAGTATACTCTAGGTATCTGACCTTATTATATTTACTCATACAACATTTTGAATCGAAAGTAGATTCTAGGTGATTATAAAAACAGAAAAAATAAGTCAAAATATGTACTGCATTTTTCAAAAACTGAAATTACTTTGAATAATTAATTAAAATTTTATTTTTATTTAAATATAGACTGATATAAAAGAAATAAATCAAGTTCTCTTAAAAAGAAACAGAATACATTTTTATTAACATAAAATCAAAGCATAAGTAAATAAAATGCATACTTCAAAAAGTATATCTGCACACAAACTAAAGAATTCCTTTTTTTTCAAATTTTTAATAAAAATGTTCGAATTATGTTTTACATTAATAGATTATTCTATATTGCGTAACATTATTTTAGTAACTATGATAAACACTGTACTACAAAAGTTTTTATAAAAATATATAATAATCATTTGAAATTACAAAAAAGATTCTAAGGAAATGTATATGAAACTTAGCATGCAAAATATGTGATTATGAACAGTTAACAGCATGTTTGATGGTAAAATGTGCTCGTTTTCTTGTAATAGTTCATGAAATTTTGAGCAAGAATAATAAAAAAATAGTGAAGTGATAAAAATAGAATGAAGCTTTTTCAGGATTGAAATTTTATATGTACATTTAAAGTATTCTTCTTTGTCAAAATCAAACATTCATCTCAATTTCAATGATATATAAATTATATAAATAAAATTGTCATTATTAAATTTAATTATTATTATAAATGAATAAATAAATATACTTTCTTGGAAATACAGTTACGAAGCACATCTTACATTAACTGTGCAAATATTATAGTGGCATAATTTGGATAACCACACTATACAAGAACTTCAAAGTACTTTTATATTTTATAACATGTTTGAGACAAAGAATTAAACGTAATTACTTTTATCAATAAAAAAGAAACTTTATCTATATATTCGTCCTGAAAATTGTTACGTATTTAGTCACTTACAAAGAGCAAAAATATCTAGGACATTTAAAAAATACTTAAAACATGCCATCACTCAAAAGTTAAATAACAATATGTAATAATATATTATTCATCTAAACAAAGAATTTTTAGCGAGAAGTGTTCAGGGATTCCTTAGAACTCTTATGGGTGTTCTAAAAATTATAATAATTAAATTTTCATATTTTGTTCTCTTATTTTTAACTATCACTGAAAGTATATCTTTTTCTTCGGTTATAAGTTAATGAAATGAACTTAAACAGAGTTTTGAGAATTTTTAAACTTACATCTCTGTGATAAGAAAGGCAAACTTAACACAATCTATCCACTAATATGTCTTACATGAATAACAGTTTGATTGCCACTTCTTGTATTTTAAATATACTTTTACTGAACAAGAAATATTACAGTGCCCTTTATTTAGTATATTAACTGCCTATCAGTTATCTATATATGCACTTCCCATGGATATCCAACACACTTGCAAAATCTCCAGTTTACTTATGGGATTTTCCGCAAATGTTGTGGAAACTTTGGGAAGAGCTAAGCCGCACGGGATGATTATGAAAAACTAGATTTTTCGCAATTGTATTTTGAATGGGTCTGTAGATTATACACATACATAAAAAAGGAAAGAGAATTCATGAAAAGAAGAATCTCTTAGAGAAGATGTCCATGAAACAAAAAGAAATTAAGAATTCCTGATCCACATATACATAAGGTGACCTCTAGTTTCAAGGAATGTTACATACAGTCATTACATTCTCTACTAGTTTCTTTACACGTCACTGAGCATCTTCTTACTAACGTCCGGGGTTGACAGATGCTCCGCACTGGCTCTCACATTGTACTTGTGGGCCCTCTTTAGTTTCCTTCTGCTCTCGAGTGTGGCCGAACAGAGGGTGAGGCCGAAGAAGATGCACCCGCCGAAGATGCAGAGCAGCCCGAAGGCTAGCATGATGGGCCCTACGACTCTCTTGGGATCGGACCGAATGTATCGCTCGTAGTTCTCGTCCGCCACGTTGGGGCGCACCTCGGTATAGGCTATACCAGAGAGGATAGCTCCACCCAGAAGCATGGCGAAACCCACTAAGATCACGCAGAAGGTACAGTAGCCTACTGTACGCACATTACCCACGCGCCATTTGTTGGTTGGGTCCACGGCCATTTTTATTGGATGCCTGAAAAAGAAATTATAAAAATTAGATCAAAAGATTTTTTTAAAAAAATAAATAAACATACTTGGTGATTGACTTGCTACCGGCTCCCATTTTGAATGGTGGACAGCTTGTTGATTTTTTCTTATCTCGGCTAGATATTTGAATGAACAATGTTTCTCAACTTTTCTGATCTGTTTCACATCGTCTTTACAACTAAATTTTTAGTCAACATAATTTCTACTGCGAAAAGTGATTTCTCCATCTGGTGTTAAATTGAACACACACATTTTTCTACACTTTTATTGGCCTACTAGAAATTACCCATTCGCTTCGCTGAGAATTTCTTGATGTTGTATGGCTGTATGTACTGGTTTAAGTTATTGATATCTAAAGGCCAACACACAAAGTACACGTTTCGAGCAATTTTTCGTCCAATTAGTGCAATTTTTACTTAGTTACCATAGCAACGGCTTTCGAACAACTTTTTGCTAGTGATCTCAAAAAGTTGTTCCAAATAAAAGTTGCTTGAAATTCCAGCCAATGGGGTTCTTCGGCGCCATACGTCATAAACAAGATGGCGGAGTCGATTTCGTCAAACGCATCAGATATGGCGTATAATATTTTAATGGTGTATAATATTTTAAAGGCGTATAATATTTTAAATAGAATGGTGCTCTATTTTTGCTTACGCCTATCAACAAAAGCGCGAGCGAAATAAAAAAAATAATTGGGATGTTCGTTTGCCGAAGCAGAAAAATCGGCAAATAATTTTTCAATGGGGAGATAGAGAGCGACTGACCTCAGAGCATGTCATTTTGCTTACGGCAACCCTTCACCCTCAGATAGGACGAAACATTGGTTCAAAAAGTTTAGCAAAAAATGTACGTGTGATATTGCCTTAAGTCATATCATTAAGCTTTCAAATGTATTGTAAAAATTCTTCTATCCCTCATCTCTTTTTTTTTTAAAAAAAAATTTGATTTTCTTAAGCTGAAGTCTTTATTTTTTGCACCCCGCAAACCTTCTTGGGAGTCTATCCTTAATCCCGATCTTAGAGAATCTACTCCACAAAAGAAACATGCTTAACGAATTTCAAGTCTGTTTGTCTAATCGCTCAAAAACGAGATTTTTTTCATCTAAAACTCCCCTACAACTTTCTTGGGAATCGATTTCCGTAAAATTCGTTCGTGGAGAGCTCATGCTAAATGAATGAGTCGCGTTTCCCCCATACAAACCCATAAATTATCTTTTACTCCCCTGTAATCTCCCTTGGGAGTCGATTTCCATAAAACCTGTTCCTAGCGGATCTTTATATAGCAAAAGAATCATGTTTATCATATTAGTAGCTCTAATAGTTTAGAAGTACACGTGAATGAGAGTCCCTTTTCTCTTTTGTATATTTCATTGTTTTTCGAATTGTTTATAAAATTACAATTTGTAATTATACTAAATATATTGCAAAAAATAATACAGTGCACTCCCATTTATACATAAAAATATCATCTAAATTATTCGAAGAAGGTAAGAGAAAAGAAAGTTTTTAAACTTTGCTTTTTTACTAGGATGTGGTAGGTGTGTTGAGATAGATGTTTCCAGCGGCGTAACAAAGAATATTATGACGCCGCCCCCTGCAAAGTGAAGTTTTGGGCCCCAAGCCATACTTGGTGTTAGTTGGACTTTGCCCCCGACTTGTACGTTACGCCACTGGATGTTTAAATAATGAAGAATGTTCTGCGTGCTTGCAATTTCTTTTTTATTAGTTGACAATAACAAGGCATGGAAATTTGAAGCGCTTGCACATTCCACATTTATTTATCTGTAATCATTTTGCAAGTCAAAAACCAAGAGTATAAAATTGCATAAAAAAAGTATTGGCAGTAATCAGATATATATTATATGTCAGGGAAAATGTAGAATATATATACAACATAAAACTTGTCGCGTTTTTAACTTTTATTTTACTTAACAAAGTAGAAGATGTAAACAAATTGCTGATCGTAGTTAACACCTTGTGGAAACATGAAGCTTGCAAAGAACCAGTTGATTATAACTATCTAAAAATAGTTTTCACTTTAGTATTCGATATATTTATATCTAAGTAATTCAAATTTAAGAGATATCCATTATTTCATAAACAAGTAATATAAAAAAAAGAAAATTTAAGTCAAAATTCCTACTTAGATCAACAAAGAAAAATTGTATTTTAGTTACTTTTTATTAAATAACTACAATTAACATAAAAATGTATATACATATGACATAATCACAATATTAAGTGGCAAAACACCTTTTAAATTAACATTAAAAATTTTTAACCACATTTAATTTGTAATTACGTTTTTTAATAAAAGTTGAATATATAACAGGTAAGAACTTATCTTAAAACCAATATAAAAGGAATGCTGACGTTTAACTAGCGTATGATTATATTTAAGTTAAAAAAGTTAAATCTTCATCACAAAGTTAAGAAAAGCTATTTAATATAATGGTGCTGCCATCTAGGGTAATAATATCGCGACTGAAATGTATCTCTCTTAAACTATAATTAATTCCTTAAATTAAATTAATATTTGAAAAAACTGTATTAACATCAAGTGTCATCCACTACAAGTTTAACTCCCCCAGGGTTGTACTCCCTCAAAATTAGGGTAAAACCGAGCAAAATTGTACTGTCACCTCCACGGTGCTCAAAGCTATGGCTGACGACCGGCGTAAAAATCTAGCCCATAGCCGCGATGAATTTTGTGGACCTTGATCTGATGTTACTGTCGATCAGGCGGCATAAGTAACAACAGCGACAACACAAGTTTTAATAAATGTATTTGAACTTGAGTGGTGAATGTAAAGTATTTTATTAACGATTGAAAATTTTGAACAAGATACATAAATATATATAGGGAGTGTGTGAACTAACAGTAGGAATTGAAAAATGAATATAAAATGTGATTTTAGAAGCAAATAAAATGCATTCCCTTAAGACTGAATTAAATAATTTAATTCATATAGTTAAATTCATTATTTTGTACATATGTTAACTTTCTTTTTACCTAAACAAAAAAATTTGTCAAAAAGTAATAATTATTATCCATTTTCGAAACGTCTCAATGTTTACTTCATTACACTATCTGATAACTAAAAATGGTATTGAAGCTATGTTATCCTCTTAAAAATTTATCAAAATTGATTAACCTAAAAACTTATTTTATCCATGACCTCACAAGCAACAGTGTAGTCACCATATATTCTGAAGGACATTAATGCCTCTAATTTACCTGCCTACAAAATGAGTTTTCGAGATAGCTATTTTCCTTCGAATTTTATACACATATTGCTTTTTGGATGCGAGAAGATAATAAAAAGATTACGCAAAAGTAATAAATGCAGTCAAAACGTAAAGAACACATTCGGAGCTTGTGGAAAGGACGATTTTAAGTATATGTAGCAGTCATTTTTCTTATCAGAATGTCATGCAATATTCATGCATAACATGCGCTTTATTTTTCTTCCAGTTGAAAAGCAATACAATTTATGAGCAACAAGTTATTCAAAATAAAAGAAGCGGGTTATAATATGTTTTATTACACTTGCAGAATTTTCTTATTTGGATGTCCATCATTCCAAGGAATTGAAAGGCATTCCGCTTTTTTAAAAAGAATACAAAGTAATAAACATTTTTCATTGAAATTTAGATCTTTAGGGTGAAGAATTCATTTCCTTTCATGCATATACGTATACTAGCCGTTACCCATCCGCTTCGCTGGATATTTTATGATGCCGTATAAATATATACTGTTTTATATATATATATATATATATATATATATATATATATATATCCGCTAAGAACGGTTCTTTTGGAAATACTTTCTCAACGGGATTAGGGGGCTATATTTAGACTTGAAATTTGGCCCGCATTATGAATGAGAGTATAAAAATATAATTTTAAATTCTGTTTTTATACGTAGATATATCAATATATATATATATATATATATATATATATATATTGATATATCTACGTCCTAGAATTAAAAATTCGATTTTACAGAAAAATATACTAATACATGTAACTCTTTCTCCTTGGTATAAAAAGGACATAATTTAAAATTAATATTTTCTAATAATCTCTCAAATTGAAGTAAAATGATTTTTTGCATTCTCGTAACCCAATAACTAAGTGCATTTCCTCAAAACGAATTTTAGTGGATCTCTACACCGTAAAATAAACATGCGGGCCAAATTTCAAGTCTAAATCTAATACAGAAAAAACGGGTTTTTTAATATCAATAGCCCCCCTAATCCCGTTGAGAAAGTATTTCCAAAAGAACCGTTCTTAGCGGATATCAATGCAACAAAAGAAACCTGCAAACCAAATTTCATCATTATAGTCCTAGTAGTTAAAAACTTAAATTTTTTTTCAATACACCCCAGTAACAATCGATCTTTCCTGGAGACGATTTCCGTAAAATCCATTCTTAATGGATCTCTATTCAACAACAAAAAAAAAAGAAACTTGATTAACAAATTTCAAGAATATGTGTCTAACAATTCAAAAACAGGAATTTTTTTTTGGAACTTCCCTTGACCCCTCGCAAACCCCTGGGGTTCAGTTTTCGCAAAACGCTGTTTAGAGGAACTCTATTCCATGAAAGAAACATGCTTACCAATTATCAAGCAGTTTGGTTTAATAGTTTAAAAACGGAAATATTTATCTATTACGCCTCTTAATCTCCCCAAATGTTTGTTGTTATTGTCAAAAAAATATGCACTTTTTAAAAGAAAGTTTTTGCCAAACGTAAAAGTTGTCAATAGAGAAGCGTATGAATTTTGATTGGCAGAAAAAACGGGATTGCAATTATTTTGTGACAATAACGTTGCATTAATTTAGTCCATTATATTTCTTTCACAACCTGAATTAAAGCTTCAAGTGGAATAACTAAAAAGTTTTTTTAAGACAGTAATTTCATCCTTCATTTAACACTTTGAAGCGCTGGATAGTTCTGAAAGGGGGTATCTAATTGCAATTACCTTTCCAAGAGCAACCTAATTATACTTTTAAAGGCTAAATTCTGTAAATCAAGTTGATCAATTCATCCGACTCATTTTCCAGAACGTCGACTAGGTTAAGCTTGTATGGACAAGCATTACCATCCATATAATCCAGTGTTTCTCAAAGTGTGGGGCGCGTCCCCCTTGGGGGTGCGATAACCCTACAAGGGGGGGCGAGCATATCGAAAATTTAAAGATTTAAAAAAAATAACCGGAAAGAAGTAAAACAAAATACTTTCTTCCATAAAAAAATACACAACACTGATATAATTTATGTTTATCATCTGGCGATTTTCCTTCATCAAATAGCTATCTTTGATCCCAAAACGAAATTAAAGAAGAAAAAACATTTTGTTTAATTTGGTGTATTTCCTCAATGAGAGATTTTTTTTATTACGTTTTAACATAAAATATTACTCGTTAAAAGAAAAAACGAAATCCAGACCCTGAGAAAAATTCTAAGAAGATAAACAATTCATCACTGTAATTATTATTGAAATACTGTACATTAGTTGTAGAAAGAAAAGGAATACATGATTCACTTTTCAGCCAGGCAGCATAATACATTTGCTGATCATTTGATTGACATTCAAACTTACTGGTACGGTTAGTTCTACATTAGGTCCGTTCCTTGAACAAAATATGACAGCTTTGCCAGCAAATAGCATTTCTGTAATATTAGTGAAAAGTGTCTCTGATTTGTGTCCTTTGAATCATTTTAGTTCAATATTTTTGGATTTTTTCTCAAATCAAAGAAAAATGAAATAGTCCTTGAAAGTCGGTAAGTATACTTTCTCTAAATTAAATTATTCACTGGAATTCCGATTTGAATCGTGTGTAGTAAAAATAATTCTAAATAAATGATTGGGGTGACTGAGTCCCCCCGCACTACCATTAGCGTTAGTGCGCGCTCGCTCCCGGCTTAAAACATTTTGAAGTATTTCTGCTTTAAATATTAAAAAGGAACACAATTATTATTCATCGGAATTTTATATTCTTTTTCATTATTTAACATTAATTCTAAGTGCTAATTCTGAGAGGTTTAAAATTACAGTTCTTTTAAACAGTTATTTTCAATTATAGCATTTATCTATAAAAAACATTTTACATTTTTTATACAATGTCGTGCACACAGTTTTACTCTCCTTACAGTTCAGCTATTATATCAAGAATAATGTTTTATTTTTTTAAAAAATGAACTCTTGCGAAGAGCCGGTGTTTCAGTCCGTATACGTTTATTGTAGCAGTACTGAAGAATTTATTTTACAAATAATTTCTTAATACTAAATTAGTGACTTCCATGGGCTTGTCTTGTAGAGCAGAGTTTTTCAAATTAAGGTTTAATATCAGAAATTGACCCTATGATTTATTTTTCTAATTTAGCTGAGATCTATATTTTGTCTTCAAAGCAGCTACCGCAGAAAATCTGGTTTAACAAAGATAGAATGTTGAAAATGGTAATAGTATACGAAGTGCTTTTGTTTTCAGTGCAGAAAATTCATCATCAACCTCTACCCCAAATTCAAAGAGGGATTTATTACAAAATTGCATTTTAATTTTTCACTGGATGTGAAATCCGCAAAGATTTCTTCTTCGAAAGTTGAGAGCCCTTCTGGAGTATCTTGAAACAGATCTCTAATCCACTCTTAACTTGCTACCAAGTTGTCCTCATCAAGAAAATACTTTTTAAAATTCTTTGCCAACATGGCTAAATGATTTTACATGGTTTTAAAAACAACTTTCACATGTTGTTCTTCGGATATGTAAGTTTTAATACATATCGAGCTGGGGCATTTTCCCCCATCATTTACTTCAGTAGTGGTAAATCCAAAATTTAAGTATTTTTGAGAATATTTCCTTGGTTTAATTTTCGGAACCATGCTCGTCTGTGTACTTGTTAATCCTTTATTATCGTTGAATATTTGCTTACGACTTAAAAATGTATGTATGATTTTGTTTTAACCTACTGCCGTAAATTATAATTAACGTGCAAATTAAAAAATGTACATTCAAGCTAGATTCGGTAGCTATAGAAGTATCGAGTCGACCAAAACTGACTGGAATTGTACGAGGAAAAGCATTTTTACATGTTTTGAGCAGACGTTCGATAGGTTACCCAGACTCACGCAAACGTACCCGATAATGCCAGATGTGATGGATATGATAGAGCGCAACATAGACTAGACCAGTGCTTCTCAAACTTTCAATACTAGCGCCCCCCTTTTCAATCACAATTTTTATCGCGCCCCCTTATACATTAATAATGTACTGAATGCAATAATAATGCACTTTGACGCTAAAGCTACTATACGCGATCTTAATTATAAACCATACAAATTAATAGCATAAGTATTACAGTTTGTATACTACTTTTTTAAAATAAATAAATTAATTAAGACAGTGCTTCTCAAACTTTCACTACTGGCGACCCAATTTTCATCGCCCCCCAATAATAATGTATTCAATGCAATAATAATGCACTTTGAGTATTAAATTTTGTATACGTTACTTTTATATAATATATATTTTAAGCAAATTACTTTTAAGTAATAATTATAATGTTATGTTATTTTTCCTTTCTCATTTTTTAAATTGGGACAGATTGCAAAATGACATTTAATTAAAAATTTATTTCGTCCATCATGCATTTCTAAAAGTACAAATGTCATTAGAACAAGTAATCTAAAAAATAAATTTTAAGTCAATTTTCCTACTTATAGGCCAACAAAGAAAAACTTATTTTAGTTACTTTCTATTAAATAGTTTAAATTAATACAAATATGTAATACATATGACAGAATCACAATGTTAAGCGACAAAAGAGAAAGCGATTTTCCTTGCAATTTTTCCTTTTCTTTTCTATATATGGGGTATTGAATATTCTTTTTTTGTTACTATTTATTCATTAATTAATGTAAGAAAATAGTAAAGTAAAGAAGAAATCACACACATTCTTAGAAATTAGGATGGAATTCGAACTACCGTCCTTCAGATTAGAAGCCCAGCGCGCTATCCATTGCGTTACAGGGGACAGCACGAAAAGTTTTCCTTTCTATAAATGCTTTTGGACTATAATTTTTGTTTGTTACTATTTATTCATTTTTTTTAATTTAATTAATGAATTAAAATTTGAAAGAACTGTATTAAGATGAAGTGTCACCCACTACAAGTTTTACAAAATGTATTTGAACTTGAATGAATGAATAGAAAGTATTTTATCAACGATTGAAAATTTGAACAAGATATATATGAGAGAGTGAACTTATAGTAGAAATTGAAAAATAGTCTACTTTATGTTGCGCTCTCTCATATCCATCACATCTGGCATTCTCGCGAGCGTCTGCGTGATTCTGGCCAAACTATCGGACGTCTGCGCAAAACATGTAATAATGCTGTACCTCGTACAATTCAATCAGTCTTGGTCCATTCGATGCTTCTATAGCTACCAAATCTATCTTGAATGTACATTTTATAATTTGCGCGTTAGTTGTAATTCACACTATTAAGTATTACTGCAGAAAATTGGAACAAAAAAATCATGGATAAATTTTTAAGTCGCGTAAGCGAACATTCGACGATAATAAAGCATCAACAAGTGCACAGACGAGCATAGTTCAGAAAATTAAATCAAGGAAATATTCTCAAGAATACTTGAATTTTGAATTTACCATTACTGAAGTAAATGGAGAAGAAAAGCCCCTGTGTGTTATTTGCTCAAAAATATTGGTAGCAGACAGTATGAAACCTAATAAACTTAAAAGACATTTCGAAACGCTTCATGGTGAGTACATTAACAAACCTCGAGAGTTCTTTGAATCAAAATTAAAATCATATGGAAAACAAAAACATTTTTAAAAAAAAACTTTGTCAGTGAATGAAAAAGCTTTACTTACTTCTTACAAAGTCTCATATAAAAATAGCCAGATGTAAAAAGCCTCACACTATTGCCGAAGAGCTTATTTTGCCTGCAGCAATTGAGATTGTAGAAACTATGTTTGGAGACAATTTTGCCAAAGAGTTGCAGTCCATACCCCTATCAAATGATACTGTTTCCCGTCGAATTGATGATATCGCTTGGCTGAAGATGTAGAGCAACAGCTTTTCGGTAAGTTGCGTGATAAATTGTTTTCAATTCAGCTTGACGAGGCAACGGATAGCAATAAAGATGCTCATTTCATTGCGTATGTTCGATTTTGGGATGGTATGTCAGCGGTAGAAGAACTACTTTTTTGTAAACCAATAAAACTTAAAGCAACAGCAATAGCATTATTTGATATTTTAAATAATTTTATAAACGAGGCAAATATAGAGTGGAAAAATTGTGTCGGAATATGCACCGATGGTGCTCGTACAGTGTCAGGAAGATTTAAAAGTATACAAGCACTTGTGAAACAAAAATCTCCACTGTGCATCTGGACACATTGTATGATCCACAGAGAAGCTCTGGCTTCCAAAGAAATTAGTCCTGGCCTGAATATTGTGCTAATGATAGTTGTGACTGTAGTAATTTACATAAAAATGAGACCCCTAAAATCAAGAATCTTTTCTGGACTTTGCAAAGACATGGGCGCAGTGCATTCATCGTTGCTATTTTATTGTGAAGCAAGATGGTTATCACGCGGGAAATTTTTACAACGTGTTTATGAATTAAGAAATGAAATTACCATTTTTCTAGAAGAGGAAAACCTACCGGAAGCTGAGAAATTTCGAGATAGTTTATTTCTGATGAAGTTGAGCTACTTAGTCGATATATTTGAGAAATTAAATGCATTGAATCTTCAACTTCAAGGATCAAATGTACATATGTTTGACACGAGTGATAAAATTAATGATTTTGTAGAAAATTAGAATTATGGAGCCGAAATTTAAAGCAAAAAAAAACCTAGAAATGTTTGAAAATGCGGATAAATGTGTAAAAACTTACAAAACTGAAGAACAACATGTGGAAGTTGTTTATAAAACTATTGAATATCATTTAGCTATGTTAGCAAAAAATTTTAAAAATATTTTTTTTGCTTAGGACAACTTGATAGCAAGTTACGAATGAGTGAGAGATCCATTTCAAAATACCCCAGAAGGGCTCTCCCCTACCGAAGAAGAAAGTTTCATAGATTTCACATCTAGTGGCGAAATTAAAGGACAATTTTGTAATAAAACTATCTTTCAATTTTAAGCTGAAGTAGATGATGAATTTTCTGAACTGAAAACAAAATCATTTCGTATACTTTTACCGTTTTCAACACCGTACCTTTGTGAAGCCGGATTTTCTGCGGTGGCTGCTTTGAAGACAAAATATAGATCTCAGCTAAATATAGAAAAAGAACTCAGAGTGTCAATTTCTAATATTAAGCCTTCATTTGAAAACCTTTGCTCTGCAAGACAAGCCCATGGAAGTCACTAATAATAATTAAACTTGCTCTTAAATTAGTATTAATAAATTAGTTATAAAATACATTGTGCAGTACTGATACATTTATAAGTACACTGGCTGAAGTACCCGTTCTGCGATTATTTTTTAAAAAATAATACATTATTCTTGATATAATAGCTTAATTGTAAGAAGAGTAAAACCAAGTGCACAACAATGCATACAAAAATATAAAAAGATTTTTTAAATGAATGCTCCTATTATAAATAGTTTAAAAGGAACTGTAATTTTAAGCCTCACAGAATTAGCATTTAGAATTAATATTAAATAAGGAAAACGAATGAAAAATTCCAATGAAGAATAATTGTGTTATTTTTAATATTTAAAGCGAGAAACCTTCAAAATGTTTTAACCCGGAAGCAGGCGCCCACTCCACACTAACGTTAATGATCGCGCGATCACTTCACCAAGTCACCCCAATCCTTTTTTTTTTTTATAATTATTTTTTTCTGTGCTCGATAAAAATCACAATTGCAGTGAATAATTTAACTAAGAGAAAATATACTTACCTACTTTAAAGGACTTTTTAATTTTTATTTGATGATTTGAGAAAAATCCAATAAAACTAAAAGAAACCGTTCCAAATGTGCGTGACTTTAATAAAGAACATAAATCACAGACACTTTTCACTAACAATACAAGAACGTTGTTTGCAATCAAAACTGTCATATTTTGCTCACGTTATTATAATTTTTCTATTCTTCGATGATCTACAAATAACATGTGTAACCTTTTCTTGCTTGTGTCTTTTGACAAGGCGAAGGGTTACATTTATGGCTTCTTAGTTTTCTTGATATCTTAATTTTCTTGATAGAGTTCTTTAGGCAGCATTTGAAAATAACAATTCAACTCAAACGTTTCATATCTATCACTTTTGTCATATTTACTTTCGCTATATCACGATTAATATGCATTATTTCATCAGGTTCTTCAATTGCTTGATCAGT
Organism: Trichonephila clavipes; assembly: GCA_019973935.1. NCBI lineage: Eukaryota > Metazoa > Arthropoda > Arachnida > Araneae > Nephilidae > Trichonephila > Trichonephila clavipes. Next base: position 206,031 of record BMAU01021375.1, on the reverse strand, counting down.
TTCATCTTCCTCCAATAGAGAGATCACAGATGCCCATTTTTTTATATTCTGCTCATTTACATTTATAAACCATAATAAGTTGTACAACACAGCAATTAAAACCACAAAGTTAATCGTAGGGGAAAGTATAGCATATTCATAGAAAATATTTTTTGAACAAAAGTGGTCGTGAAGGGAACTCGATCAAAACAAGTACCTTGATTGTAAAAAACCGTTTGCCACTCAAAAAAGAGGCATAAATGTGACAAATTCATTTTAGTTTCCATTAAGACTGTCATATCGGAGGATACTGTCAAGAACCTGTTAACGAATAAACAGTTTTACCAGAATTTGGAGTGATTCAGTGCCTCATGCGACCGTTCCCATGTAAAAAATGTATTCGATACAAAAACATCGATGTCAGTTATAAAAAAATAATTGAGTAAAACGTTTTTTATAATGCAATTTCAGATTACTCATAAAATACATCTTGGCCAATTAATCCTTAAAAGTGCTCAATATGCTTATCCATACATCATAAAACTCATTTACATGGGGGAAAAGCAACAGAAAAATATTATTTACAACTTTCCCAAAAGAAAAGTAGACGGAGTTAAAAGCATACCAGTAAGTTTGAAGGTCAAAGAGATGATAATCAAAAGTACTATTCTAGAGGTTACAAGAAACGTAATAAAAAAAATCTCTCATCGCAGGATTACAGCAAAGCAAACAAAATATCTTTTTTTTATTTTGTTTTGGGATCAATGATAGCTAATGATCGTTTGAAGTGGAATCTTTTGAAAATGGATGATATATATAATTTATATATCATCCAGATGATACCAGATGATATATATAATTTATATATCAGTGTATAAATGTGTATTTTTTATTTTATCAGAAAGCATTTTGTTTTACTTCATTCCAAAATATAATTTTTAAGCCTTTTATATTTTCAAGATGCTCGCGCCCCCCTTGAGTTTTGAGAAGCACTGGACTAGACTATTTTTCTAATGATATTTGTACTTTGAGAAATGGATGCCGAAGGAAATAAATCTTAATTAAATATATCATTTTGCGATCTGTTCCAATTTAAAAATTAGAGAAAGGAAAATAGCATAATAAGTAAGTAATATATATTTTAAGTAATTTTCTTAAAATATATATTACTTAAAGTAACATATACAAAATTTAATACTTATACAGTTTATAATTGAGATCGCATTGTAGCTTTAGCGTCAAAGTGCATTTTTATTGCAGTAAATACATTATTGTTGTACAGAGGAGGGGGGGTGCGACAAAAAATTTTGATTGAAAATTGGGTCGTTAGTATTGAAAGTTTGAGAAACACTGATATAATCCTTATAAAGGCCAACTTCACCCTTGAAAAAGTTAAAATATGACTCTAGCATTTCACCTGTATATCTCATAGCAATCACAGACTCTTTATGAAAGATGTGGAAGTATGTGCTCTCTCTCCCGATGAAGTTAAAAATCAATTGCAAGGTTTAACCTAGATTTATGTATGGATACAACGATTTCCTACTGAATCCTGCTCTAATTTCAATATACTTTGGGCCAAGCTAAACAGACTCTTCTGTCAGAACTGAGTGATACACAAACAGTAAATCTTCTTTCAAACGTACGAGGGATGATCCAGAAAATAGTTTACAAAACGAATGAACAATTATTCATGAACAATAAACGCAAGATACAAATGGAAATTAAGAGACATCTACACAATCACCAAATCTGTTTTGTCATTTATCAGACCGCTTGACCCATTTGTTTATACCATTTTGGTAGTAACCATCTTGGCCATTGAGCCAGCTCTCGGCAGCTGTTTGACCATCACTGTTTGAAGTAAGCCTTGTTCTGGATAAGTGTTTCTTTAATGCCGGAAAAAGGAAATAGTCATTGGGAGCCATGGGAAGAGGAGGGACTCCATACCTCCCACCTAAACTTTGGTAGCAATTCCTAAGTCTGGAGAGCTGTATGGGGCGCCACTTGCTTCCATATTGCAGTTTTCCACTTTCTCTCTGCCGGCTTCAAAAGAACGACACCATTTCGCTACCTGTTGCCTACTCATTGCTTCGCCCCCCGAACACTTCCACGATTTGTCTGTGAATATCAGATGGGGACACATTCTTGGCCCATAAGAATCGTATCAAGATTCGCACCTCTGTACGAGATTACTTCTCAAGATGTCTTGCGATTACTGTCGCTCTTACAGGTCTAAGTACTAACACGTGCCATTTGTTTCCACTCTGAGTAACAATATTCCCATCCACTATTACTACTTTCCAAATACTGCTGCTGGTAAACTTTTTTTTGGATCACCTCTCGTACTTCTCTTATGCTATAAGTAATCGTTGAAACTTTCGCTAATAAACCATATGGAAACATCGAGAAGCTGTTGCATTCTATAATATCTCGTTTTAATGGGAATATATCAGTCTTCATTTATCGTCATAACTTTAACAGCAGACGATTACATACCAGAAAAAAAATTAAATATAATCAGATAAATTAGAGTTGTGTGGATTATTGAATTAAAGCAGACGATAATAATATGGAAGAGAATTTTCAACCTAAACAATATCCATATAGCTACTGTATAATTTAAATAGCCAATTAAAAATAAGTTCAAATGGAAGAAATTTAAATAGAACTATCTTTTTTTACAATACGAAAAAGTATTGTTGCTATTTCATTCATCATCAGTATACATCCATATATAAACACGGATTTAATTCATATTTAACACGCTTTTATTTGCTTCACCTATATATAACAGAATCCTAGAACTCGATTTTTACCCGCTTCGAATTTTCGAATTTAATTCGAAATTTTGCACACTTGTCAAAGACCGATGACAATATAGTAATTTAATAATTTTGTTCCATTATCCTGATTAGGATCTTCAGGATTAACGATTTCCCATTTCCAGAACTCGCGACTAATTCCAGACACCATTTCCAGATTTGGCGAATAAAAGATTAAGTTTCAACCCTAAAGCGAAAACGCCCATAATTAATACAAATAATGATCTTTTTAGTGAAAAACATCATTGAATTTACACCTTCTTCCGCGTTAAATATTTCAAACTTAGCTCTTCCAGATATCCTTCATTGGCTGATCCTGATTGGCATTTTGCAAACCAGGTCGTATCGATGCACTGATAGGATGCCAATGGGAATACTAAATTCTAAGAAATGATGCATTTAAGATGAATTCATCGATGAATAAATGATAGTTTAAAAATTTAAAAAAACACGCTTTTACTGTATATAGATCGAACTGTGAAAAGAAAAAAATAATTCTTAATATAAGAATAAAATGATTAACAAGAAAATTATATATAATGTTACTGTGGTAAAAGCGTGGGGTGCTTTGTACAACATTTTTGCACTAACTCTGCATTTCGGAATAGGACTAGTAAGAAATTATAACAATTGATATCGAGCACCTCACGCTTTTACTACAATGACATGAATTTCTTCGTTAGTTATTTTATTCTTATATTAAGAATTATTTTTACTTTTTAGTTCTATTTACTACAAAAGTGTGTTTTTTAGTTTTTTTTAACTTTAATTTATTCCAGTAAAATTTTTATTAAGACATACTAAAACATCCTCCATATATTTATAAACTTCCTTTACTAAAGATTCATTTCTCTTGAGAGAAGGTCAAAAAGGTAAAAATGCTCTTCCAAAAAGGGCAAAGAGTGACTGTGATTCCAGGAAAAAAAGTATTTTATGAACGAGGAATCAACTTTCGCTTCAAAACAATGGAACACAGTTGCCCCGTTTAAACTGCGACAAACAATTCTTATTCATATCTTCTACTTGACTGTGAGTAGCGACGAATATTACATCTCTCATCCAAAGCCTATGACATTTTTCGAGAGAGAATTGCGCAAAAATATCTAAATAATTTAGCTCGGAGTAGATTTACGCGTTGAAAGTAATAATATATTTGCATGTAGTTTCCATATATATAAAAAGTTGATGTAATACTTCCCAATGTGTGTAAACTAGTGCTTCCCGTTTTAGTAATTAAACAGTTAACAAGAAATATAAAAAATTTTGAAGTCAATTCCTGCTTAGATCAATAAAGAAAAATTTTATTTTATCTACTTTTTATTAAATAGTTACAATTAATATAAATATGTATATACATAGGACAGAATCACAACATTAAGTGGTAATTAATTTTTATTCATTACCATTTAAGTATCTTATTGTCATCAAAAAACAATTGTGTATATAAAATTTAAGTTCAACTGAATGTTTTAAAACGAGAGAAAAAAAAATCTTTTAAAGTTTTGATCCAAGCCGCTATAAATGAAACCAACGTGGCTATATTTGTAATTCTTTGAATATGTAGTTTCAGTCAATTAATTTTAATTAATTATAATTAAATTATCGTATTTTTACCCAAAACAATAGTGTATACAAAATTTCAGCTCAAATGAGCACTTTAAAATGTGAGAAAGAAACCTTTCCAAGTTTTGACAAAAGTCGCCAAAAATGATGCCAACGTAGCTGTATTTGTAATTCTTTGAATAATTAGTTTAAATAAATAAATTTTTATTAATTATAATTAAATTATTGTATTGTCACCCAAAATAATCATGTATATAAAATTTCAGTTTTAAAATGTATTTTATTAACGATTGTGTGAAAATTCTCTCCACCAAGATAAATAAATGAATATATAGAGAGCGTGAGTTAATAGAGGAATTGAAAAAATATGTTATTATTTTATTAGTATCTTCTTCTGACGTCACTTCATTTAAAACTCATTTCAATATAACATTTCTGCTTGAATTATTCTATTTCCTTGTTATATAAATATATTTCCTATTTCACCTCTTATATTTTTTTTACCTACATTGGTTTCCTTTTTTTTCTCCAAAAATGAGTTTCAAGAAATAAATCTGAAAATTGATTCTATAAGATACTTAAAAATGAGGGATACATATTTAAAAGAGTTAATAACGTATGTGAATAAAGTTTAATAACAACAAAAAACTATGAAAATATTTAAGAATAGAAACTTATAGGTAAAAGTCAAAGATTGTGAATCAATCCATTTACTTTACAAAGAATTAAAAAAGAAAAAAAAGTATCTATTTTTCTATTTAACTGTATATTATGTTTATTAGTTCAAGATTGATAGATGTTGCTAACAATAAAATATATTTTTTTAAATCTTCTTTATATCATCTATTTTAGATAGAATGATTCTAATCCTTCATAATATCTCACTTAAGTATTCTCCCTAATTAAAGTTTTAAGCAGTTATTTCAGTGCTATGAATTCGTAAAATAAACAATCTATAGATATAAAGAAGAAAACGACTCACTGACTTATTACGATATCTCCGGAACTTTTAAACCTAAAAAGTTGAAATTTGATAGGAATGTTCCTTTCATGAAGTAGAGATCCGCTAAAAATGGATTCTGTGAAAATCGACCCCAAAGGAGAGTTGCGTTGAATCAAGAGGTGTTATGCATAATTATTTCCATTTTTAAACTGTTATACGTACAGTCTTGAAATTTGGTCAGCAGATTCCTTTCATAGAATAGAGAACCGCTACAAAAAGGGCATTTAAGAAAATTGGCCCTCAAGGGGCTTGCGAGGGGTTAAAGTGGTGTTGTAGATACACGTTTTTTCGAGCTAATAAACCTAGACTTGAAATTTAGCTGGCATGTTTCTTTCACGAAGTGGAAATCTGCTAAGAAAGGATTTTGAGAAAATTAACATCCAAGGGGTGTTGCGAGAGCATTTTGTATTAAAAAAATTCCCCTTTAAGAATAACTTAACCTATAAACTCGAAATTTAGAAAGAATATAACTTTACGTTACGGGGGCGTTATAGATTTTTTTTTTAAAAATCCCTTTTCTCAGCTATTTTTTTATTGAACACTGATAAATGATTTCCATGCACCACAAGTATCAAAAAGGGTTTACAGAAGTAAATAAAACAAACAGAATAAGATATATAAAATCAAAGTAAATAACAAAGCAAAAATGTTACGGAGTAATGAAATAACAAAAAACAAATAAGTTACAAGAACAAAAATACATTACAAAATAAAACAATTACAAAATAAAACCAATACAATGAAGTTACAAAAATAGAGAAATGAAAAATTTACAAAAATTTATAATCATTCATTATATCAATGAAGATACAAAATAAAGTGAATTAAGCTTTACTTGAAACAAGTTGAAAAAAATTAGGAAGCCAGTTGAGAGAGAGATTTTAAGAGTATGCAGTTTGGCTTTCAGGAATTTTCTCTCTTTCTTAAATTTTAAACATAAAAGGATAAAATGCTCCACACTTTGATCTCCACCGACATTACAGTCACAAAGTTTGGAAGATCACAGGTTAAATCTATTGAGGTACACTTTAAAATTATCGTGGTCAGTAAGGAATTGGGTGATTTTATAGTTAGTAAAAAAGTGATCACAAAAGATAGCCTTTGTGAATTGGTTGGAAAAAATTTTTTTGCCAGAAAAGACTTCTCAACTTTTAAATCTATAGATTTCAAATGTTGCAAATAGGATTTTTTGTTGAGCAGAGTTATGCTAAAAAAGCCCTTTTTTTTTCTTTAATTTGCAATTCGCTTAAATTTAACACATAAAAGAACTTCTTTTTCCTTCAATATCTACTGTCTTATTTTTCAATTCACCCGTGTGAAGAACGGGTATACTAGCTCTAGTATATATATAAAAGATACTACACATACAAAAGGAATTTGGAAATATTTCTTTAAAAAAATAACAAATATATATTGAAAGTGTGGGTTTGGTATTTTATAATGATGGAACTTTTGAACATTAAAATTGCACTAAGAAAATAAATCTAAGCAAAGGGATATTCCAGAAAAAACCCGAAAAAAAGCAATAATTAGAAATATATATATATATATATATATATTACAGTGTATAGTTGTATAATTAATTTATTATATTATGACAATATTCATTATTATACAATCCTTTTTATCATATAATGTTATAGTTTTTTTCTACTTTTAAAAAATTGATTAATAAATATACCAATGTGTGCTTTTCCTGGCTTTAATATTATTTGTGAAACACATTTATATATGGCTTGAATCTTTTAAAATCATCACAAAATTTTTAGTACTTATTTATTTACATTTCTATCGATTATTAAAATATTTTAGAGTAGATCAAATTATGAATTTCAAATCTTTAATCAAATAACATCTAGATAATTTGTTACATTCAGTAAAATGAATTGAAATAAAGTATAATAAAATCAATACATTTCATGAGCTACACAATTATAAAGAGTGTTTTTTTTCCAGGTATAAAAGTTTAAGTTGGCATTACTTTCCAAGATGGTGACCGATTTAACAGCTGTCAAGTGATTTATTCTCAGTTTGGTTTGGCAATTCATCAAACGATCATCAAGCAAGGCGTAGATTCGTCGAATGGGCCCAAAACGAGATTGCGTTGTTCCCGATTTTCATAAGCGAGTTTTGTTTAGCGATGAAGCGCACTTCTGGTTGAGTGGCCACGTCAACAAGCAAAACTGCCGCATTTGGAGTGAAGCTAATCCACAAGTGTATGTCGAAACACCCTTACATCCAGAAAAACTGACTGTTTGGTGCGCTTTATGGGCTGGTGGAATCATTGGTCCGTACTTCTTCTAAAACGATGAAGGCCACAACGTTACAGTCAATGGTGATCGGTATAGAGCCATGATTACTAACTTTTTCATTCCTGAATTGAACAATCATGATGTCCAGGAGCTGTGGTTCTAACAAGACGGCGCAACATGTCACACAGCTCGTGCCACAATCGATTTATTGAAAGACACGTTTGGTGACCGCCTCATTTCACGTTTTGGACCTGTGAATTGGCCTCCAAGATCTTGTGATTTAACACCGCTAGACTATTTTCTGTGGGGCTATGTAAAGTCATTGGTCTATGCGGATAAGCCACAAACGCTTGACCCTTTGGAAGACAACATTCGCCGTGTTATTGCCGATATACGGCCACAAATGTTGGAAAAAGTCATCGAAAATTGGACGTCCAGATTGGACTACATCCGAGCCAGCCGTGGCAGTCCTATGCCAGAAATCATATTTAAAATGTAATGCCACAAGATTATCTTTCGAATAAAAAGAAGTTCATGTCAATCGAATAATACATCGTTGTTTTATTGCGATTTAAAGTTCTATACCTCTAAAAAAACACCCTTTAAAATTTCTAAGATTTAATTCTATCGAAAAGCAGTAAGAAAGAGTGAATGTGTGAGGGAATATTAACTTTGCACTATTTAGCTACACGAGGGCTTCTAAATCTGAACTATGGTCAAGTGACGAGGACGACATTTGAGCTGGCACCACCCTCTCCTAATTTCCACACGCACCAAAGGGAAGACTTTTGAGCCTAGGCAGATTTAACGTGAATCGCCCCCTCCTACATGGCGGTCTTTAGCGGTACTAGGCTCGAACTCATGACACATTGATCACGAGTCCATTACCTTGACTACTAAGCTACCACGGCCAAACAGTAATATAGGGATGCATCAACGAAAAAGAGTTATAATGAATTTAATATTTCTTAATCGTTATTTATTGAAATTTAATACCTCTTATATGTTCTCTCTCTCTCTCTCTCTCTCTTGGGTACCTTATATTTCGCTTAAAGCATCTTTTATTTACAATCTTACCAATACATTCTTACATACTTTATAAATACAAAATTAAATTGAGAAAAACTAAGAAGATAAATTATTAAATTACAAATAAATTGAATATTTTTCGAGGAAAATATATGTGCGATATAAAACTAGAGAATCGAAATATCGATTGAAAGGATAAAAAGTTTCAAGAAAAGCATTATTGGGAATTTATTTAACTAAGATCACTTAAATAAAAGAATATTCAAGCAAATAGAAAGAGAGGAATTAAAAGAAAATCAATTACTAAGAAATTATACGAATTAAATAATAAAATGAATAAAAAAAACAGAACGTAATTTTTAGAGGAATTGTAAATGTTCATATTATTACCCAAGACACTCATATATTTGTGGTCTTAAAAAATAAAGCATATATATAATCCAAATGCTTTTAAAACTAAAAAATATTCAAAAAAGGAGGAAAGAGATTAGTTTTAGGAATGATTTCGAATCAAGTTATAAGAATTGTTTCAAAAGAACGTTCCATAAGTTTAGGATTCATAATCTGAGCATTAAGATTTCAAACTACTCGTAACTGTATTGAGATTGATTTTTATGAAAGTCAGTGAAAAATTATAAATAATAGTTCGGCTATTATTATGAAATTTTATTCAAATGTTTTAAAAACTTTGTTGCAATACATAACATGTAAAAAGTTTTATTTGCTTATTCTTTTTCAGAATCCTTCAACGCATTTTTTTTTTTGAAATTCTTGCTGAGTTTTAAATACAATCACAAACGGAAAAAAATTATGTTGTAAATTATTCTTAAAAGGAAACAAACTACAGAAGATAAAACGAAGTGATTTGTCTCTTTTCTATCTATGACTTTGAGTCTTATCTTGGACGAATTTCCAAAAAAGTGTATAAGAGATAGTGGTGTTATAATGGTTCTTTTACTATGATCGATATTTGCAACTAAAAAACAGGGATAATTTTTCCAACGAATTATTTTTCTGGATAATTTTTTTACCAATTAAAAAAGTCTCAAAGAGTATTAAGCATTAAAAAAATTAACGAAGTGTGTTTATTATTCGTGGATCGAAATAATAATTACAGAAGTGAAAAGAATGACACAACAGCTCAAAAAATAGAGTGGCAAGTAGAAATTTTCTATAACTTTTCCGTAATGTGGTAAATTCATGGATCACATGATAACCACAATCACGTATGTTCCTAACTTCGTTGTTGCCAACTTTTTCTTTTTTACAGAAATTCTTTTTAAAGAAATTGATATTTGTCAACAATATAACGTACAAAAGTAAGCTAAAATACACTTGAATTAAAAATACATGTATAAAATTTAAAAAATTTTCAATTTATAATTTTCTGAAGATTTTTTATTCATATTATTTGAACATCTTTGCCCAATTATTATATTTGAAATTTTATCTAAATTTTACAAGCAGAACAAATCCAAGTCTACTGTCAGTTTTGAATTCAATGGAGAGCACGAGATTGCCTTTATTATATGACCGGCATGAATTGAGCCCCTTGCAATGTTTTGTCTCCTGGTGAGTTTTTTAACACTTATATTAATTCGTATACATTGTTAGTTACGAAATGAAAAAGGATTATTTGTAATATTCAGTAGTTTTCAAACATCGTTTGATGTGTAGGCTCAAAGTACATTAGTTATGAAAAAGTGTACAAACTTTTAAAATTAAAAAGAATCAGTCCCAATTTCATTTTTATACATTAAAATTTTAACTTAAAAGTGTTTTTATAGAAAAAAAATATAGTTATATAAACATTTTACAGGCAAAATTATTTTTTACACATAATTGAATTAGATAATATAAGTTTTTGTTGAGTGTTTATTCATTTCTAACAATTTAAAAACAATAAACGTAATCCTCCAATAACAATATTCAAAACGCAAGCGATTAAAAAATTTTGTTTCTCAAAATTTTAGAGTTGCAACAGTTTTTGAAAAGAAAATACTACAAATGTAAAAACTGTAAAAATGCTTTTAATTTCGTAAGCAATTTGTACCATCTGTATGTAAATGAATATACTCAGGAATTTTTAGAGGTTTTTTTTTCTACTTTGAAATAGTTGTTACTTCTGAGGAGTTTGGGGCACAGAAGTAAGCTTGTTTTATGCTAATGAATAATCATTTTCACTAACTTTAATTTCTCAAAGGTTAAACACGTACATTTAGCAGAGAATTCCGTGATCCAATTCAAATCCAAACATTTATTTATCACGGAATTATTGAATTATTTCAACCAAAAATAGTTCAATACAATCCCTTCCCCTCCCCAAAAAAATTGTTTGTGTCATTTTTTTCTCTCCTTCGTCAAAGGTGTGGGTTTTTTGTAAAACACTTTTAATAGTTAATATTGAAAATTAATTAAATTATTTTAGGCTTTTTTCATGCCGAGAAATTGGATAAGCTGATAGAAAGTGGCATCCACATAATAGGAAGGTCTATTTTTAGATGTCTATTAATTACAATGATTAATCGACGTGTTCCTTTGAATTAATTAATTTCATCTGAATCATAAATGTGATTATAATTTTGTCCATATGCAGTAAGAATGGAGAAAGTTATTACTTCGTGTCCCATTTTATTTAACACATGGAGGGGCATTAATTCGATCTCGATAGACCAGTGAACCGTCAAGACATTTCGGGGTTAGCACTTAGACCTAAAGAAATTAGCAGTTAGTAGAAATATTCAAGATTGGCTGCCAGTATGCAGACTAAATCTTTTACTGACTGCAACTACGAAAATTAACTTTAGATGAAAATGTTTTATTTTTGAATGTATTGAATTGTTTGATAAAATAAATACATCAGTTGATATTATTACATTTGTAGTCCTCATTATTAAGCTTGTGTCTTGAGTTTTGATTTAAACATGGTCTTAAAAGTGTAAAATAATTTTATTGTCATTATACAGGTAAGTACATATTCCATATTTATTATTAAGTTATAATAAATATTATTTTTTTTATTGAAAACAATTATAAAATTCCCGTGCACCACAAAGTATCACACGGGGCTTACAGAAGTAAGTATTAAACACACATTCAAGGGAAATAAAATAATTTTAAAAAAATTGAGTTTAAGAAGAATTACAAACATTTACAACAAATTCACAGAAATTTTTGAAAGCACTTCTGGTGAAAAAAAGTTGGGGAAAATTCGGTGGCCAATTAATGTTAAGTCTCTTGAACGCCAGTCTTATGATCTTTCTCTCTCTGACATACTTGGAACACAGAAGGATTACATGTTCTACATTTTCCTCGTCACCAATATTACAGTCATAGGAAGATGAAGGAACTAAATTAAATTTGTGGTGGTGGTGGGACTAATCTCCAACTGGTGTATTGAAACTAGACCAGATCCATGAGTCCATACATCTGTACAAAGTATAAGAACAGCAGGGGGGATGCAACAACATCCTCACAGGAAAACCCCAGACATTGCAGAATAAATTAAAATTTGTTCAAGTAGCTTTTGAAATTATCATGACCAGTGAGAAATTGGGTTATTTTGTAGTTAGTGTAAAAATGATGACATGATAGTCTCTTATTATTGGCGGGAAAAAATTTCTTTGTCATGCTCCCTTTATTAGAAATGAGATACTCTTGGTTCCAAGACCTCACCATTCTTTCTTTCGTGATCTTGTAAAACGATTTAGGAATATTAACGTCAATGTCAATTTTGCGCTTGGTTGCAGCTTTTGCAAGCCAATCGGCTCGCTCATTCCCACGAACGCCCGTGTGTCCGCGAACAAATGCAAAATCTATTGAGATGTTTTTATCTCTTAGGCTTTTAAGTTGCTTTTGGATCTCGACGATTATGTTGTTAGATGAAGAAATACATTTAAAAGAATCCAAGGAGGAAAGAGAGTCAGTACAGATGGTAATATTGTAAACCTTTTTCTTATCTCACTACACCTACGCCACTGGATGGACCGCAACAACTTGAAAAAATCAGAAGTAACCCATTCCCTGGAAAAGTTTGTTCTCCCCTGATTTAACAAATGTGTTTTTAAAAGTGAAAAAGGTTAGTTGTGGTTGGCTGATTTTAGCTGGGCAAGGGCTATATTTAGCCAAGCTGAGTCTAACACTTGTTAAATTTATAGTACAATCAAGTGTATTGTGTAAGTAATTGTTACAAATGTTTATTTGTAATAAAGATGTAATGAGTGAAAAGAGGAAGTCAACTATAAGTATTGTTTAAGGAAAAAAGCTCGAACACATATACAGAGAGAGAGAGAGATTGCTAAGACATCCCGGGCAGCATCATTCATGTTCAGTAAACACAATTGTTGGCTCATGAACTGAAGCTGCGCCGATGTATTTAATTATTTTTTATTTGTCACATGTTTCTGTTAATGTATAGTATCTGGCGAAAGATTTGTTTTGTTTTGCTTTATTCGCAATTTGTTCTTATTGGAATCGAATCGTGGAATAAAGTTAGGTGTTAGGTGAAACTTCGTTCTTGTGGAATTTTTAATGCTAAAATTCTTATTCTTATTAAGGGTTTACAACTAAAACTATAAATGTTTTCGAAAAGGGAACTTGACGAACGTAACTTTCTCAATTAAACATATTTTCTGAGGAGGAAACTTATCGCGGATAAAAAAACATTTTTGGAATCATTAAAACAAGTCTTTTTATATTCGTTATTTCTTAACTTAAAACAAACAAAAAAATGTTTGATACACAATTTTGAACAGAAAGTTTTAACCATCAAGGGGTTCTATCTAAAAAAATACACGAAGATATTTTCCATATTTCGTATAATTTTAATATGAATTCAGATATGAATGACATCATAGTTATCAAGAATTATTCTTTAATTTAGTACAAAAATTGAAATAACTAAATAAGAAATTCCGTACAAATCTCATTTTAGAAAAAAGTGAGATTTTTTTAAATAACTTTACAATAGATTTAATAACTGAGACTAATCAATTATTCTACTTGTAAGAACAAACCATATAAGTTTCCTGAACACTATTCCAGAAATCAAGATTAAAGAGTGGAATTAAATGAATAACTTAAATAAATTAAAACAAGGTCACCTCTGAGCTGGAAAACCCCATTCTTCATATCTGCAATGACAGAGGGATCTCATCATTGCTACATTTAGCCTAAGTCAGCTCCCATTAAGTTGAAAAAAAAGTCTTCGTTTCTAAGTAAATTTCTGCTTTAATGGCAAGGTTTATAAGGATCACACATAATTCTAAAAAGATATTGTAAGCCTCTGTAGCCTAGCGGTCAAGGCAACGGATTCATGGCATGCATATCATGAATTCGAGTCAGTACCGCTGAAGATCCGCCATGTAGAGCGAGCCAATGCGTGTTTAATATATCGACGCTCAAATGTTCTCCCGTTGGTTTGGTGTGGAAGTTAGGAGTAAGAGGTGGCAGCTCAGGTGTCGTTCTCGTCACTTGACGATGCTTCAAAATTAAAATGTTGTTGTTGATGATGCCACCTGATCGGTAAAGGCCAGATCGAGGCCCACGAAATTCATCATGGCAAAGGGTTAAGTGACGCCTGTCGTTAGCCGTAGCTTTGAGCACCATACTGGTGACAGTACGATTTGGCCCGTTTCCACCCCACTTTTGAGGGAGGATACCTGGGGGTGATCAGGGGCCTCCCACCTCTCTTCCCCTTCCACAACCACACGAGAGGACTTGCGACTTGACGGCTATTTATAGTACTCCCATGCCGCGAAGGCACTATACATTTACAAACATCCATGTCTTCTGCGGGTTTCGAATCCAGACCCTACGGCACAGCAGTCAGCGTCGCTAACCACTATACCGGATGGGCGACAAAATTAAGAGGTTCTTTGCCAAAAGCGCTCATGTAGTTGAATAGTGCGACGTTAATACTCACTCACTCACTCTAAAAAGATATTAGCAGACCTCTTTATTGGTATCCCTTTGGTGGCTAATATATATGGTAAAAAATGTACTTAAGCATTATACGTCGACCAATTTCTCCCAATCAATGCTGTCAATTTAAGTATGTCCACAAATGTTGTTTGCTCGGGAATGGGTTTTTACAATTAGCTGCTTACCGCGGCATTTGGCGACATGTTTTGATTTCACCCATTGGTCGATAGTATAGTACATAAACACCATAAAAATATCAACGAAACACTATGGGGAAATTAACCTGCGATATAAATTATTTTTGTCAAAAAATTCTCTCTCTCACACTACTCTTTATATTAAAATAATTATAAAGCACAATTTTTGAAAAATATCCGAGCCCGGTCTAACTGAACAATTTTAAATCCAAAATGAAAAAATAATACATGCTACACATTATTTTCACAACAAAAATATGATGTAATCTCAGTATTGCGCAAATTTAGTTTGATATAAAAATGGGTGATTTAAGGCAAATGAAAGAATAATTTTAGACTTAAAACTGAAGTATAACAAAATGAATATCAAATTAATGTAACGGTAATAATACATCTATCTTCAAAAAAATCAGTCGCAATCAAAAGTAGACAATATATTTTTTCACCAGATATAAAATATATAGACTTTAAATCATTTAAATAATCAATTCTTGATTCAGAGTTCCAATTCTTTCAAGAAAACCTGTCATGGCAAGGATTAAAAAAAAGTTAAGTTTGATTTCATATCCGAAATTAAGAAACATTAAAAAGTTAAAAGTAAATGGGAATAGATTTTATAAAAAAAATCATTGTTAATAAATGTTTTTATCTGAATAATTATTTAAATTATTTATTAATTTTTTAATAAGTATTACATAATTCTAAAAAGTATTTCAATTAATTAAGTAAGATATATAATAAGATATTGATTTAAATACAATTCCATTGATCTCCATAAACCTTTAATAAATATCTTCCGATGTTCTTATTTTCAATTTTTTTTTATTTGTACTAATTAAATATTTGTCGTTCCTTTTTTGTATTTTGCAAAATGTTATTCGTACAATTCTTAAGCAATTCATTTCTTTCTTCCTGAAACCTTACAGCTATTTTTAAAAATTTTCAAGTTGGGGAAAAATGTCATTTCTTGGTAATAAACGATTTTGTTTAAACTTGAAATTTCCTTTTGGTTTTTATTTATTATTTTGAAATATATTTTCATTAGATTTGATTACATATAAAAATTTTTTTTTTACTTTTATCTCATTTGAATAATAATTGTTGAAGAATTAGGTTAGTGAAAAATTCATCATTTTTATCTTATCTCTTTAAAAGAGATATAAAGGCTTTAATGCATAAATAACTTCTCTTACATTTTTATAAGTTCTAGTCAAATCAATTTCCAAATTTTTCATTTCATTTCGGTTCGTGCAACTCAATATTAAGAATTAATATTTTTAAAAATTAATAATATTAAAGGGAGTAAGTTATCCCCCCACAGACAATTATACTACTTACATAATAAGTTAATATCAACCTAACTATGTTACCAGCAAAATTGATGATGGCTTCATGGTGATGAATGTTTTAAATAAATATAAAACTAGTTCCTTCAAAATCTACGATATTTTATTTAATTAATCAAATTAAAATTGGACTTAACTTATTTTTGTCTAATTTATTGGAAACATGGCTAGATACAAAGTTAACCCAGACATTTTTATTAATTAAATAATTTACTACAGAAAACAAAATTTAAGGTATTGCCTCAATATACTGAACATTTTCCCGCTACAATTATGGTTATGTAACTAATATTTAAAAAAAAAGAGTTCAAATTTACTTTAATAGGCTATAAGTCTAGAAAATATAGAGTAAACCACTAGTTCTGTTTTTGAAATTCTATGACGCATTTCAGTTTTCTTATTGTGTGGGCGATCGCAGATAAGTTGAGAAATCCGTTGCAACCGGAAGTATTCATGTTGTTTCATAGGGTGGAAAGCTACAAAACATTTCTCTAAGCAAATAGTTGAAATATTTATTAATTTAAATTGTGCCTATATACCACTATTGTGAGACAAATGAACAATAAAAAACGAGGAATTGAATTACGCAAGCCCTTAAGAAATATTCTATTTACTTACATTTTTATTTCATCAAAGTATCACTATATTAAATAAAGCATTCAGTCAAAATCAAAAATTTTTAAGTTCCTTAAATCTATATTAAGTAACACAAATAATTTTAATAGAAAAGTTTATTTTTTGCAAACTTTCTATCTTCTTAAATAAATATTTCCTTAACTAAACACATGTTTTTATACACACTGTTTACAGCATGAAGGTTGACGCTAAGCTAAACACAACATCATTCAAAGACAAAAAAAAATCAGAACGTTCTAAAAATCCCCACAAATGAACCTCTTAAATATTTTGAAATTTTACAAGCCTTAACATGCAACGGTACTTCCAAAAACATACAAGCAAAAAGAAGCTTGTAATAATTGCTTTTACTAAAAACTGTTACTTTCTTAACAATATTTCTTTTTTTGGTATTCAAGCAAAAATCTCAACTAAAATCACACTTACCTTGTCAAAAAAGTAAATTAATTATCCAAAAGAAATAGTCTTTGTAAAAATGGCGAGGATTCGTTCTGTGTTTCTATGCAGCAGCGACATACCCCTTATCATTCACTATTTGTTATGAGTGTCCTGCGTCTTATCAACATCACTCAACTTTTTCCACTCTATGATAAGGTTACCTGAGCGACCGCATTTTTGGCGAGCTCAATCACTTTGATATCAAAAGGCACTATCGCCCGAGACAAGGGTTCACCGTAAGGAACTGAATTTAGTAATGCTGAACTGACTTGGACGATATTTTGCTCATTCTTTTTTTTATGCCTTGAAATTTCGTTTATCGAAATTTGATCTATTACAATATAAACCTAATTTTCAGGTTACAAGTTTCACTATTCCAATTCTACCGTAGCAGTACATCTAATTGCAACAGTGTCAAAATGAACAAGTATTGAAAGGAATTTGATCAATCAAGAATTCGTGTTTTGTAGTTTCCATACCGTTATAAAGGTCGCATTTATCTTGTTTCAGAAATTGGCTTCCATAAGATAGAAAATGATAAAGAAAGGGGAAAATTTTAGTGAAGGAAGATTTTATTGGCATGATCTACGAAAAGTATTCTTCCTTTTCCTGTGTTATTTTTTTTTTTTTTTTTGAGTAATTCTTTCTGTAACCATTTAGGTGTGTCATCCCTTGAGCGGGAAAATGGGTTTTTTTTTTTGCCGCATGTAATTAGAACAATCGAATACCAAATTTTCAGTTTGTCTGTCGATATTATTTTTAACAAAGACTTAGTCATAAGGTATGGCAATCGGGAAAAAGTACCCAAAGTAAAGTGACTAAAAAGCCACCTAAAAAGTTAAATGACTATTTAATCATTGTAATTTATTTTCGAGTATAATATAGAATTATGAAGAAAATGTAAGTTTGAATTTTTTAAAAAAAAGATTATTTGTATTCTTCTTGATTTAGTTTCATGATTGTGAATTTTTTTAAATGTATTTTATGAGAACAAGAGTATGTAACTTTGGAGAAGAGATTATTTGTTAGAGCAATAAATCTATGTAACCATTTTTACATTAAAACCATAAGTATGAATGTTTCCAAAACAAAATATGTCCTTTTTTATTTTCATTTATTTATTACGAGGGAAATTGAACTATCTTAAATACAGAAAATCGTACTGCAGATTAAAGATGCACTCTAACACAATTTTGAAGGCCCTTTTTTTCTGATTTCTTCCTTGATTTTTTTATAAACTATTTTATTAGCCATTTTAAAATACGTTAGATCCTTTTTATCTGATGATTCATTTTAACTATTCCTTTAATTTAAATTTAACCTTTTTATTACGATCATTCTTTAAATCAATTTTTAGTGAAGAAATCAAAAAAAAATTTAATACGTCAGAGTTATAATGCAACATTTTCTTTTGTTTTTGTAAATGTTTTGTATCGTTCCTTATTTAAAATGGATGAATAATTTACCCATCAGACTTAAATGATCGTCTTGTTAGGATTATTTTGTTCGAAAAAAAAACTAGTATTACATGAAATCTCATTAGGCTTATTTCGTTCTACAAAAATTCTAGTTTTATATAAAAGGAAAAACTGCACACACCTTTATCATATTTTGCAAATTGACTTGAAATGTTAAGTTTCAAAAAAATTAAAATAATTATATTTAAGTTTTTTTCTATTGAATATTTGTCATCGAATAAAAATGAAATACTCGTGCCTGTTATTTTTCATAATCTCGTGCTTTTTTTTTTATTAACTTGAAATTTTGTATTGCTGTTCTTTTACGAATAATTTAAAGGATTTCAAAATATGAATTAAAATTTAGAACACCCTAAACTTAAAAGTGAAATCCAAAATTGATTTATTAATCTTTCATTATTCTCCATTTAATTATACAAAAAAAAATTCATGTTTGTACTCTGTAGGGGTTGATTTAACCCATTTCTAAAATTGATCTTTCGACATCTTTCGCAGATTTTAATTCTGATTCTTCGAACATTATGCATTCCTCAAAAATATGAATTCATTTTATATATAACACTTTTACAGCTGTATAAACATTTTTTAAATAGCCACAGAAAAAAGAATCACATTTTACCAATCTGGGTCGAATCGATACATGTTATTACCATTTGTAATAATTTTTATTTTAATAAATGGCCAATAGATGGCATTAGCGTAATGAAACGCAGAAACAATGATATTTTTAAATAGTGTTGCCCTTTGCTCATCTGCAATTAGCATGCTAGACGTGCAGAGTATCATGCGTAATATATGACCAATCATTGTCGCAGAATAATGTTGCCTTGATCACATAATGTAAAAACATTGCTGCTTAAAACTACTGTATTGATTTCTTAAAAATTCAAGAGTAAACTTAAAAATTTTAAAACATAGTGTTTATTGCTATTTCATAAGGAGAAGTTGGAAATCCATCCATTTATATCAGCCCACTCTCCAAAGAATCATACCGCACCAAAACTAAAAATTTAAAGTTAAAACATGACAAGAGCAAAACTCACAAATTTATACAATCACAACTTAAGAATCGAAAACGCAAAAATCTATAGCAGTGTTTCTTAAACTAGGGGTCGTAGGATTTGCAGCTGAGGTCTCCCGAAAATGTTAGGATTTTAAAATTAATCTTATTACAAAAATAATTTGCAATAATGTGTAATGGTAATTATTAATTACCATTAATAATAATAGTAAAATGTTTAATTTTTTATTTAGATTCATATCGGATGGGACTGTGAGTACCAGCATCCCAACTTTAATCCTGCATAGCCATAATTAAAAATAATTGAGCACATCTTTCCCATTGATACCTAAATCTTACATATACCGCTGTTAATCCCTTGTACGGTCATTTTTTTTTTGTCCAAATGCTTCAAAAACAGGCACAATTTTTTGTATTTTTTATAACTGAACACCATACTAATTCCCCCCATCACCACCACACACACACACACACACAAACAAGTAATAAAAAAATGTAAGTCAATTCCTACTTAGATCAACAAAGAAAAAAATTTTTTAGCTACTTTTTATTAAATAGTTTCAATTAATATAAATATGTATATACATATGACAGAATCACAACATTAAGTGGTAATTAATTTTTATTAATTATCGTTTAAGTACCGTATTGTCATTCTCAAACCACAATCGTGTCTATAAAATTTCAGTTCAACTGAATGCGTTAAAACGTGAAGAAAAAACCTTTTTCAAGTTTTGACACAAGTCGCCAAAAGGATCGCTAAGTCGCCAAAAATGGTACCAACGGGGCTGTTTTTGTAATTCTTTAAAATAAATAGTGTTTTAACCAATTAATTTTTATCAATTATAGTTAAATTACTGTATTGTCATTGCAAATAATCATGTATATAAAATTTCAGCTCAATTGAGCGCTTTAAAACGTATTTTATTAACGATTGAATGTGGAACGAATTCCACGAAGATAAACAAATAAATATAGAGAGAGTGTGAGTTATATAATAGTAGGAATTGAAAAAAAATGCCGGACAAAAGCATTTTAGTACCATGGACAAACTACATCACCTTTTCAAAATACTAGCACTAAATAATACACCATAAAAATTAAAAATAAGCTCAAATCAAAGAAAGAAAATATCAGTACCTGTACAGTGTACGGACAAATTAGCTGCGGCAAACTTTCAGTAGCCCGTACGTTGTACGGGCAAATCGCAAAGGGACACAGTACGATTCAATTGGCAAAAATCGGTCAAAAAATCAAATTTAATTTTTTAGCCTAAACTCTTTTTATATGGTTTTCTACAAACTCACAAAATTTGAAAGGTCTAAGTTTAAAAAAGGCAGAGTTATGATAACTTTTAAGTTTGTTTTTATTCACATTCTAATGGCAAATCAAAATTTTAAACTGACTTATCTCAGAAAGATAAAATAATTAGTTTTTCTTCATTTAAAATGCTACAGGTTTTTTTTTATTGTGCCTAATACTAGGAAATTTCTTTCTCTTGTTGCTAATAGTACATGGAACAAAAGTTGGTATGCATTTTTCAATCAAAGCAATATTTGTTTTTTTTAAATAATTGAATTTACAATTTACTCATTTTTTAAGGAGTTTTCAATAAGCATTCATAAAAATGATTAGTATTGTACTAATACTAATCATGTTATCGCAAAACCCATGCCAAATTTTGCTACAACATAGTTAAATATACTGGTAAATCACACAAATTTCAAATATGTACGTTAATTTTTTTGTAGGAGTAGCATTCTAAAATCACTCCATAAGTTTAAACTTTTTCCCTTAAAAAATTAAATGATTAGCTTTTTATGAAAATTTGAGCACAAAATCTGTTTTACATCATACATATAGGAGGCAACCAAAAAAATTATGAAAATAATTAAATTAAAAATTTTTATGTAAATCGTACCATGTCCCCTTAAGGGGTTAATAAAAAGTGATGATCTCAGAAGGGAATTCAAAATGACCTCACTTAATATACAGATTACAGTTCATGTATAACTTACCGTGATTTTTATTTTGCTACTTAATTAAAAATTTTATATCGTTATATTCAAAGTAAAAACTTATTTCGGGTGTTCATTACCGCAAAACAATAATACATTGAAATACATTTAACACGAAGACGCTTAAGACGAAACATCGGTTAACGCGAAATAATACAACAGTCCCGACAAACTGCTGTGTATATTTTCGTGCGTTTTTCCCTCTTAACACGAAACGTTCCTGGGAATGAAGAAAACACGTAAAACATCAACCGAAGTTTGAGAAAATTTTTGTATTATTGGACTGTCCTACCGTATCATCAAGGGAATTCGTTGCGGTACATGATGATAATGTGTGTACAGCCCCAATTTTTTATGACAAAGATATTTTCTAGTTTGTTCAAAGCTTAAAAAGTACCAGTGGAGTGGATTTTAATGAAGAAAATGAAATGAAAAATACAGCTTCTGTTCCTATGTCATCCGAAATGAGGTTTGTTTTGTTTTTCATAAAGCTGGAACATTTTATATTTAATTTCATTAAATTCTTGTGAATATTTTTTGTTTCATTGATTTTTATTAAATGCATGCATATATACATATCTATGTACATAAAATATACTCTAATAAACTTAATTTTGTTGGTAAATGGAGTTTTTTGCAATATCCTTTAACACGAAAAAATATTTCAGTCTGTAAGGGCGCCCTTCTTGATTATCAGCGTGAGCTAGAGGTGTAGGAATAAGTGAAGAACTAGAAGCCGCCATGATCTTAATACGACTTTATTAAGATCTTTAACTTAAACATCTAACAGATTAGATAATCATAATATATGTGAGAGAATCTAAACACACACTATTGTGGCTAAACACACAATATATATAATACCGAAATAACGTAACACAGTCCACTATCAATACTAACTGGCCTAAGTTCAATTCCTAGACTATCACAGATCCGAATATTAAATAGTCACTCCTACCTTAATGTCTAATGAAGTAGCGATCAATATAATCCTAGTTGAAGTTGCGGTTCACAAGAGTGCAATGGTATGCACCTCGACCTAAGGGCTCTCTGTCACGGATAGCTTCTGTTGGCTGTCACTTAACCTTTCCAAAACCTCTTCACGCTTGAATCATGGATTATCATAACATTCCTCAAATTGCCACCTCGCTTTCTCTAACTTCTGATATTTAAAAGCTTCCTAATTTGCATATTTCCATCACGCTTCACTTCTTGGGTTTGGTTGAAAAAGAGTTGCCATTAATTCTGGCCCCAAAGAACCCAAAGGACATATTAAAGAAAAGACGTGTGAGCCCGTCACAAGTCCCCTCAGTTTATTATTAAGCGATTTTCAATGTATGCTATAAATGAAATTCATAAAGAGGTACCCAAGTGTGTGTAAACAGCGCAATGCTTATGAGGGTGCAAAAACTTTTTGTACAAATAATAAGGTTGCCACACTGAAAAGTTTAAGAATCTCTGATCCAGAGAAAGAGTCGGCAAATTTTCAAGAGAGAACAGCCGCACACACACATACACAGAAATTGAAGCAGGAAAACTAAGGTATCAAACGGTCATTTATACGCATATGCGGGCGCAGGAGGACTGCAGATTATGACTCATGCTCCAATTAAAAACAATTTCAATTATATAATATTTTACTCAAGCTAATATTTTCATTCCTTCAAAAATTTGAGAGCTTTTGAAGACATTTTTATTTCCGTTATTCAGTGCAACGACTACAACCATTATCAAATCAACATAATATTGGAAAATAAACGTTAAAGCTTCAGGAAAAAATTTTGCTAAGAAGTTGTTTAACAACTTCTTATGCAGACTCAAAATACTGTTGACATGAAAAAAAAATTGTTGCCATAAATATGTAGAACCACAAAAGTGGAAATCAGAGCATGTTCAATTTTTTCTTCGAAGAATATTAAATCTCTCCAGAAATGACATCCGAAAATTTAAAACAGCAGCCAAATTATCATTAGAGTTATCTTCCAAATTCTTTAATAATTCCATAAATTTTTCTTTCCATAACTCTGAAGATATTCATTCAAAAAATTCCATTTTAAAATTATCAACTTGACTCAACAATTGACAGCTTTGTAGAAATGTGTAAAGGGCTGCTAGGAATTGTACCATGTGCGAAATGTGGCACGCGTGCTATAGGCTGCCGGCCCCTCTGCTGTAGAACTACAACAATAAGCTTTTAGCTCAAAAATTTTTTCTTTTCTTTTTAGTAGAACATGGGCATGAATTTTAGTATATATATATATACATCGTATTACATATTTTCATTTAGATACTTTTTAAAAAATGCATTATATATTTAAACATACAAAATATTTTACCCGCATATATATATATATACATGTATATATATAAATTCACAAAACATACACAGTGTGGCAAATAAGTTTTAAGACTCGTCCCAGAGCGTAGGTTGTAATGGTGCCAGGAGTGCAAATGCGCATGCGTCATAATATCCCTTGTCTTCTGACACTCAGCGAACAAGTTGATGGCATTTAGTTAAGTAGCTGAGAGAAGACGAGCGTTCATTGCAGAAGTGAATTTCTTTCATGTTGATTTTTTAAGATGGAGAAAAGAGTTTTAACCAAATTTTACGCAAAACTTGGTAAAAGTGCTTCGGAAACATACCAACTAATTAAACAAGTTAATGGTGAAGATTGCTTAAGTAGATCAAACGTTTCTGTGTGGCGCAAATGTATTTCAGATGGAAGAGATGGGATAGAATACGATCAGCGTAGTGGAAGACCAATTTCATCTAGAACACCTGAAGTTATTGAGAAAGTATGACAAACGATCACTGTACGTCATTAAAAATGAGGAAAAACTCTTTGAACATAAACAAAGAAACAATTCGAACCATACTGCATGAAGATTTGGGCAAAACAAAAGTGTGTGCGAAGTTTTTTCACACACTTTATCCCTTGAACAAAAAGCAATGAGAAGTGCACATTGCAAGAGACATTTCATCTGCTGAAAACGATCAAAACTTCTTGAACTCCATTGTTACTAGTGATAAAACCTGGTGTTTCCAATATGACCCTGAAACAAAACGACCAAGTGCCGAATGGAAGTCAGAAAATTCACCGTATACCAAAAAACAAGGTTGATTGATTGATTGATTGATTGAATATTAACGTCGCACTGTTCAGCTACACGAGGGCTTTTGGCGACGGACCACGTAATTTTGAACCATGGTCAAGTGACGTGGATGACACCTGAGCTGGCACTCCCCTCTCCTAACTACCACACCACACCAATGGGAGGACATTTCAGCTCTCGACAGATTTAACGTGCATCGCTGCCCTACACGGCGGGTCTTTAGTGGTACTGGGCTCGAACTCGTGACAAGGCAAGCCACGGTCCGATACCTATACCACTCGGCTACCGCGGCCCCGAAAAACAAGAAAAATCCCATCAAAAATCAGAATAATTCTTATTAAATTCTTCGATGCTAGGGGTTATTATTCACAAAAAATTTGTTCCAACTGGACAAACAATTACAGGTCAGTACTATTTAGCTGTTTTAAAGCGTTTAATGGCCAGAATTCGTCGCATTCGTCCAGAATATCGGACTGAAAGCAGTTGGTGTTTGTTACACTACAATGCATCCAGTCACACCTTCCTTGTTAGTCGATTTTTGACAAAAAATAATGTCTGTGTGTTGAACCATACACCATATTTACCTGCTTAAGCAACCTGTGACTACTCATTGCTTCGGGGAAAAAATTCTACAAATTTATAATTTTTAAAATTCTTTTCATATATAAAATTATTTTCGAAGTATTAGGAACTATGTAGAGCAGTGTTTCTCAAACTGTGGGGCGCGCCCCCAAGGGTGGGGGGGGGGCGTGAGCATATCGAACATAAAAGATTCAAAAAAATTTATTTACTGGAATGAAGTAAAACAAAATACTTTCTGACATAATAAAAAAACACATTTACACTGATATAATTTATATATATCATCTGCAATATTACGTCATCAAAAAAAAAGCTTCTACTTCAAAACCTCATTAGTTATCTTTGATACTATAACCAAATAAAAAAACATATTATATGATATGCTGTAATCCCATGATGAGAAATTTTTTTTATTACGTTTTCTTTTCAAACCATAAATGCTACTCTTTCAGAGAAAAAAAAAACCAAGACCCATAATCAAAAAAAAATTTTTAGGAAGATAAAAAAATGTATCACTGTGTTATATATTATTGTCATCAGCTGTAGGCAGCAGAATGTATTTGCTGCGGTTTGACCTTCGAACTTACTTGTACGGTTAGTTACGTCCCTACTCTTATGTATTTGTTTTTTCATTTAGGGAAGTTGTAAATAAACTATTTCTGCTGCACTTTTTTCCTTTTAAAATACTTTTATGATTTTTGGAAAAGCACCGAGAGCACTTTGAAGGATTACTAGGCCAAGATTTATTTTTATGAGTAGTCCCAAACATATAAAGCATAATGAAAAACGTTTTACATAGTTTTTTTAGAACATCCATATTGTAATAAACACACTTTTAATCCGGGTGCGGTCACGCCGAGCAACGAAATCGGTAATTCTGGCAAAACTGTAATTGTTACCAATGTCCCGGACACTATCCTCCTGTTTGACAGTCTTAACGTCAACTAAAGTATATTTGTCACATATCTCCCTCTTTTTTGGGAGTGACAAACGTTTTTTTACAATCTTAAGGTACTTGTTTTGACTGAGTTCCCGGTGTGGTAACTTTTTTTCCAAAATATTTTCTGTCCTTGAGAGTAGGGGTGAGTATATTTTTTCTTAATTAAATTATTCACTCGAATTACGATTTTTATTGTGTACTATAAAAATAATTATAAACAAAGGATTGGGGTGACTCAATAACCCCGCTTGACCATTAGTATCGAGTGCGTGCCTGCTCCAGGGTTAAAACATGTTGAAATCTTTTCGCTTTAAATATTAAAAATAATACAATTATTCTTCATCGGAATTTTATATTATTGTTCATTATTCAACATCAATTCTAAACGCTAATTCTGTGAGGCATAAAATTACAGTTCACTTAAAACTAATTATAATTTGAGCAATCAATTAAAAAAGTCATTTTACATTTTTGTAAACATTGCCGCGCACTTGGCTTTACTCTCCTTAAAATTCAGCGATTATATCAATAATGTTTTATTTTCTTATAAATGAACTCGTGCAAAGAGCAGGTACTTCAGCCGGTATACTTTTAAAGTATCAGTGCTGCACAGAGTATTTTATAACTAATTAATTGGTACTAAATTAAGAACAAGTTTAATAAGTATTAGCGACTTCCATGGGTTTGTCTTACAGAGCAAAGTTTTTCAAAGAAATGATTATGATTAGAAATTGAACTTCTGAGTTATTTTTCTATATTTAGCTGATATCATATAATATATTTTGTCTTCTAAGCAGCCATCGCATTTTGCAATATACTCCAATTTAAAAATTTGAGAAAGGAAAAATAACATAATAATTATCCTATTACTTAATTTTTTTTTTGCTTAAAAGTAACATATACAAAATTTAATACTTATATCATGAATTTGTACGGTTTATGTTAAAGTTTGTTGCTTTAGCGTCAAAGTGCATTATTATTGCATTCAGTACATTATTAATGTATAGAGGGGGCACGGTAAAAATTGTGATTGAAAAGGGGGGCG
Organism: Trichonephila clavipes; assembly: GCA_019973935.1. Lineage (NCBI taxonomy): Eukaryota > Metazoa > Arthropoda > Arachnida > Araneae > Nephilidae > Trichonephila > Trichonephila clavipes. The sequence goes on along the minus strand of BMAU01021375.1, from coordinate 178,643 downwards.
CCAGTATTGAAAGTTTGAGAAGCTCTGATGTAGAGAAAAAATGTTTTAGTTCCTTGTATGTACATATATTCTGTGTACAGTGGCGCACACAAGGGGGGAGACCGGATCCCCCCAAAGCCCTTGATTTTTTTCCGATTGATTATAATTCTAAGTATATAGTACGCAAAATGTAATTATTTGTCATTAATGATTAATTTTATGAATTAATGCTAATTATTTATTCAATAATTAGTTTTTTCTTGTTCTTTGTTCCCGAAAATCGATAAAATCAAAAGGAGCATGATATAAGAATGGTGAACTTTCAACCCCCCTCCCCTTGAAAATTCCTGTGCGCGCTACTATCCGTGAATAAATATAAAGAATTTGGAATCGTATAATTCAATATCTTTAGCAATGTACTTAAAGGTATTAATTTGATATTGATACGTTTCCCTCCAAATTGTTTCAAATTTTCTCCAAGTTGGACGATAACATTACAATATGGTTGTCTTGATTTTTATCGTCTTGTAATTTGTTTGCTGTAATGTTTATGTATATGTTATTTTTTTATTGGTTTATTTTTATTGTGGGGTAATTATTAATTTCGAGCGATTTGATTTTTTAAGAAATTTAACCATTTCTATACTGGACGCTATATATACCGGGTGGGCAAAAAGTCCGTAAAAACTTTAAAAATTCATAAAATCCGGAGAAATGAACGAAAAAAAAACTGTTTGCAGGATCAGCATTAGTATGTCACGGAATTTTTTTAAGCTAGAAAAAAATTAATTTGAAAATTATCCGGTAGGTGGCGCTTTTAAAAGCGTCTGTGGTGGAAATATGCAAATTAGACGGCTATAAAAACCTTTGCTCTCAATGAATCCACATTCATTTCACCATTACAAACAGTGAATATGAACAAGGATGCTCAGTGCGCCGGATAAAGCTTTGTTGGTGAAGTTATTTTACATGAACGAGGAATCAGCGACCATTGCCTTGCGTAAATTCCGAGTTCAGAAAAATGTGAAGAGTGGAAAAGGCCCTTTAACACCTGCAGGTCTCTCAAAGCTTGTTAAACGTTTTGAGGAAACTGGAAAGTTGGAGGATCGAGCACGAGCCGGACGACCATGCTTGAAAGAAGCACGTGCACCCTGCATTGCTGTCGAAATGGAAGCGATTGCGTCCAAAGCTGCTTCAGGGACCAGCAGTGCTCGTGAAGCTGCCAAAAGATTGGACTTACCACCATCATCTGTCCACAATATTCTTCGTCGAATCCTCCAGCTGTACCCAAATTGCAATCAAACTTTTACCAGCAGATACGTGCATTTGAACTTTTGGACATCAGGATCCCCCCACCTGAATCTTTGGACAGATGAAGCTCATTTATCGCTTCATGGTGACGTTAACAACCATAACTGTCGCATTTGGACGACCTCTAATCCACGTGATTACACACAGAAGCCATTGCATTCCCCAAAAGTGACAGCATGGTGTGGTTTCACGGGTTCATTTATCATAGGACCCTTCTTCTTTGAAACGCAGTGCCCAGTAAATGGATGGATAACGGAAACGGTAAATACTCAGCGTTATCTAACGCTTCTGCGGGAGACTGTCGTGCCATGTTTAATTCAACGAGGTCAGATTTCGAATGTCACGTTCATGCAGGATGGAGCAACCAGTCACACTGCTAACCTGGTTAAGGCATTCCTGATACAGACGTTCGGGGAAGACAGAATCATTAGCAGGCACTGCAGGTACCCATGGCCTCCTCGGTCTCCAGATTTAACACCGGCAGACTTCTGGTTGTGGGGATATTTGAAATCTCGCGTGTATCTATCCGGTCCATCAAGTCTGTCGGAACTGAAAGATGCGATCCGCAGAGAAGCATCCTCCATACATCCGGATATGTTGCACTCTGCCGTTGCTGGATTTGTCACTCGTCTGGAATGTCTTCTCCCCTGTGGTGGTGGTCATGTGGAACATATTCTGGTGTAATAAAGTTGTGAATTTTTTCTGTTTATTATTTATGCATTGTTTCTTTGATTTGCGTACATCAGCGCCACCTATCGGATGATTTTCAAATTATTTTTTTCTAACTTAAAAAAAATCCCGTGATATACTAATGCTGATCCTGCAAACAGTTTTTTTTTTTCGTTCGTTCATTTTTTCGGATTTTATGAATTTTTAAAATTTTTACGGACTTTTTGCCCACCCGGTATATATATATATATATATATATATATATATATATATATATATATATATATATATATATATATATATCGATAGATTGATGATTTTTGGGTACCATGCAGTGGCGTAGCTAGGTATCCAAAGTTCCTGGAGCAATAAAAAAAATGAGGGCCCTATCTTGGTTGAGTTTTATTCAGTAAAAAAGTAAAAATATATGAAAATTTTAAATATGCAAAACTCTCTAAATATATATTTTATAGCACCAGCTCATCGTCCTTTGTAGAATATAGTAAAGCAAATTACATACTATCATGTATATCAGTTTTTTTGTGTGAGCTTTAGTGATCTCCCAGGTTCGATTTGATACCTTGACACTCGTAGAAGGCTGTCTAAGAAATTTGACAGTTTTGGACGATTTTTGTTTACTATATTCTCTTTCTTGGGGTTGTTTGCGCTTAAACGCTCCACTCGCTTTCTTCTTTTTTTTAACTTTTTTTTATCCTTAATTTGAATTTTCTAATTTATACAATATAATTTGTAAGGACACGAGCTTTTACTGACGTTAAAAAGAAGGAGAAACGTAACCTTACGCTACAAAACATCGTTAGACAATCCCTGGCTATTTATTTTTTCGGAAGGATCGAACTTCCCCACCAGAAGGCTTAGAGTTACAGAATGGTCCACCGACATGGACAGAAATTGAGACAAAAAAAAAGATGCATGAACAAGAAAATGCAATTCAAAATTATTATAATTAAAAAAAGCCTCTATGGGGAGGGGACAAAATTATACCAGTCTATTGCAGATTCGAGTAGATTGGGAAATTCTGAAACAGGGGAAGCTAGTTTATTATGATCCATATTGTCATTAAAAATAGAATGTAACTAGGAAGGAATTGTTTCCTGCGTAGATTTTTCGAGATGCAATAAGTATGGTAAGATTTTTATGGAGTTTATTTTCAAGTAACAGTTTATATGCAAAATGTAAAAATTAAAAATAATATAAACTTTTTTCGCTAAGTTAAATTCGCAACACTATAGAAACAACGGAAAGAATTTAGAGGAATTCTTCCCATGATTAAAGTTATGTTGAATCTTTTACATTATAACTTGTTGCGGGAGAAATTATCACAAGTTCGGCTTGCTTGGGGATCAGAGTCCGAGAGGCCTCCCGAGCTTGAAAGCCTCGGTGCACGGTACCACCTAGCCCATTGGTAGCTATGCCACTGGTACCATGTCACCTTAAATATTATAAAAGACAATTTTATTTGGAGTGCAACAGTCTTGATCGCGATTGCTGCTCTAGTGGCAACTCTCCTTCCCTTCCTGCGCTCGCGTATGTGGTTCTTTATGTAAATGACTCTTTGATGCCCCTTAGTTATCTTCTCTTCCTTATAACTTGGCGTTTGCCAAAAGTTTGCCAACCACTGCCCTGAGGAAAATAAAAGGCATAAGATCCCGCTCAATAAATAACTCTGTGTGTTTCTTTCGCAATAGATTTTCTTTTTATTATTTTCAACACCTACATGTGATGGTATCCCCTAGGATTATATGATTTTCTTTCATATTAGCTTCTTGGTACCGTGTATTATTTTCGTCACGAGAGAATGCTCAGATAAAGGCTGAAAAGCTGTTGCATCCCAAGCCAATCTATAACGAGCAAGAATGACGACTTTTGTAAGACTCGATTTTAAATTTCAATTTTTACACAACCAAAAAAACAGCATTAACTTCCTCATAAAAGTTTGAAAAATGGCCCTCTGGGGCATACTGAGAAAGGATTTTGCAATATGTACCTGCAGCACTATTCATTCTAAAGCCATCCATAAATACAGTATAAGCCATTCTGGTTCAAGCTAATTATTGTCCAGCAGTGACAAATCGTTTGCTTTCATAATAATATACAATGTACATTTCTTTCTATTTCATCTGTTTTTAAATTGTAGGGTATTTCAAAAATCCAGCGGGTTAACAAGTATGTTGATATTTTCAATCGGAATATTTAGATTTAAGTCCTCCAAACGCCCTTCAGAAATTTCGATTGGCGAGATCTGAGTTTTAAGGTTACCCGTTGGTCGACTTAGTATCCAATTTGAGTACTGAGATGCTCTCTGTTAAGCAAGTATATTAACCTCTTGTTTCTTTATCTCAATTGCAAAGGAAGGGTTTGAAGTTAAGCATACTGTAGAGCTTCTATTGGGATTGACATAACTACTCCTAAGATTACAAAGAGAGCTTTATTCTAAGCTCTATGTATGATATTCAATTCGGTCTGTGCATCCGAAATTAGAATTTTACTCGACCATGTTTAGGAACTAGTTTTCTCGTATATGGGTGCTGTTAGTGAAATTTACCCTCCTTTTTCTCTAGCCAGTCTCTTTAAGGTAGGTCATCTTTTTCAACTCTAGTCACAATCCATCGGATATGTTCAGAAAATCTTAACTTTATGTGTTATACGACGCTAAGGTACTTTGTTCTGCTATTTCCATTTACACTCACGTCCATAAATTAAGGATAACTCAGAATCACATGAAAATTGAACTCTAGACTAAAATATTCACCTGTAGAATGATCACACACATCTTCAACAATAATATGAAAATTACAGGAAGCCACCAGATGATTCCGATAGCACGTCACAATGATGACAGTGTAAGACAGAGGTATATAAGGAATAGTGACAAAGAAGTAAAAATGTTCACAAGCGTTTTCTAAGCCACTCGGTGACATAACAGAATAGTTGTAACATAAAGAATGCATATTTATGATTTTTTACGTGGTAGAAATATCGGAAGCATGGAATGTGAGTATACTCAGATGTAAGTATCTGAGGAACTTAGAATCACCCAAAGAGTGTCATCTCTAGGCTTTTGCAACTATTCCAAAATGGCGGAATGTCAGTAAACGGATACAGATCACCCTCGAGTTACAACTCCGAATGAAGACCGATGTTTGGCAGTAACTCCAAAAAGAAGCAGACGGTGTAGAGCATCCAACCTATCTCGTCAGCTATCATTAGCCACAGGTACGACAATTTCAAAACAAATCATGAACAGATGTTTGGGACATATTGGTCTATCTGTTCGCAAGCGTCTGAGATGTGTTCCGCTCACGGCAAGTCACTGTCTCCAATTATTGGCCTGGAGTAGTGAACATGCAATGTGGACATCATCACAGTGGGCAGGGCTCATCGCGTTTTCCACTAAAAACTCCTCTTGGTTTCTTTGGGGCCGAAAAAGGAAAATTCTTTAAAACCAAATCCAGAAGCGAAGCGGGAATATGCAAATTGGAAACCTTTCAAATAGCAGAAGTTTAACGTAAGCGTATGTATGACCTATTGGGAAGTGATTATGCTAGTCTGAGTTTAAGCGCGTGAACTAAAAGAAGAGAAGAAAGCCGTTATTGAGTGTGAAGCTATCCGTGACAGAGCGATCAAGTCAAGGTAAATACTATTCCACGCGAGATAAACAAAAGATATTTAGGATCTGAGAGGATTGTGGTTAAGCAAGAGATTAAGGTAGGATAATTCTGTTATCTATTAGGACTGTGTATAAGTGGAGATTAGGAATAGGCTGGAAGATAGTGATTAAAGTCACGCTTATTTGGTAATACGTGTTGTGTGTTTTCTCACCTCAGATCCGCTAAGTTATAATATAAATATTATCATTGTTAATGTATAAGTTAAGATCTTAATAAAGACATTTTAAGATCATGGCAATGCCTGGTTCTTCCTTCACTCCCACACCTCTAGGTCACGAACATAACTTAGAAGTAAGGTATCACCCACGGGCGAATACCTTACAATCTACATGTTCAAAACAGAACCATGACAGGCCAAATTTATAGGGACATCATTACGTTTGTTTAGGAGTACCATGAGCACAGAATTTGCATTTATTGAGGACAATGCCCGTCTTCATCAAGCAAACATCGTAAACGAATGCCTTCAATCTGAGTTTATTACCCCCAATAGAATGGCCAGCATTCTCAGCTGGCTTGAATCCGTTACAGCGTGTGTGCAACATGCTTGACCATCGAGTTTCAGCCCTTCAACCACCTCTTACATGTGTACCGGAACTTCGGTGAGCATTGCTTGTTGTGTGTGTGAGGGAAGTAATCTTCCTCAATATCATCTCGATAATTTGATACTCAGCATGCCTAGGTGTTGTATGGACTGTATTTCATCGTATGGGAGCCATACAATGTAAAGAGCGTTTTTTTTTCAGGTATAGAAGTTTAAGTAGGCATTACTTTCCAAGATGGCGACCGATTTAACAGCTGTCAAGTGATTTATTCTCAGTTTGGTTTGGCAATTCATCAAACGATCATCAAGCAAGGCGTAGATTCGTCGAATGGGCCCAAAACGAGATTGCCGTTGTTCCCGATTTTCATAAGCGAATTTTGTTTAGAGATGAAACGCACTTCTGGTTGAATGGCTACGTCAACAAACAAAACTGCCGCATTTGGAGTGAAGATAATCCACAAGTGTATGTCGAAACACCCTTACATCCAGAAAAACTGACTGTTTGGTGCGCTTTATGGGCTGGTGGAATCATTGGTCCGTACTTCTTCAAAAACGATGAAGGCCACAACGTTACAGTCAATGGTGATCGGTATAGAGCCATGATTACTAACTTTTTCATTCCTGAATTGAACAATCATGATGTCCAGGAGCTGTGGTTCCAACAAGACGGCGCAACATGTCACACAGCTCGTGCCACAATCGATTTATTGAAAGACACGTTTGGTGACCGCCTAATTTCACGTTTTGGACCTGTGAATTGGCCTCCAAGATCTTGTGATTTAACACCGCTAGACTATTTTCTGTGGAGCTGTGTAAAGTCATTGGTCTATGCGGATAAGCCACAAACGCTTGACCATTTGGAAGACAACATTCGCCGTGTCATTGCCGATATACGGCCACAAATGTTGGAAAAAGTCATCGAAAATTGGGCGTCCAGATTGGACTACATCCGAGCTAGCCGTGGCAGTCATATGCCAGAAATCATATTTAAAATGTAATGCCACAAGATTATCTTTCGAATAAAAAAATTCATGTCAATCGAATAATACATCGTTGTTTTATTGCAATTTTAAGTTCTATACCTCTAAAAAAACACCCTTTATTAATTATCATACCAACCGTGCAATATAAAGTTTTTGTAAAGAGACTATTTTTTGTAATTGCTCCAGGGAGCAAAAGTCATTGTTTAAATGAATGGTATCACACGTATGCCATTTTTTTTTTTCTTTATCTTTTGTTTAATAAATGAACTTAATGAATAAGTTCCGTTTGTTTTGTTTTTGAATCTTTATTTCCCACAGCTAATATTATCCTTAATTTATGGATAGTGCAGTTTGGTATTATCAGTGTAAAATTCAAAGTCTGTGGTACGACATGTCTCAAAGTGAAAAACTGATGCTTAGCTTTTGATGTATTAATTGTCATATGATTATCCACAGCCCAAGACTGATGTGCGGCTAATTACTTATCCATGAATTAGGCCAATCTTAGGCTGCCAGTATTTAGACTCTATATTGTTCTAACTAGTCTTGACATCTCTGAGCTAAAAATCTTCCAATTCAGCTCAATATTCTCTCCTCTACGCCTTGCTTAGAAGTTTATTTTCCTTCAGGAAGTTAAGTAAGGCCTCTGGAATTTCATAAATACTTCCAAGTAACTTTTCTTAGAATTAAAACAGGATTTCACAGCATGGACAAATTTCATAACGAATTTAAAGGTATATATATATATATATATATATATATATATATATATATATATATACATACCATTTCTAAAACCAACATACTCTTCCTCAATAATCCCTGCAGAGAGATTCCAGGAAACATTTCAGTCTAGTAGTCAGCGTCCATTCGTTCAAACGTTTCTGCCAATACTCCATAGTATATATGTGGACGAATTTTGCCATTTTTATAGTACAATGTAAGTGGGCGAATCATAAATGGTCTCACTGAAGGGGAGACAGAAAGCTTTTACAAAAGTCCTATGATCAATCTGATGAAATAAGGGACGAGGAATTTAACGAAAACGATAAATCAAATTAATTATTCAACTCAGAAATTGCTGTTGTTAGGACAAATATTTCGGAATTAGAACGACAAACTGTTCAATGGTTGAGATGGTTGTTATGCAATTTCCAAAACTGTTCATCCCTTACGAAAATTTTCTTTAATCCATGCATCTCTATTCCTCTTGTGAATTCAACTCTCATATTACCAAAAATCATTATCTTTGCTTGTATTTCAAAAGGATAAGACTTGAGTGTGTCATATGTCTCTCATATGCCTCAAATTGTGATTAAATTGAAATAATAAAACTTTACTTTGTTTCTTTAATTTCTAAATAATAAAATTTGTAATAAAATTTTTGCGTAAAGAAATGTACAGTAACACTTTATTCTAAACATCTCATACAAAAGTTCAGTGAAGATTTTAGTAACAAGTATAATATACAAAAAAACTTTTTTGAGTCAATTCCTACTTAGATCAACAAAGAAAAATTTTATTTTAGCTACTTTTTATTAAATAGTTACAATTAATATAAATATGTATATACATAGATAGGACAGAATCACAACATTAAGGTATCCGACTAGGCTGAAAAAATGCTTTTTAGGTGTTTGATGTTTGCTGTTGTTTGGGTCATTAGGGAAAATATAAATTAATTATTGAGGAAGAAGGACTAATACATAAAACTAGAGATTTTTTTTAAGTTCCTTTTAGAGCATTTACTTTATATATATATATATATATATATATATATATATATATATATCTCTATATATATATATATATATATATATATATATATATATATATAACTAATAAAAATATTTTTTTAATTCGTTTTTTGAAGAATGAACTTTTCATGATAATTTTTGCCCACAAAACGGGATATCTTCTAAATAATTCAATCAAATGCAATGAAATTTATAACATATATGCTATGGACTCTTCAAAGTGTAACAAACCGCAAGTTTTAGGACAGCTAAATTTAATCATATTTTGCAACCATTTTTAGCTTAGTACATGCAGTAATTTTGACTAAAAATCATGACCATCAAATTTAAATGGTAATAAAATATTTATTTCTTAAAATATTTTTTATCCCGCGGTTTGTGACACTTAAGAGGGATCAAGAAGTATATCAATGACGTTAAAATTGCATAATGTGCCATTTATTTTTATTTATCACGTTTTTCTTAACTTAAAAAATGTTGCTAAATTTTCCTAAAAATAATTTTTTTTCAAAAAAAAAGGGCGATACATGTTAGTTATTTAATAATTATGACTTTTTAAGCCTATTTATGTTCTTTAAAACAATAAAATTATCCAGAAAATCAATTTTTGAAAAATTTATCTCCGAACATATTCGGATACCTTAAGTGGTAATTAATTTTTATTAATTATCATCAAAGTATTGTATTGTCATCCAAAACAATCGTGTATATAAAACTTCATTTCAACTGAATGCTTTAAAACGTGAGAAAAAAAAACTTTTCAAGTTTTGACACAAGTCGCCAAAAGGGTTGCTAAGTCGCCAAAAATGATGCCAACGTGGCTGTATTTGTATTTCTTTAAATAATTAGTTTTAATCAATTAATTTTTATTAATTATGATTAAAAATTATTGTATTGTCATCCAAAATAATCATATATATAAAATTTCAGCTCAAATGAGCGCTTTAAAATGTGACAAAAAACCTTTTTCAAGTTTTGACCTAAATCGCCAAAATGGTCACCAAAAATTATGCCAACGTGGTTGTATTTGTAATTCCTTGAATAATTAGTTTTAATCAATTAATTTTTATTAATTATAATTATATTACTGTATTGTCATCCAAAATAATTATGTAAATAAAATTTCAGCTCAATTGAGCGCTTTAAAATGTACCTTATTAACAATTGAAAATTCCACCAAGATAAATAAATATATAGAGAGAGTGAGCTAATACAAGGAATTGAAAAAGAGTTTATAAAATTTCCGTAATAAATCCTTTTGAATACTTGCTTGTACTCTTGCTCTTCCTGAGATGGCTGAGTATATCTGATTTATTAAGGCTTTATTACAGTAAAAAGAGTTTTTTAAACATTCTCTACTAAGATATCCCTGTTTCTTTTTTCCTGATTTTCTTTATTACCCATGAGTCGATTTCTTGAATTTAGAACAAAACTTCTATACTTTGTTAAGCACTGATATAACAGAAACACATGAGTAGAAATGCCATTCGAGATCTTCACTCTTTTAATCAAGGGCGTAGCTACCGCCGTATCAGCTGTATCAATGATACGGGGCCCTCAGAATGTGCAAAAAAAACTGTAAAATGTTGAGAGACCACCAAAAAAGGCGTCCAAGGAATTTTGATATGGGGCCCACTCAGGACAAGCTACGCCAGTGCTTTTAATATAGCTAATTTGGTGTAAGAAACTTAGTATATTTTCCATTGATCCCAAGCTTTTCCGCACGAAATACATTTTTAAAAATTTTCCCCTTTTCTTCTCAGTGTAAATAGTTGCACTCAAATGAAAACCTTGATATTCACTAACTTAATATTAGGATGATAGTGAAAGGGGGGAAAGTAATTTTTTCTTCTCTTTTATAAACTTTGAGGTGGAATTAATTCCAAAGTAAGGGAAAAGAACCGACACAGAAATTCGATTAAATAAGGAAGTTGAATGGAAAAAAGGCAAAAAATTATCTTTTCACTCAGAGATCTTTTGTTACAAAAAATTTTTGAACTTTACTTAATTTTCTACCACGGGTGTATTTCTTCTGCCATAATTGGATTGCATTGCGGATTTAAAGCTCCTAACCAAAAACCTATCTAAAAAAAATCTTATCACATTTACTTTGTAGAGTAAAATTCAGTAACAAGAAAAATTAATTTTAAGCAAAAGGGAACAAAAATAATAACTGAAGCATAAATCTAATACTTGACTTCTTGTACAACTTTAGTTACCTTGCTTGAGCTATGCATATACTATCTGATACTTCATTTCGCTTGCCACTCCAAAATTCAACATTTAATAAGATAGAATACGGTGAATTCGTTTATTAAAGATATTGTACTTGTAGAAGAAAATCTAAAATGATGAAATATCGCTTATTTTTTCAGAATATAAGCTGATCAGTGTACGGTAAGTTGAAAGAGCATTTTTTCTTCAAAAATTTACCCAAAATTCAAAACTTGTATGTAAGCCGAATTGAAAAAAAAATTCCTGTAATTTTTAAACAATACGCCCTGAAGGTGAAAATGTTGCCCAATGGGTATATCAAGTTCAGTATTTTTCAATCAAACTCATGATAATGTAAAGCAAAACGCAAGACGACACCGATGATAGTTTTATATCTGGTAACCCTATCATTCTTTCTATTTAATTGTAATCTTGTGCAATACCCGTACTAAACTTGTTTTTCTGCGCCATTTTTTTTAAATGAGCAAAAAAAGAAATCAGTATACACGGTAAACCCCAGGCAGGGGCGTATACAACCTACCCCCTACAGAAGAGGTATGTGTACGCCACTAACTACATGTGATCGCGTCTGATGAAAGTTTTAATAAAAGTATGGCGGCTCAGCATTTCTCTGCCTATGATAAACAAGTTCGAGAATGGATGAAAAAGTATCTTGAATTAAGGGATATATCAATTGTTGACTTATGTTTCATGCCAAAGGAAAAACTCGCTGCATGATCTCGTGCATTCAGAGATCCCAATTAATGAATATGAATTTTACGAATTATTCGGAAACTCGAATTCTGACTGTGACTGTGAAAGTCATGTGACTGACCCTTCTCCTTTTAAAACAAAAGTTTCATTCAAAATATCCAAAAATGAAAGATGAAAATCCCAAAGATAAAAATCGCTTGTTCATACCTAAATTAAAATATTTAAGAAACCTTTAGCCGCCCATCCGGTTTAGCGGTTATCCCGTCCGCCTAGTGTAAGTAGCTATCCGGTTAGTCCGGTATAGTGACGCTGTCTGTGGGGGCATAGGGCCTGGGTTCGAATCCCGGAGAAGGCATGGATGTTTGTAAATGTATAGTGCCTTCGCGTCATGGGGGTACTCTAAATAGCCGTCAAACCGTAGTCCTCTCGTGAGGTTGAAGCAAAATAGTACTGTCACCTGCATGGTGCTCAAAGCTACGGATAACGAAGGCGTAAAACTCTACCCCTTAGCCTCGCTGGATTTCGTGGACCTTGATCTGATGTTTCTCTCGATCAGGCGGCATAAGCAACAACAAAAAAAATCGTTTTTCTTACCCTACGTTTTTCCCCAAAAATTAGCAGATCCCCATATAAGCCGATCGCCTTACTTTAACTTTAAAAAGTTCTGAAAAAAGTCTTAAACTAGGAATTATACTGTAATTGAAAAACTATTTTCTGTTTAACGGGTTTTTCTTTTTAACAATTTTTTTTTCTTTATATCATTTCGTTTCGCAGACTTAGTGTACTTTGAACAGTAAAATCGATGCCCTCATTTTTTCTCCTTTTTTAAAATGAATATCTTACGGGTATGCAATTTATAAAATAATTTTTCATTCTTCGACAGTTACAAACAATAATGTATGTTATCAATTTTTAAAAAGTAAATATCTCAACAATACTTTTAAAGTTTGATAAGAGGAGGAAAGCTTTGAGATTAGCGTATCTATATATGCGTCAGAAATCCGGTGGCGTCACTACCCCGACAGTTTTGCATAAATTTCAGGCATTCGTACTTTTTCGGATGAAGCCATGAATAATAATTCAAATCTCCAATGATTAAAAAGTAAGTATCCGTATTCTATTTTCTTTCTACATATATCAAGAGTTTATTCTTTTTAAGCTATAAAATCTATTGGCTTTCATTCCTAGCCATATGTTTCATTATCAAATTTTACACACAACCAAGCTTTACAAAGTGATTACGTATTCGCGTTCTTAATCAACGATACTATACATCTTACTGTAAGAAATTAAGGGAAATTTTTTTTGCAAACAGTACACTAATTTTACGAAATTTTTTTAAATTTTTTTCACTAGTGTCTTTTTTAAAGAAATAACAAGTGATATCGCTATTAATAAGTAGACTACGTGTTTAAAAGTAAGGGTCTTCAATGCGGGGCACGCGAGCTACGAATGGCCCGCTGAAGGTATTTTAGTGGCCTCCCATTTGAATTTGGGCAATTTCAGAAAAAATAATTGCCTTGTCTACTTTTCGTCGTAAATATCGCCATTTTTTATGATATTCTTGATAGTTGAAACATTTCATTGATGTGTTTGATATCTATTTGAGATAAAACTTTCTGAAAATGACGAATTTTTCAAAAATTTCAAGTTTTCTTAAATAGTAATAATCTTAATTTATCTTAATAATATATTTAAAAATTCACTTTATCTTAAATATAAAAAAATTGGATATGCATAAAATCTCAGAAACTTTCAGAAAAAGGTGGACTTATCTTTAAGTTTTGCAAAAGTATCTTAATTCAACTTCTATTTCACTTTTTTGAAACTAATACATATATATATATACAAATCTATTAACACCATCTCTTCCCTTAGAGTCCGTTGTTGTCTTGTAAAACAAACCTCCCTTTTTTCAATTCCTACCACTAGTTCACTCTCTCCTTACATATATATATATATATATATATATATATATATATATATATATATACATACATATTACATATATATATTATATATATATATACATATATATTATACATACATATATATATTGTTCAAATTTTCAACCGTTAGTAGTTTATATGCATCCATTCAAATATAAATACATTTATTAAAACTTGTATTTGATGACACATTAATACAGTTTTTTAAAATATTAATTAGTTAATTAAATTTAATTAATGAATAAATAGTAACAAACAAAAATAATAGACCGACAGCATATATAGAAAGGAAAATTGTTTATTGCGTCCCTGTAGCGCAATGGACAGCGCGTTGGACTCCAAATCCAAAGGTCATGGGTCCGAATTCCACGTGGGATGGCCTAATTTCTGAGAATGTGATTTCTTTTTTTACTATACTATTTTATTTGAACAATTAAATTTAATTTATAAATAAATAGTAACAAACAAACAAAAAAATATTCCAACGCCCTATATAGAAAAGAAAATCATTATTATGTCACTTAATATTGTAATTCTGTCATGTGTATATACATATTTATATTAATTGTAACTGTTTAGTAAAAAGTAACTAAAATAAAAATTTTCTTTGTTGACCTAAGTAGGAATTGACTTTAAAAAATTCTTTTTTTATTTTACTTGTTTAATATAAATTTCTTGACTATTTATGAGAAAGGTTGAAGACCCCTATTCTAAAGAATTACTTTTTATTTTTCATTTTAAGAGGACTTGGTACCCCAAAAACCACAAATCTATTGTTTTTTTTTTATTTTCATTTAATCTTATTCTTTGCATTATTATCTTTCGATTGATATATCACTTGTGCATGTCGGAAAGTTAGAAGTTGAATAAAACTTCATTTGAAAACAAATTAGGCAATTCAGCCCCACCCCTTTTTAGAAAAAAAAGCTAAAAAATGCGTTATGATAAAAAAAAATCTATTTTATAAATAGAAATAATAACTATAAAAAAGAATGTGTAGTATTAAAATCAGAATATTTCCGAGGCAATACAATAATATAATTTTTCTTCCTTGTGAAATGTGTGCATGTAAAATTTTTAAATTAAGGCATTTTATATTAATAATTTTATATAATTTCAGTTCTTATTCCTGATATATTTTTCATACAAATATAATACTTTAATGTAATACTGTAATACTTTAATATTATTAATATAAGAAGAAAAACAGCTAAAATTTCTGTCGTGACAGAAAAAAATTTTTTTTTTTTTTCTTGAGTTTTCTTGTGCAATTAGTACTCTCTAAAAGTTGATCATTTATAAAAATGTGTGGGTTGAAAACATATGAAAATGCAATTATTTTAAAGAAAAACGTATAAGTAATATCTTAAAGTGGTATTTTAAGTTTAATTAAGCTTATAATAATTATTTTTTCAGAATTATAAACTTTAAAGTGGTTTTTCTCAGTTTGGGTTTTTCGAAACCTTAGTGCACAATTATTTATCAATCACTTCCACTTTTTTCCTGCGTGTTAAAAATAAAGCATGTAATAAAATTATGGATCCGTTTTGCTATAAACTGAATACTTTTCTTTAAAAAAATAAAATGTAAGATATGTTGGCTTTTTCTTTGATTTTTAGCCTGTATATCAACATTTTATTTTTTTCTCGAAAACGAATAAAGTTATTGTAAAATTGATCCCTAAAGTTGTTTAGAACATCCATAAGAATATTATAAAAAAAATTTCAAGTCAAAAAATTAATTTTTACAAAAGCTGTAGGATTTTAAAATTTTCCCAATTTTCTGCAAGGAATTTAAAATTTTAAAATTGTGTGAATAATATGTGAAAAATTTCATTTCTTATCATTTTCTTGAATAGAAACATTGTATAAAAAGCTAAAATATAATTTTTAAATACATAAATAAAGAAAGTTGTTCAAAGGGTACCAAGTTCCCTTAAATATTGTTAAAAATAGCCCATAAAGTGTAGATTATGTCTCCAAAAGCTAAAATATTTATACTTATTAGAGCACGTTTTAACATTTTATGCTGATTTATGCATTACATCATTAAGGTATCCGACTAAGTTCGGAACCGTGATTTTGCAAAAGCTTATAAATGGATAATATTTATGATATTCAGTGCCACCTAGATTAGAAAACGTATATAAAATTGTTTTAAGAATATTTTATTACGATAAAAAATTATTTAAGTACAATATTTTAGCATAAAATGAATTTAGAATGACCCATTTTCAAAATATTCTCCTTTTGTGAAAAATTCTTCCATTATAATAATAGTTTGCCTGTATATAGCTCAGAAAAACATATAACTGAGAAGTGGATTTATCCATATTTTACTACAATAGAGGGGAGAAATTTTAAGAAAAAAACACCGATAATTATTTCAGTTGGTGATAACTCTGAAAATAATGTGAATTTTTCAAAAATCCTAGTTGAGACTCTCTGGAGAAGTCTTTACTTTAAGCAAAATATCATTATTATAGAAGCATTTACTATAAAAGGAGAACGTTTTGAAAAAAAGGCTATTTTCTAAGTTAATTTTTTGTCAAAATATTATATTTAAATAATTTTTTTAGTCACATAATGTCCTTAAAACAATATTTTATACATTATTCTAATCTAAGTGACACTAAATATCATGAAAATTCCCCATTTATGCGCTTTTTTAAAATCACGGTTCCGAACGTAGTCGGATACCTTAATAATAAGACTTTTTTTTTTAAAGTTAGCCTTTTTTGGGGGAGGTATGCAGAAGTAGGGCAATTTCCTTAGATTTTTTTTAATGTAAATTTTCGGAAATTTTTACAAATTTTTAAAATGTGCTATTTAAAATTAGTATGCATTTGATCCTTCTTCGGAGATCTCTCGTTTTCTAAAATATTTGCGTAAGTACATCCATTGAACACTAATGAACCAGTATGTGGTCTGTGAAAACACAATTCTAGTTACTATTTTAAATAAAGAATTAACAACCTAATGTTTAAGATTACTTCCAATTATTATATAAATTTCATTTCAAGAGACTCCAGTTATCTAAAATATTTTTTTTCCAAAAAATCTAAATAATTTTTTCAAGCTTTTCAGATAATTTCTGTTCCAGTTCTATTAGTAAATATTCGAAGAAATTATATTAAAAAACCATTTTTAATTTATATTTAGATTAATCATAAAAACATTTATGAACTTAAAAATATTTAGAAATTAAATTTTTTAATTCATAATTATGCAACTCTTTTTTGCATTTTTTTTATTAATTGCTGATATCTTTATGAAGAAAAAAATGTAATATATATGTTTTTAATTAATATTTGTTAATTTCAAGAAAATTTTAGATATCTTAGAACATCTCATCAAATTTCTTGAATTTTTTTATTCTTTGAAACAATTTTATTCTTCGAAAAATTATTAAATTACCCTTCTCCAATCCTCCTTGGATATGTAAAAAATCTTTCACTTTATTAATATAAATTAATATTTTCTTAAGAGATAATCATTTGTTCATGTAATAAAAAGTATAAAATTAGATATTAAATTTCGTACAATTTACTTACTGAGTATTATATTTTTAACAAAAGATTCCCGCTTGGTTATTTTTTAATAATTCAATAATACATTAGCTGTTCTGTTCTATTGATTTATAAAATTCTTTTGATTTCCTGCAGAAATGGTTGTAGTTTGTTAGATATACAGTCGGACCTCTATTTAACGAATACCTAAACCCCGAAAAATGTTCTTTCTATGCAAAATTCGTTAAATGAAGATTCACCTTTGAATGTACTTTATAAACCAAATAAAATAAATTTTAAAATCATAAACACCATATATATATATATATATATATATATAAAGGGTGTTTTTTTCAGGTATAGAAGTTTAAGTTGGCATTACTTTCCAAGATGGCGACCGATTTGACAGCTGTCAAGTGATTTATTCTCAGTTTGGTTTTGCAATTCATCAAAATGATCATCAAGCAAGGCATAGATTCGTCGAATGGGCCCAAAACGAGATAGCCATTGTTCCCGATTTTCATAAGCGAATTTTGTTTAGCGATGAAGCGCACTTCTGGTTGAATGGCCACGTTGAATGGTCTGGTTGAAAACTGCCGCATTTGGAGTGAAGCTAATCCACAAGTGTATGTCGAAACACCCTTACATCCAGAAAAACTGACTGTTTGGTGGGCTTTATGGGCTGGTGGAATCCTTCTTCAAAAACGATGAAGGCCACAACGTTACAGTCAAAGGTGATCGGTACAGAGCCATGATTACTAACTTTTTCATTCCTGAATTGAACAATCATGATGTCCAGGAGCTGTGGTTCCAACAAGACGGCGCAACATGTCACACAGCTCGTGCCACAATCGATTTATTGAAAGACACGTTTGGTGACCGCCTAATTTCACGTTTTGGACCTGTGAATTGGCCTCCAAGATCTTGTGATTTAACACCGTTAGACTATTTTCTGTAAGGCTATGTAAAGTCATTGGTCTATGCGGATAAGCCACAAACGCTTGACCATTTGGAAGACAACATTCGCCGTGTTATTGCCGATATACGGCCACAAACGTTGGAAAAAGTCATCGAAAATTGGACGTCCAGATTGGACTACATCCGAGCCAGCCGTGGCAGTCCTATGCCAGAAATCATATTTAAAATGTAATGCCACAAGATTATCTTTCGAATAAAAAAAATTCATGTCAATCGAATAATACATCGTTGTTTTATTGCAATTTAAAGTTCTATACCTCTAAAAAAAACACCCTTTATAATATAAATGCGAAAGTATATATATATGTTTGGTAGTCTTTCACGGAAAAACAACTGAATGGATTTTAATGAAACTTTACCATAATATAGCTTATACATCAGAATAACACATAGACTATTATACTCTATAAAGATATTGTGTGAAATTTCCAAAATATAATGATAATTGTCAAGATATTAGGAAAAAACTCTGCCATCTGCAAAAAAGCCCGTGACAGCATATATTTATCCTTTTATGTGTGAAGAAACTCTTTTTGTTTTGTCTACGTCATGCCCCAGAGCGTGTTCACTTTTAATTTATTCTGTTGATCAGTGTAATCACTATTTTTTTTATTTTATAATAAAACTAGATTTCGAAGGGAGAAGTGGTGGCAAGATTTTAACATAAAATAAATACAGCAGAAAGTAATAATAATGTATTACCCTTCCAAATATTTTTCTCTTTTATTGCTACTTCTTAAGCAAACGGTATGTCACAATTATTTGCTAAATAAACATTTTTTTAATCCATTTTCTTATTTTAAAACCTAAGAAAATTATTGTTAAAATAATGAATATGTTAGTTTTGTATAATATACTTTTTTTCCCGTTGAATACATGTTTAAATAATTTACTAAACACAATGGATTGAAAAACTATAAAAAAATAATAAAATATCAAAATGTTTTTATCAGTTAGTTTTTTTTCTTTTTGGATGTTTTTTTTTCAGTACATGTAAATATATATCTAGGCTTTCCCCCATACGCTATATATATATATATGTGTGTGTGTGTGTGTTTATTCAAGTATTAAAAAAAGCAATCCTTTCAATAGCTATCTGTAAATTTTTCTTTTATTTATTACTTATAGGAATTTGATTTTAATAAATGTGTGTGTGTGTGTGTTTAAAAGGATTATTTCTATTACTTCATTACTAAATAATTATTTGTTAATTAAAAAGTACATCATCTATTATTTTGGATAAAAATACATTTTAGAAACATTTTTAAGCTAACTATATGTAACGATTGATTGATTCATAAAAATCTGAAATTTATTTTATTACTTAAGATTCTTAGAAACTAGCTATTATTAAAAAAAATTATGAAAGTTTTTTGTTTTACTCTTAGAGCATTAGAATCGTTTTCTTTTTATTGTTTCACATTAATAATTTTTTTTTACTAACGCAATATTGTTTTTTATAAGTCATACATTGAAATTTGAAGCTATATCTTATCTGTGAAGGGGAGGGGAAGAGGGAACAATAATTTTACACTAAAAAACCCGTCTTATGCCGGGCTAGAGAGAGGGAAAGAAACCTGTCTTAAATCGAAAATAAGTGAAACAATTTTCGAAAAGGGGAAATTTAATGGAACAATTTTAGAAATCATTCGCATTGTGCACGCGTACAAATACACACACTTTATTGCTGGCCTCATGAGGGAAAGAGAAAGCCCGTGCAACGACGGACCATGCAGCTAGTACATATATATAAAAGTAATTATTAGCACTTTTTTGTAACTTAATATCTATTTATTTTATATATCTTACCCATCAAAGAGAAATTCTTCAAAGAAAACACACACATACACACACAAGTAATATATGAAAAAAATAAGTTAATTCCTACTTAGCTCAACAAAGGAAAGTTTATTTTAGTTACTTTTTATTAAGTAATTACAAAAAAATATGTATATACATATGAAAGAATGACAACGGAAAGTGGCAAAATAGAAAGCGAATTTCCTTGCAATTTTTATACCTGGTAGTTGGATAATCAATGTATACTGTCGCCATCTATTGACTTTATTTGGAACAAATTTGATTTTTTCTCCCATATAAAACTAAAATTAATTTGATTTGATAATATAATGAATTAATAATTGAAAAATTGTATTAACATCAAGTGTCATCCATTACAATTTTAAAAAAAATGTATATTAATTTGAGTAGATGAATAAAAAGTGTTTTATTAACGATAGAAAATTTGAACAAGATATATAAATAAAAAAAAGGGTGAGTGTAAACTAATAGCAGGAACTGAAAAAAAGGTCAAGGAATATACATGTTGTCAACTTTAAAATTGTTTTTATTAAAATTAATGAATCTTAATGAGATTTTCTAATTTTATGCCGGCAAGTAATTTTAAGCATACATTATTTTATAACTAGCAATTTTAAGTATACATTGTCACACACGTCCTTAAATTTAATTATTGATAAAATTTGTTAATTTTGTTTGAGTTTTTTGAAGTGAATACTTCTTTAAAATTGCTTCCATAGGGAGGCGATTAAAAATCGAATGAAACGAAATCGGGGGATACAGTTTGGTGTTGCAACTACATAACTATCATCTCTATTCAAAATTCAATTACACCCCTGGATAGCTAAAAGATCAAAGAATTTTTTGCGCTAAGTAAGGGCTGTGACTCATCGCACGTGGTGGAAGGGGAGAGCCGCCATTTTGAGGTAATTTTGCTGCGCATCGAGATTTTCATGTAGTATAACTTTTGACTCGGAGAAACTACGACGTTCGTTTTTGTATCAATCGACAGCTCTTATAAAAATCTATCAATTGCATATAAAACAGTGGTGTAAAATAATGACAATGAATATAATAAGGTGTCAAAATAAAAAAGCATTACCAAAAATATATAATGTCAGCCTATACGCGTCAAAAAGCCAAGTCCAAATACAAAAATCGTATACCGTTGAAAAGAGCGTCTCAAGAGCAATCGAATGGTACCAATAAAACACCATATGGGTGAGTCATGCAGTGCCGGGAACGTAAAAGTATGAATGCGACTGAACGGATCAACAACGGTGCCAGTACATCTGCAGCTGGGGCAGTTGAAATTATGAAAGTGGATGATGAAATCGCTTCTATATTGACACCGGACTGTGTAGGCATCGATTGTGTACGATGGTCGTTTATGAAGACACATTGGGTAGCAGCTAGTGTACGTTTAACTACGACGATTGTCAACAATCCATTCGTACATAAATGTGATGTGTGTGATCGTCTATGATTTCCGCGCTCATTGAAACCAACAAACGAAAAACACTTGCCACTACTTAACTATACTTTCCCTGAAGAACTAGTGGCTGACTCTAAACTGTGCGTTATGTATAAAAACTCACTAGACTCAGACAAAGTTCCCACATTGTCACGTTCGAACGGATTTGTGTATCCACCTAAGCAACATGGGTTGCCCGCATTACATCCGATTAGTGCCCGTCTAGTATCAACGCGACTGTCATTCATGCAGATACGTTGGTTGCGATGCCATTAATGTACTCGTGGATGTAGACACAATGGTTCAGCAGCTACCACGTCAATTGATGATTAGGCAGTCAATGTTAACATAAAGAAGAACATGATGCATAAATCTACTTATCTGAGTGGCGGGGTCATAAAGTCAGTGGTAAAAGCTTGGCTACAATTCATACTTGGTCAATCATTGTGTAAGCATTACAAGCTTGCAGTACACCGGAATTCATTTCATGCTAACTCAATAACCAGTTGTGTAGCAGCCAACGCCATTGGTAATGATTCGATCGAGCATCTACAGTGTGACAGAAGTTCACCGGAGTCAGAGGTTCTGCTTGTAAGGCAAAATTTAGCAATCAGCGAGACTTGGATGGAAGATTTCATACCAGTGAATGTGCCTGGTTTTGATCTGAGATCATCTAATAATACAGCTAAGCGCAGACAAATTGGAACTGCATCATCCGTGGCAGTATCATCATCATCATCAAGTCGCTAAGACGGTGGAGTCGCCCTATATCGCAACATAATTAGCTTCACTGATAGTAATAGAGTTAACATTGACATTTCGGAAATTAACTTGGGAATGAAAGACGCAAAGGTTGGTGATGTCTGTCTAGTAAACGTTAAAGTGAATGGCATCTTCAAATTCATACTCGTATGTGTATACATACATTCGGGCACAGCGTTAGCAGAAATTAAACTCTATGTTCTGATCGCTATTAAAATATTCCAAAAACATAGCTAAAATTATACCCGATTACGATCCTGATCTTACTACACCAATTATGGTAGTCGGAGACTTTAACCCTCTAAGTGGATACCTTCCTACTGAAAAGTTATTCCGAAAGCGTTAACTCTTATTTTGAAGATCGCCTTAAAAATGCAACAGCCTTCTTTCCTTTCCCCCTTTTAGAACTTGGGAGGTCGAACAGGGACAATTTTATGACCTAGTTCGGTTACTTTGTTAAGAACCAAGAGATCAATCGTTTACAGCTAGCTGTAGAGTTGCCTTGGGCAATCTTGTATGAAACTGTAGTGGAATTCGGTGTTTCTTTCTCCTATATGTTCCATCACAGTAAAATTAAAACAAAATGCAGGGTAAAAAAAAGGAAAAAATGAAATAAATAGTATGTTAGAAGTTGAAAAATAATTATATTTTCTTCAAACAAAATTTATTTTTCTGTCATTTTTTAAAAATTAAAAATATATATATTTTTTTTTTGGTATTGCAATTTGAACCAGAAAAAAGCATCCTGTATTCATTTTTGAATATGAGAGTAAGAAAACGCGCTCACTTTCCTATTTTTTAAAAAAGTAATGAGGTAAAAAGAGCAAAGGCCCTATCTCATTTTTAAACAATAACACAATAAATGGTACATACGATGATTATATTTATGAAATAAAAACCAACTTTCTCTATTCAGTTGTATTTTTAACTTAAAATAGCATAAAAAAGGATTTCAATACTTTTAATTTATTTTAATTAAAATCATACAAAAGATATTTTTATGTTAACTGAATATTTTTCGGAAAAAATTTAAATTTTCCTTCCTAGTGTTCTCCTTTTCGAACTTCAAGTATTAAATAAAAATTCCTTTTCTACATCTGCATTTGTGATGGACATAACACACATTCAGTCAATAATTTTAAATTTTAATGGGGGATATACTTGCGCATGACAGTACTTCTAACCATTTTCTACTCAAGTTAAATTTCTTATCTTTCTGTTTCTTTTATTACAAGGAAAAATGTCACACATCGATAACTACATTTTCACACAATTCAGTCAATACAAATTCTATTGTGAGAAAAGTTCTCCTAATTAATTTTGTCTTTCAAAACAGTACACTTAAAACAATTTTGTTCAGTGAAGTTAACCGACAGTTCCACAATGTATTCATACCAAATTTTAAAAACAAATTTAACACTTGGAAATGTATCCTGTATTAAATTTTTCAGTATACACAAATATTTCCTGCTGTAGGGAAGATATAGTATGAGAGAGAGAGATGTGGTGTGCGGTTGTGAAAGAATGTTTTCGTACGTGTAGACTATTTTTGAAAATTTAAATATCACTGAAGCTGATCATATAACTGCAAATGAGCCTTATTTTAATGTGTGCTGGTATCAAAGTAAAACACTTTACAGTATTAAACAGCCTATGGGTTTATACTCAATATCAAACTATTCGCAAAATGTGGCTTACAACTTCTATTCAAATTGTAAAGAAACTGAAATATAAATATATCTTACTGCAGTCAAAAATATTCATAATATGTAAGTATCCTATCCCTCCACTTATTTCAGTACATTTTAAAAACTGTAGCTGAATGCAATTTTGTATATTTATAAACGAGGCATATATATAACAGCTCACACAGTCGTAAAAATGTCTTTATCATTTTTAAATATACTACTATAAAACGTATATGGATTGTAAGATCAGTTGTAAAATCCTAAAAGCTTTTAGAGTAGCTAAAGACATGTAATTTTGGATTGATCAAATTTTTAATATAATACACAAATATACATGTTATTAAGCAAATACATTTGAAAAATCAAACTTCCTTCTGAAATAAACGTAATTGAAAGAAAAATGTTTAATTGCAAATGAGTGAAAATACATGTTTATCTAAGGGGTATCCCCAAAGTGAGGTAATCCTCAAACTTAAGACTTAAACTCAGTGGCACAACAATCCATGAGGGCCAGGAACTACTGTGCCCATCATAATACACGTGACCATTGGACGCTGAGGTGCATGAACAAATGTCCCGATTTGGTGGTCTGTCTGAACAGAGACCTTCAGTGTTTAAGACCCGAAGCAAGCTTGGTACTCATTTATCGACCCAATGTAGCGGGGATGAAAGGCAGAGTCGACCTTGCGCAATCCGTTAAGAGAACCCCAGACCTGTGGTGTGGAAGCACTATACACTACCACTCGATCCTATTCTGTGAAAAATAAAATTTAATGTTAGAATCTTATATAAATCCCTAATGAATGAGGGAGTCCGAACTTTTTTTTTTATGTAAACTGTTTAGACGGAAATGGTTAATTATGAACATTTCACAAGTTGCATAAAATAAAATTAACCGTTACAGATTACATAAATTTTTAAGGGTGCAAAAGGTGTATTTCGGCTGCACGAATTAATTTTAAAAGGAATACGGTTACGAAAAAGTAGTACAAATCTATCTAAAGTAGGGTTGGTTACCTTACATATTGTCAAACACAACAATGCATTGGAAGCCAATTCCACAATTCGTTGTTATAAAAATGTATGGAAAATTACAAGATTTATTTTAGCATTTGTAATTTATATATATATAATTTTTCCTGGGAACTTTAAAAGCTAAAGCGGCATCCATCAAAACCGCGGTTCTCTCTCTGTTTTTCCAGATCGCCCCTGACTAAGCCGGCTCTGCCATAGTAAGTGAAAATACCGGATTTTGTTTTTGTCAAGATCATTTTATAGCAGACTGAATTTTTCATGTATTTTAGATGGTCGTTTTATATTTTCTACATCAATATCTTAATGTCTGAATTTAAAATTACATAAAATTCTTGACATTCGCATCAATGACCATGATAATTTTTATTAGTATATGAATGTGTCATCAAACGATTACATGACTAATATTAACATATTTTTTAACCATTTAATTAATATTAAGTATAACATAACGCAGACAAATTTTCTGAACTTTAAAATAAATATTTCGAAAACTACTTCAGATATACTCAAAATTTTTCATTCCTACGCTTTAGCTTCTCAGTTTTGCTTCTATGTAAGAATTTATTGTAATTGTATATTCATCAATTTTTTTAGTATATTTTTTGCTCTTAGCATGCAGTTTTCAACTGAATTGTATGAAATCTTCGAAAAATATTACAAGATACCTAGGAAACTATATAATAAAATTTGAAATTTTTATTATACTCAAACAAATGCTAAAACTTATGGTAAATAATTTTTAACTGCGCGATGCATTTTTTTTCGAAATTTCAAATGGAATTTCTAACATAAAATTTCTAGCTTTATACGGTCGAGATTTCAAAAAATATCCAGATTTTAATTACTTATTCATTTAACTTTTAAAAAAGATAAATGTTGAGGTATTTTGTATAAATAGATATTTTTGAACAATAATTCGAATGTTTTTGAATAGCTCGAATTTAAAATTGATTTTTATGTTTATTTATATGCATAAATGTCTACTGTAAATGTTTCCGTATATTTTTGATTACCATTTATTCAAACATTCAAGTTATAAAAAAATGTGTGAAAATCTTCATTCATGTTGTCTTTGATGTAAACTGAAGTTCAAGCACTTAAAATTCAAATATAATTCGGTATATTTTAACAATATGTAACTAGGCACACTGTACTTAAACTTCCCTGAACACTTGGGCTTTGAAATCTAAAAAAAAAACTAATAAATCTTAATTAGTTTTTTTTTTTTTTCGTTATTATTTTTATCAAAGTGTAAGAAAATGTTTCAAATGATTTGATGAAGTTTAAATTTATTCATTTTTAGTGGTTGGAAAATTGAAAAGGTTTCAAATTTTAAAGAGTTTGGTGTTTTATTAATTTTTTCGGTATCTTATAATAAAATAATGTTTCAAAAACTGAAAGCTTTGATTAAAATAAGAAAATTGAAGCGAAAGAATATACTTAAAAAAAGATATATAATTTGTCTAACTATATAAAATAGCAGATTGCACTGACACGCCCCAACTTGTTACAGTTTCAAATTAATATGAAACCAAAAGGGAATTGTAACATATTTTACTTATGCATTGGGACTTTTCAAAACTTTTAAAATACTAGGTAACAAGTAAACACTTCCTGAGGTCTAAAGAAATTTCCCCCCGATGTTTTACGATTGCCCCAGGGTCAAAACACGGGGTTTCCTGGGAGCCATAAAACTTCTTCTCAGTGTCCTGCTGTGTTGCTTCCACCGTCCCCAATTATCTTTCAAGATGTTAAACCTTAAAAGGGGGAAAGGATTTCAGAAAAGTGCGGCTAATCCGCTTTTAAAAACGTTACTTGAAGGCAGAAAAATCAGTGCAGTCCATTTTCGAAGCATCTTTACACTGACGGAATTTTCCGTGCTATCCGGTTAGGGGGTTAATGATAATGTCTCACAAGACTGTTCCTTGCCCTGCTTCATGCTCAGCGAGTTCAATTTGTCTTGCATCGAAACTTCCAACAACGTTTGATAATACCTGTATTGATTGTTGTGTTGTATTCAATCCTTAAGGATCTAGCGGCAGCTAGGTCAGATCCATGAGACCATTAACCCCAGCAAATTCCAGCACCAGAAGTGGACTCGCATGAACGTCTTCCAAAGCTAACCCCAAGAAATCAAGGATATGTTCAGGGGAAGCCGGCAATAGGTGACACTTGGAACAACTCTGGGAAACCTTACGGCCAGATTCAAAGGTCATGCCTTTCAAATGCCGGCAGAGCAATCTGGACACAGCCGTTTGCTCATTTCTGTTTCCGTCCAATTCCAAAGCACCCCCATGGCTTTTCCTTGATTCCCAAGGCTTTCAAGACTTGTTTGTCCTTGATTTTCATTAAAGAGTAAATCTCTCGATGTGTGAGTGCATAATCAGTAGTCGCAATCTCATAGCAGCCTCTTTTGGCCAAGAAATCCGCGACTTCATTTCCAGGAACGTTAACATGGGAAGGGATCCACTGAAAGTGGACGTCTCTATATTTTGCTATGGTTTTGAGCTTATTGACTATTCGAATGCTCATGAGGTCATTCACGCGAGTCCAGTCCTGCAGGTGTTGAATGGCGCTACGGCTATGTGTGAGGATCTAAATGTTGTTAGATAGCTGTTGAGGATAGACTTTAATCCCTCGTCTATAGCAATTAGTTCACTTCTGAGGACTGAGCAGTTTTCTGGGTTGCGTCTAGAAAGCTTCTCGATGAAGGCACCGCTCCCTGTGCGATTGGACTCGTCTTTACTACCATCGGTGTATATCAATATGGCATCACTTGGAATATCATTTATGATCTCGAGAGCAAGCTGTCGTAGGTATTCGGGAACATCTGAGTTTTTATTTGTATGAGACAGAAGTTCATTGTGGAAGTAAACTACAGGCAAGTCCTCAACCGGGTTGACAAAAGGTCTCAGAGATGAATGCTCCACCCTCTTCTTTCTGCAGGCTGTCTCATCGTGGCGAGGGGGTGTTCCTGGGCGGAACGGGTGAAGTACGTCGGGAGAGTATTCTCCTGGTAGGGTCCCCCTAGGCGTGAAGGCCGTTCCACTATGCTCAGCTAAAGCCTGTAGGCAAAGGAGCTAAATCAGTCTTCTGCCCATGGGTGCTCCGGGTACTTGGTACCACCTTTAGAAGTTGCTCTTTCTCTTCTCCATGAGATAATGGTTACCTGTATTGATTTAACGTTTACCAAAAATCTCTATGTATCCTGTATGCCGTTTTTGTCGTATTTTTCATATCATAGACCTATAATTTATAAAGTTATATTATAACACAGTAGTTATTTGTTTACTTGATTTCTTTCCTGAACTCTTTGAAAGGAAACAGTTGCCATGATAAACAAAAAACATGGAAACCTGGAGGATTTCTTAGTGTTCAAACATGATTTATGTCAAAAACACGGAATAAAAAAAATTACATATGCTGCGAAGAAATTTTACGGGAGCGAAAAAAAATCTTTGAGCTGCCAGACTACTTCTTAGATTTTATGAAGCCTTCTACATCAAAATGACTTCAGCTTGTAATTTTGTATGGGTGTTATCTACGATTTTATTATACACATTTTTTTCTAAATTATTATTTTCTTCCGTCTCCGGTCCCAACTAAGAATAATACGAATGCATTTATGTGCGAAATTATACCCCGGCTTACGCTAATTGGACTGACGCGGTTATACTTCAGTCCCACCTATCGTGTACATTTACCTTACATCGTACCTTACAGTACATTCCTTGGGAATTGGTGTCACTTTTGAGTGTGGCACATATAAGGGGATACCATTTGCCACAATGTCCTTTTAGCACCCAGTCCTCCCCCCAGAGGGGGCACTTCAGCTCTGATGATGCGGAATTGTACTAGGAACTTAACTTCACCGAGAGGACCCAGGCGAAACAAGCATTCTAGGAATCTTAAGCAGGCCACACAATCATACGATATGGACGCTATCGATTTTTTACATCATGATAATCCACCGACATGAGCCGGGGCGAAAACCGCAAACTTGGGCGCAGAGGACCAGCGCCTAGCCAACTGTGCCATCCATCCAGAGCATTTAAATGTGTTTCGGCACAAATATTTACGTGAAAAATGTTTCAAAGTATGTGTTAACAAAAACAAAATATAGAATGAAATTAAATACAGAATAAGAAATGTGACAGCAGACAACTTCAACAGAGCTAGGCTTCGCCATTTTGTATATAAAAAAAAATGCAAGCTTATGTATATATAAAAATATCTATCAGAAACTATGCAAGAGGGAAGGTGGCTCCTGGAGCACGAAATAATATAATTAACGACTAAAATAAATAAGTTTTAAGTTAAAGCTCTTAAGTAAGAAGTACCGCGTAATTTTCTTTTATATATAAAATGCATATAACCCATATTGCACTACTTCAAGTATTCTTTAAGGGGACTTGGCACCCTTTGAGCAAACTTCTTTATTTACGTATTTAAAAATTATATTTTAACATTTTATACAATGTTTCTACTCAAGAAAATGTTACCAGATGAAAATTCTCATATATTATTCACACAATTTTAAAAATTTAAATTTTTTGAAGAAAATTGGGAAAATTTTAAAATCCTACAGCTTTTGTAAAAATTAATTTTTTGACTTGAAATTTTTTTATAATATTCTTATGGATGTTCTTAACAACTTTAGGGATCGATGTTAGAATAACAATTCGTTTTCGAGAAAAAAAAATAAAATGTTGATATACAGGCTAAAAATCAACGAAAAAGCCAACATGTCTTACATTTTATTTTTTTTAAAAAAAAAGTATTCAGTTTATAGCAAAACGGATCCCTAATTTTATTACATGCTTTATTTTTAACACGCAGGAAAAAATTTGAAGTGATTGGTAAATAATTGTCGAAGGAGTAGCATTTTGAATGCACTAAGGTTTCGAAAAACACAAACTGAGAAAAACCACTTTAAAGTTTATAATTCTGAAAAAATAATTATTATAAGCTTAATTAAACTTAAAATACCACTTTAAGATATTACTTATACGTTTTTCTTTTAAAATAATTGCATTTTCATATGTTTTCAACCCACACATTTTTATAAATGATCAACTTTTAGGGAGTACTAATTGCACAAGAAAACTCAAGAAACACTTAAAAAAAAAAATTTCTGTCACGACAGAAATTTTAGCTGTTTTTCTTCTTATAATATTAAAGTATTACATTTGTATGAAAAATATATCAGGAAGAAGAACTGAAATTATAAAATTATTATTATAAAATGCCTTAATTTAAAAATTTTACATGCACACATTTCACAAGGAAGAAAAATTACATTATTGTATTGCCTCGGAAATATTCTGCTTTTAATACTACACATTCTTTTTTTATAGTTATTATTTCTATTTATAAAATAGATTTTTTTTATCATAACGCATTTTTTAGCTTTTTTTTCTAAAAAGGGGGTGGGGTGAATTGCATAATTTGTTTTCAAATGAAGTTTTATTCAACTTCTAACTTTCCGACATGCACAAGTGATATATCAATCGAAAGATAATAATGCAAAGAATAAGATTAAATGAAAATAAAAAAAACGATAGGTTTGTGATTTTTAGGGTACCAAGTCCCCTTAAGATATGCTCCATGATTCGCTAACGTTTGAAGACCACTGTCTTAGAATACATCAAAAATTATCTTTTTTTTTTTGTATTTTACCAGGTTGTTTACCTTATTTGAATGAGAAAATTAAAAAACACACGGTAACGCGAAAGACCAAGACGGTTCAGACCAATTTCATATGTTTAAAAAAAAAAGCGTAAACGGAAGCCCGGGACATAATCTCCCCGAAAAATCAAAATTCTTTTAAGGCCGTATCACATGTATATTTTTCATGCAATTTTTCGTCCAATTTTTGGCCGAATTTGAGGGGAAAGGGTTGCCGTAAACAAAACTACATCCTCTGACCTCAGTCGCGCTCTATCTCCACATTGTAAAATTACTCGCCGATTTTTCTGCTTCGGAAAACGAACATCCAAAATTATTTCTTTCATTTCGCTTGAGCTTTTGTTGATGGTTGTAAACAGAAATAGAGCACCATTCTATTTAAAATATTATACGCCGTTAAAATATTATACACCATTAAAATATTATACGGCATATCTGAAGTGTTAGATGAAACCGAAGCCGCCGTCTTGTTTATGACGTAGAGCGCCAAAGAACCCCATTGGCTGGAATTTCAAGCAATTTTTATTTGGAACAACTTTTTGAGCTCACTAGCAAAAAGTTGTTCGAAAGCCGTTGCTATGGTATCTAAGTAAAAATTGCACGAATTGGACGAAAAATTGCTCGAAACGTGTACGTGTGATACGGCCTTTAGTCTATGAAAGGAGTGTGGACCTCTAAACCTCACCTGTGGTGTTCTTATTCGATCCATGTGATCGTTTCTAAATTAAATGAGAGGTTCTCATGAATTTGACACATCAAAGAGGTTTCTTTTGGTAGGCAATTCTAACGTTTATTTACAATATAAATTCTAAACTAAGAACTACTTTCTACGAAAACCGCTACATAACACATTCTGCTCGCTCGCTTCGTCACAAGTCGTTTCAGTTCTTACGACCGTTCTTTTCTTTGAGTCCTTTGTTTACAAAAGCTAGCTTCACATAGTGGGCGCTAGAAGGCGCAACATCACCGTTGTGTACACCACTGTGTGTGTGAGAGAGAGAGAGATCAGGAACTTCGTATTGAAATATAATACTGCATGTAGCAAATTAAGACGAGTCGGAAACCTCTATTCCAATAATGTTAAATTGGCTGTTTTCGGTGATACTTTTTCTCAAAATCTGTTATATGCTCATACTTGAAATTTTTTCATACCGTTAAAGTATACCTTTCTCATGATACTGAAATAAGCTTTTAGCTAATTTTGAATTTTTTCATAATTTATAAAATATTTTTATTTTATCAAACAGTGAAATTCAACCCATTTTTCGCGTAAAAAAATTTGTAAAAAATAAATTTTTGAGTTTTTTACGAAAAGCTCATTTCCAGTATATATTAGCCAACATTATAAATATGTCGTAAAAAGCTTACATACCTCTGAACATTATTTTCGCAGAAAAGTTACATCGAATATCAAAAATTTACATTTTGAGATAAATGAACTTTAATGTAAAATTACTTTTTAATTAAAACATTCCTCCGCATACTCCAAATGGTCTACATTTTTTTAAATCTCATCGTCCTCTGTCTTCCTTTTAAGTCTTTTTTTTCCCTAACTTGCTTTGTTTTTTGTAAACATGAGTATTTAGCTTTTAATAGCCTCTGCTTGTCGAGGAGCTCAATTGCATGTACCGTGTAATCACCAGGCTCAATATTAAGTTTTCTCAAAATTTCTGGTTTTTCCCATATTAAATGATGAAATTGCATCATATATATCCAAGTTAATACTTCTATTTGTATAAACATTTTCTTCGGTGCAAGAGACCATATTACGTTGTTTATGCTTTCATTGGGATTTTGTGTACCTCCATGTAAACACTTTTTTAGCAATTCTGGATTAAATATTTTGATTTCCATCATTCATTCAACTTTTATACAAAAACAAAATACTTTGTTTACATTTTTCACCATTTAAATGGGTAGCCCTAGTTTCAATGATTATTTAAAAATAGGTTTTAAGGGCTTTTAATTACCCTAGAGGTTAAAGTAAGATATTTTTAGAAAGGTTAAAATCTATACAATTTGAAAATATAAAAATCTCAAAATTGTCATATTAAGAAGACTTTAGGTTTCCAACACACACCCTTAAGAGAAGGAGAAAAAATACGACTTCTGAAAAAGTCACGTAAATATTTTAAATCAACTTAATTTTTATTAACGTCGAACACTCTAGAGCAATGTGATGAGTACTTACGGCGGACCTTGTAAATATGGACCTAGGTCAAATGATGAAGAGGACCCTTGAATCAGCTCCCACTCTCCAAACTTCCACAGAAACGTAAGGACATTGATCCACGACAGATTTAACATGTATCAGCACATCTACACGGTAGATCTTCAGTGGCACCAGGACTCGAACCCACGATTTAACAATGCCGGCTACGATTTCGCTACCAGGGTTAACATTTTGAAGGACTGGGATGACCCCCCTAGATCACACCTTGAACACCAAGATTAATTTGAGGCAAAGAACCACCAAAAGCCATTTTGAATAATATTATTTATTTTTGTTATAATTTCCTCAAAAATCTCTGATAACAAATAATATAATAATGTTACGTCTTCTAAAGTGATTTTCCTTTATATTATATTAAATTACTAAGAATACGATTGATTACTAATCTAGCTCAACTCAAGTAAGGTTTACCGAAATAGGAGATCCGAGAAACACACGTATTCGAATTCTTAATTGTCATTAACTTTAACTAAGTATCTCAAACTGACGCTTACTTTAAGCGTTCGTGAATTATATTTACCGCTGGCTTATATCAGCTTTCTGGTACGTCTAGCAGTACGACGTCTTCACGAATCTAATCTCTTTGAATCTTCTAGTTTAGCTTGTAACGTTGTTGGCTCAATAGCCTACCATCATCTCTCCTGCTATCTCGCAACCCTCGACTTAAATACCCTATCCAATTTAAATATCCCAAACTTCTTTTTGGAGTTGATTGGAAATAAACGTGAATTTATGTTCCCCAGAAAGACGCCTAAGAAGATTAGTGGAAAGGTTCCGTACAGATTCGTCACAATCCCCTCCAAAAAGAAAACGGGATTTATTCGAAGGTCACAAACGGCCTGAAAATAAATTACGTAACCAATTCCTAGACTTGCTTTACAGTCCCAACGACTTTAATATATATATATATATATATATATATATATATATCTACCAATCGGATACTAAAAAATCTCCTTCCTTAAGAGAAAGAAAAAAATTACGACCTAAAACTACTCTATAAAGGACGTAACATTTACAGAATTAAATATCCCTACACCACGCCCATTTGGCAAAGAGGCGAGGGAAAAACCACCTAAGTGGAAAAACCTGCCTGCGTGGTTTCCTTAACTACTTAAAAATCTACTTAAATATTATAACACATATTCAGACTTGCATCTTGCTTCTTTTGTGGAACAATGTTCAGGGTCAGCTACCCTGAAATGAGAATTTCTTTGCGTGAAAAACAAATATCTATAACACATACAGATTCCTTCATTTTTTACATAACATTTTCATATATATCATTTGAAGCATCTGGTTCCTTAACATTCCCATTCCATATATTCTGCGCTTGTTAGTATTAAATGTTAGCTCTACCTAACTACGCCGCGTCCCCAAGTCACCAGATGTAAGATAAAATACACATATATATGCATACAATTTCAAACATTTTTCAAATAACAATAAAACAAACAACCAAAGGAATTGTCGCATCTTAGCGAAGTCATACATAGAAGTAAACAAATGCATTCTTACAAATGTTTTCTCCATATTTATACAAAAAATTAACACAAAAGCTGATTTTTCTCATCAAGAAAAAACACACACTCATTGTAGTGTCCACTTTTGCTTGGCTTCTTAAATTAAAAGTCCGCCCGTGACTTGCTTCATTGCAATAATTCTTCCGACCACTTGTTCGAAAGGTGAAAAGAAAGAAACGATACAACCTGATAATTTTCTTTGCCCTTTATTCGCTCCTATCCACTGGATCTCCGTCTAAGGCTTCCATACTGAGGCTCCTGCTCCTGATGTTGTTCTGTGGAATACTTGTTATTCCGCTGTTCCTCCACTCCTCTGGAAATCCTTCGGGTTGTCTTACTCGGCTGCGCAGGTAGTACGAACAAGGTCTCACTACTGTCGTCTGTTTCGACGGGACAGTTCTCCTCTCAGCTGCCCTGTTGGTTCCGTCTTTAATTGTCTTTGTCTCCCGGGCCTTGTTGTATTGTCCGCTTCCTTCGTGCCTGCTCGCTACTGTAGGTGACTTGTCCTGCCTGGAATCTTGTTGATGAGAAGGACCTGCAATAGGCTGTGATCCCTGGGAGGGGTTATTAGGTCTTCTATATTTATGATTACGAGATGAAACCGAGGATGGAATTGCTCTTTTTATCCCCTGTTTTGGTTCAGGGGTTGGTCTTTTCTGGTCCCTATGTTCGGAACCCTGCAGAGATCTTTTTCTGCAAATTTTGAACCTCTTTAAATCCTTCCTGTCCACTGACCCATTTGACCCTACTTTACGTTTCAATCTCGGATCCTCCCATCCGGCATTGCCCTTATTTGATTTATGACCTTTACTCTCCTCACTCGAGGTTTTCCTAGATCCTTTGAATTTTCCTGGGTGCGATCTACTTGACCCATTACTAGACCTCTGTCCTTCATATAGTGTCTCAACATGACTATCCGAACTAATCACGTCGGATCGTCGTGGACGGTACACACGCACCTGGTCAATATTAACTGTTACCTTTTTACCCCTCTTTAAAATAATTAAATTGTTATTCCGAACCTCCAACACTCTATATGGCCTTTCAAACTTAGGCATAAACTTTCCAACCACTCTTCTACCCGCAGCCCTTATAAAATGAGTTTGTACCAACAGCAAATCATTTACTTTGATGTTATCTTCCCTCCTTTTCCGATTATAATATTTTTCCCAATGTTTGTGTTGTTTCCGCATATTCTGCCTTGCTTCATCGAATAATTTCTCAATGTTTCTTCCTACATATTCAGCACCCTCTGTGACATTTATTAATTTACTAAAAGGTGTTGTAATCTTTCTACCTAGTGAGTGAGTTAATATTAACGTCGCACTGTTTAGCTACACGAGGGCTTTTGGCGACGGACCACGTAATTTTGAACCATGGTCAAGTGACGTGGACGACACCTGAGCTGGCACCCCCCTCTCCTAACTACCACACCACACCAACGGGAATCTTTCTACCTAAGAATAACTCAGCCGGAGTTTTATTTATTGTTTCGTTCACTGAAGTGCGCAGCGCGAAAGCGAATTCATGAAGAAATCGGTCCCAGTTTTCGTGATTTTCTTTTACAAGACAGGCTATCATCTGGACTAAATTGCGATTAACTCTTTCCGTTAAATTCGCCTGTGGTGTGTATGTTAATGTTTTCATATTTTTTATGTCCAAAGTGTGACTTAAGTGTTCAAATACCTCTGATATAAATTGGGGGCCGTTATCACTAATTAAAGAAATCGGAGCTCCATAACGTGAGATATAATTCTCAAAAAAGGCGTTAGCTATGGCCTGGGCCGAAGCTTTTCATAAAAGAATAAGCTCACTCCACTTAGTGAAATGATTAGTTATTACTAATACAAATCTATATCTTTCGGGTCGGTATGTGGAGTAGGGGCCTAATAGGTCTAACGTTACAATTTCATTGGGGTAATTCGATACTATCGTCATTAAACGACCAGATGGTAGCGCGTTTTTGTAATTAAATTTTTGACAGCGGTCACAGGTTGAAACATATTCAAATATATATTTCCTCATATATGGAAAATAACATGTCTCGTAGTTTTAAATATAGGTCTTCCTCTTTCCTAGATGGCCTGCTAATGGCAGATCATGAAATTCTTTCATTATTGTTTCGCGAAGCGATTAGGAATATACACTCTTAGTTCTCCAAGAGTTGTATAATATTTCGCGTAAAAGAGTAGACCATCTATAAGTTTAAAATCCTGGGACCAACCCTCGCATATAGTCGCATTAACGGAACCGTCGTCTGGGTTTTCTAAATAACGATAGAGATGTGTCCTAACTCAGGATCTTCCCTTTGCTCTCGAATGAGTTTTTCTCGAGAGTTTAAAGCTATGGCTCGAAGAGCGGCGCACGAAATTTATGATCCATCCAGATTACCTACTGGATTCCTAGACAAAACGTCCGCGACAACGTTTTGGACCCCGGGCGATGTTCCCATTCTATGTTAAACTCGGATAACTTGAGTGCCCATCTAATCATTCGACTAGATAATTTTTTTCCATTAGTTAGCTTTGTTAATGCCGCGTGATCTGTGATTACTTTCACCGGCAGGGATCCGAAATAAGTTTTAAACTAATTTAAGGCCCATATCACCGCCAAACATTCGCGTTCAGTAACAGTATAGTTTCGTTCCGCTTTATTGAGGGTTCTAAACGCGAATGCAATCGGTCTGTGGTTTTGATTAAGCACAGTACCAATTCCGACCCCACTAGCATCAGTAAATAAGTTAAACTGTTCTGTAAAATCAGGCAATTGCAAAACTGGTGCCTCAGTTAATGCTCGTTTTATCTTATCAAAAGAATCCTGTGCTTCTGTCGACCAATTAAATTTAGCCCCCTTTTTCTTCAACCAACATAATGGTTCACATATGTCTGCATACTGGGGTATAAATTTCTGATACCACCCCGCTCTCCCTAAAAATTTCGATACTACCTTACTATTTTTAGGAGGTTTCATTTCTGTGATTGCCTTCACTTTACTATGGTCTGTTTCGATCCCTTCTTTACTAATTACGAGACCTAAATACTTCAATTTGTCTCGTGCGAAGTGGCATTTTTCCTTATTTAATATTAGCCCTGCGTCTCTCAACAATGTAAATATCTGATTCAAATGATCTAAGTGTTCATTAAACGATGGAGATGTGATGATAACATCGTCCATATATACCGACACGAAATGCCCAATAACAGGTTTGAGTATAATATCTATGGCCTTTTTGAAATTTGGCGCCGCCCCAGAAAGGCCAAAAAAGGCATTCGGAGGAATGCGAACGTGCCATTAAGAGTGATAAACGCGGTTTTCTCTATATCTTTTGGACTAATCGCCAATAGAAAATATATAGTCACTTTTTAAATCCAATGTGGACATCACGCCGGTATGCGGAATGTTTGTTATTAGATCATCAATCACCGATAATGGATATCGGGGGTATTTAGTTATTGCATTAAGTTTGCGATAATCAATCGCGAATCGATACGCTTCAGGAGAATCTAGAGGAAAGCCATTATTCTTGCGAGTTAAAACTACTGGTGACGCGTATGGGGATTGAATAGGACGAATCGGCCCCTCTCGCAATATTTTCTCAATGTGATAATCGATTATTCCTTGTTTGACCCTATCATAACGGTAGGGTCTCGACACTACCGGTCCCTTGTCCCCAGTATCGATTTCATGGTATAAAACATCAGTAAGCCCTTTAAAACGATTAAATAAATTCCTTAATTTTTGCTTTTGCCCTTCACCGAGCTTTGTATCTGACAGATCAATATCGACCGGTTTTTCCACTTTTGGTAACTGCTTAATTTGGTCATCTGGAATGATCAGAGATTTCTGATCGAAATCTAAAGTTAATTTCGACTCCTTCATAAAATCAATGCCCAAAATGTATTGGTACTGTATATTGTTAAGAATGTGAAATTCCCAAGTTTTCTGGAATTCTCGGATCCGAATCTGTAATTCGACCCGACCTAAGTGGCAACATTGCGCCGTCACTATTCTATCTTTCGTCTTTTGACGAGGTCGATACGAAAAATATTTGCGATAGACCTCTTCCGATATGAAAGATTTCTCCGCCCCCGTGTCCTAAAGGGCTGTAATAAATGTCTCATTTAAAAGAATAGGGACATACGGTAAGTCTACTGGAGTCATTCGTAATGAGGATACCCTAATAGTTTGGTGTTCTGTAGCTGGGGATTTTCCGTACATCGCGATCGATCACCCCCATACTCGAATCGATCGCTTAAAAGTTTAAATATCTGTTTCGATCATTCTGACCCCTGAAAGAAGTATTCCTTGAACCACCCTGTCGACCGCCTTGATTGAGGAATCTATGATCCGATTGACCACCTCGGCGTCGACCCTCGAATCTCTGATTATCTACAACACCTTGACTCTCAAATCTATTGAACTCTCTCCGTGGTCTACTATGGCCGCGGTAGCCGAGTGGTATAGGTATCGGATCGTGGCTTGCCTGGTCACGAGTTCGATACCAGTACCACTAAAGACCCGCCGTGTAGGGCAGCGATGCACGTTAAATCTGTCGAGAGCTGAAACGTCCTCCCGTTGGTGTGGTGTGGTAGTTAGGAGAGGGGGGTGCCAGCTCAGGTGTCGTCCACGTCACTTGACCATGGTTCAAAATTACGTGGTCCGTCGCCAAAAGCCCTCGTGTAGCTGAACAGTGCGACGTTAATATTAAATCAATCAACCGTGGTCTACTATTGTCCGCATATCTATTGTTACCTCTTGTTTCCCTCCAATTTTCTTGTCGATTCCTGTTAGAGAAACGATTGTTCTCGTTTGGTTGTATATCTCGGGATTCCCAACTCGAACCTCTGATCTTTCTATTTAGAAACCGTTCCTCATACTTATCAATAAGTTGTAGGGGGTTAGATGTGGTTTGCGGATTCCTAACCTCTACATAATCCAAAATCTGAGGTTCTAACCTACTAATAATATGATCGATCAATTTTTCCTCCGTCATTTCGAGTTTTAAGATTTTGTGAGTCTTCAACAAATCATACACAAAATCAGACAGTTTTTGATTATGATTTTGAGATGATGAATAGAAACGCGTTTCTAGCTCCGACCTATTTCTAACCACGGGGAACTGTTCTGACAACGCTTGTTTTAAGTGCACGTAATCCGTCGCCTTATCTTCCACAACCCTAGAACCTCAAACCAATCTAGTGCCCGTCCTGTGAGAAGACCCTTTAAATATGCACAAGCGAGTTCTGTAGGTATCTCGTAATATGTTATTATCCATATTCTCCAAAAATTCCACCACGTTCTCCACCCCCGAAAAATACTGCTCAGGGATGATCCGAAAATTAGATCCGATTCTAAACTTGGGATTTACTCGTTGGATGCCACTGTGATGAACCCCCTGGGTCACACCTTGAACACCAAGATTAATTTGAGGCAAAGAACCACCAAAAGCCATTTTGAATAATAATATTATTTATTTTTGTTATAATTTCCTCAAAAATCTCTGATAACAAATAATATAATAATGTTACGTCTTCTAAAGTGATTTTCCTTTATATTATATTAAATTACTAAGAATACGATTGATTACTAATCTAGCTCAACTCAAGTAAGGTTTACCGAAATAGGAGATCCGAGAAACACACGTATTCGAATTCTTAATTGTCATTAACTTTAACTAAGTATCTCAAACTGACGCTTACTTTAAGCGTTCGTGAATTATATTTACCAGTACGACGTCTTCACGAATCTAATCTCTTTGAATCTTCTAGTTTAGCTTGTAACGTTGTTGGCTCAATGGCCTACCATCATCTCTCTTGCTATCTCGTAACCCTCGACTTAAATACCTTATCTAATTTAAATATCCCAAACTTCTTTTTGGAGTTGATTGGAAATATAAACGTGAATTTATGTTCCCCAGAAAGACGCCTAAGAAGATTAGTGGAAAGGTTCCGTACAGATTCGTCACAGACGAGACTGGATTAAATATAAATAAATAAGTTCAAAACTTGATCGAACAAATCAAACCAAGAACTATATTTTGGCATTAAATATTCGTTATTCAATATTACTAAGCATTATAATATTTTAATTAACAAAAAATTCCAATCAAATTATTTTTACTATATCATGTGAAACAAAATGACATCCAAATCATCCCTTTTCAAGAATGTATACAAAATATTAATAGGCCTGGGTTTTTTTTAAAGGAATTAGAAATAGCAATACCTCGTTAAAAGAAAAATAGCTATGGACACGATAAAATTTTCCTCAAAGCAATTAACAAACACCACATATCCTTCATATTCTTAATTCTTTGAATTGCATCTCCAGTTTTATCGAAACAAATTGCAATCTTTTGATTCTAAGGTCCTTTTAAGACCCTTACTAAAATACCAAGGCAATTATGCCATATTTCTCTCCCCCCCCGCCACACACACAATATTTTTTACTACAATCATAAAAAAAAATATTACAAAGAGTTGAGTTATGCTCTACAGAGAGAGAGAATACTAAACTGTAGTTTTCTCAACAAAACTTTTCATGTAAGCCATGTGGTCGATTTTAGCCTCATATAAGCAGTATAATTACTAAAGAACAAAAGGAGAACATATACACTCTCCTTCGAAAGTCTGCGTACAGACGATCATCTTTCATATTCATGCAAAAATCGCTAATTAAATGAAATCTTTCTGAATCAATATTATTTTTTATTATTATTACTAGCTTTTATTTAACTTGCACTGTAATTTGTTCAGGTGAAATCTTGCAAATCAAATTTGAAGAGAGAGAGAGCGCGGATGTCTTCAACCGTTTGAGCTGAAATTTTGTATACACGTTTAGTTTGGGTGACAACGCGTGTTTTCGCCATTTATACTCCAATATAGCAATTAGTTAAAAAGATATTAATTAAAAACCTTAATACGTATAATTGATTTACCCCTGTTGGCTTTTTATCCCACCGAGAGGCTTTTCGGATTAAGCTTAAAGCAGTTCCGATTTTTTTCCACGTTTTTAAAAAAGTCATCTAATTCTTTCTATCAAACTCAGACCAAAAATAATTACAGAATCGGAAAGATCATTTATTTCGCCGCGACACGGTATAATTCATTCAGAAGCGAGCGCCTTGCGTAGCCAAAACAAAAAGGGTTTCTTCACAAATAAAAGATAAATATATGCTGTCAAGGGCTTTTTTGCAGCGCACTCCAGAATTTCTTGCAGACGGCAAAATTTTTCCTACTTACTTGACAAATATCGTTATATTTTGGACATTTCACACAATATCTTTAAAAATTATAGCCTATACTATAAATTATAGCCTATGTGTTATTCTGATGTATAAGCTATATTACTGTTAAGTTTCATTAAAATCCATTCAGTTGTTTTTGCGTGAA
This sequence comes from Trichonephila clavipes, assembly GCA_019973935.1. NCBI lineage: Eukaryota > Metazoa > Arthropoda > Arachnida > Araneae > Nephilidae > Trichonephila > Trichonephila clavipes. The sequence continues at coordinate 136,748 of BMAU01021375.1, read as the reverse complement.
AGACGACCAAACATCCAAACAAACTTTCACATTTATAATATATATCTAGATATATTAGTGTCCCGGCGGGAAAAAAGTTTGAGTACCCCTGAGTATGACTGTTTGAAAGTAACCGGCAAACGACCTTGCAACAATGATGCGTTGAATGAGATGAACAGACTGAGAAACCTGTCCAGCGATAACTAAAAAGTAAAACATAAATTAAATGTAAAAAAACTTTTTTAAAAACAAGCTTTTATTTGAATATGCTAAAAAGAATAAAATAAACTTTCCTTTTAAAACTTTTTTTACTATCAACTTATAACATTATTGCACAATTTTTCATATAAAAGCTTGTCTCGAAATATACCTGTGTAGATAAACAAGTAAATTAAGTAACTGATCTGATTAATATTAATTTTTAAAATTTTCAAACTAAATAAATACGAGTACTTAAATCTCGCGACAAGCTTTTATATCATAAATTATGCAATAACGTTACAAGTTTATAGTAAAAAAAGTTTTAAAAGAAAAGTTTATTTTATTCTTTTTAGCGCATTTAAATAAAAACTTGTTTTTAAAAACGTTTTTTTTTACTTTTAATTTATATTGATTACTCTAACGTCGTAAATTGAAATAGTATAAGCAGCAATCACCTGAATATTACATAAAATAATACAAATATTTTTAACTTGAGAACGACACAAATCGCTTGCGTCTGCGTACACTGGAAAAAACCTTTACTGTAATGGATTGTAACTAAAAGAGTTAATACTTTTTAATCTATTCCGTTCTTTCTGTAATTCTCTCAACATATTTGGCAGGGATTTAACTTGCTTAGTTGTTTCATCTGTGGATATTTTGTTTCATTCTTCTATTATGACAGATTTGAGCATTTCCTTGGATGTTATTATGTTCTCCCTGATTATTAACTCGAGTAAATCCCTCAAATGCTGCATTGTGCTTAGGTCTGGAGACTAGGTTGGCTTACACAATTGGTTTGAGACATATCAGAACAGCCCTGACTTCACAATGTGAGCCATTAGCTTGGTATCTTTGCGCCGCTGGAAGTAAAATTCATCACTCAGCGCAAGTTCCTCGGCATATGTGTGCCCTGATATTTTACTTATATAAGATCAAGTAACCAATTTTGTACATTGTTGATTAAAAAAATTCCAGATTACCAGCTGAAAGGCTTCCAATGCACCCTCAAACATTATGCCTCCTCTTCCATGTTTGATATTCGAAAAAGAATTATATTTCTTAAGATCTGTCCAGGAATTTTTGCAGGCATATTTTTGTTCTTTTTAATGCCAAATTACAAAAATTACTTTCATGTGAATGTATTACATTTTTCCAGTATTTATGTGTCCTATTTAGAAGTTTTTTGGCAAGGGTCATTCTCTTAGCTCGATTCACTCAAGAGAAGAATGGTTTCTTGAGTGCAACTCGGCCACGATAGTTATCCTTTTTCAGAACTCTTCGCATTGTGGTTAAAATCACACTTTTTTTGAAAGATCTCAGTCACACTTTTAGCTATTTGTGAAGCTTTATAGTCTTGGTTTTTTTTTATAGAGCGTATTACAAAGCAAAATTCTCGAGGTGACACTGCAGACAGGTGGCCGGATCTTGGTTTGGACGTTAAAATTTTAGTTGATTTGTAGTTTATGAACACTTTTTGAATCTATTAATGTCTCCTATTAACAGTTTCAACGATTGCTTTAAAAATTTCTCCTTTTCTGAAGAATTATGATGATTTTTCTTTCAATAATTTGGTGGTCATTCTTGTTTTTTTTTTGTTGTTGTTAAGGGGAATTTTGTTGCTGTGTTTGAATAAGAAAATTTCGAAGAATCCTTGACAAGTGTTTTGATTTCCTAAAGCGAGATTTTAATGGTAATTATAGCAAGAATACGTAAGCTGATTGCCTGTACACAGACTTTAGGATCAAGTGTATATTTTAGGTAACTTGGCATATGAACTTGACAAAATTGTATACTTTGATGGATTATTGAGATGTATTCATAACATTTTAAACCAGAGAACTATATAAGTAAAATGAAAAAGCTATCTTTTTCATCAATTTTTAAAAATAACTTTAGTGCACCACAAAGAAATATTTTAAGAATACAGAAAAATTATAGAACATATATATAACACTAGTTTGAGTCTAGCTCCGAGTCTTCCATAGAATACTCCGATTGAAATATTGCCTGCGGAATCTATGTGTCATGATAACTGTAACTGTGAATGTGTACTTGTGTTAACTGTGTATTGTCGAACTGTGTGTTATATCTTGGATTAGAAACTGATCAAAATTTTATCGGAGCATAAGGCGTTAGCCAGGTCTCCACTTTTTCAGTGCTTGCACTGAACTGAACTGAACTGAACTGTGTATTGTAACTGTATATGATTGCTTGTGTTGCTGCTGTTGTGAGATGACGTTGTCACCTCATGCTTAATAAAATGATGTTATAACGAAGAACTGTTTGAACTTTTCGAATGTAAATGTTCTGAAAAACATTCTGAAACTAATAAACATAACATGGTGACAGAAGTATAAGCAATTATATCGGATTGAAAAGATATCCAAGTGCGTTATGGAAGCCTTCTGACCCCCTGCTCCGCTGCAATTTTCGCTGGGAAATGTGAAAGAAAAATGGCGAAAATTGAGGCAAGAACTGGAGAATTATTTGCTTGCAACAGAAAAAGACGATCGAACAGATAAAATCAAAATAGAAATCCTGTTAAACTTATTGGGCAGTGAAGGACTTGAAATATACAATACCTTCAAGTTAGAATCAAAAGCGAATTTTTTGAAAGTTCTTTAAAAGTTTGAATAATATTGCTCACCATGACAGAATGTTGTTTATGAGCGCTGTAAATTTTTTTCATGTGTCAACTGGATTGCCAAACAATAGAGACATATGTGACTCACCTAAAGACCCTAGCATCCACGTGCGAGTTTGCAGAGCAAGAAAATGGATTTATTCGAGACCGCATCGTCCTGGGAATTAAAGACAGTGGGTTACAAGAACGACTCCTGTGAGAAAATAACCTCAACATTGAAAAATCGATCGAAATCGTCCGGGCAGCTGAAGCGAGCCGGGAACAAATCCGAAATATGAAGTACGATACAGCCACAATAAACTTCGTCAAGGAGAATCAGAACAACCCTAAAACCCAGTACAACTGCAAAAAGTGTGGACGAAAACACAAGCCTCGAGAGTGTCCAGCGTTCGGGAAAATTTGTGCAAGAAGAAAAACCCTTTTGCTGCTAAATGTTTCCAGAGTACAAAGAAGATTCATGAAATGAACGTTCCTGGAAATGAACTGGTTTATATTGATTCTGTGAATGAAAATGAAACTAAATGTGCAAGGAAAAATAGTACAGACTCTAATTTTAAGAATGTAGAAATGGTAAGTGAAACAACTTGGTATAAAAATGTTTCATTAGATGTAAGTAATAAGTGTTTTGATGTAAATTTTAAACTGGATACTGGAGCTGAAGTAAATATTTTGCCACGGTATATTTTGAGTATGTTTAAAGTTAATCCAAAACTTAATAAAACTAATATATCTCTAACTACATATGGTAATTTTAATTTAAAGCCAAATGGTTCCCTTATAATTAATTGCTCTACTGATAAACTCAAAAATGTTCCTTTGCCTTTCTATGTAGTAAATGTAAAATCCAAACCAATATTAGGGTTAAGAGGTTGTACGGAATTAAAACTTATTGAAAAAATTGATTCTATTGAATGTAGTATAAGTAAAAATGAGTTAATTAAGCAATATAAAAATGTATTTACTGGGGTAGGAGAGTTTCCAAATGAGCCATATCACATTACTTTAAAAGATAATGCTGTACCAGTAATTCACCCACCAAGACGTGTTCGTTTCGTTTGGCTTTGAAGCCAAAATTAAAAAGCTAAAGCTCCAATTTTAAAAGTTTTTAGTGTTAATGATGAAATAGTAATACACTGTGATAGTTCAAAAGATGGGCTAGGGTCCTGTTTAATCCAAAAAGGTCAACCGGTATCATTTGTCTCACGCAATTTAACAGTGAGAAAAATTATGCACAGATTGAGAAAGAATTATTGGCAATAGTTTTTTCTCATTTGAAAAATACCATAATTTTGTATACGGACGTAAAGTTGTTGTACAGAGGGACCATAAACCCTTAATGTCAATTGTTAAGAAACCTATGCATAACATATCTTCTAGAATGCAAATAATGATTTTAAAATTATTAAAGTATGATTTTGAAATAAATTATGTACCAGGTAATCAAATGTTTCTCGCTGATACTTTATCACGAGAATTTCCTGTTAGTGAAACTGTAAGGGATGATCCTGAAATACTAAATATTGTGCATACTATTTCAAAACCATTTACCCATGAGTGAAAAGAGACATGTACAATTTAAAAGAGAAACTGAATTAGATCCAGAATTACAAATAGTTAAATATATCAAAGTGGGCTGGCCTATAAATCTTACAAAAATGTAGACAACAGTGTAAAAATATATAAAATTAAAAATAACATTTATATACAAGAAGGATTGTTATTTAGCAATGAAAAACTAATTGTACCTGATAGTTTGAGAAAAGATATGCTACAACTAATTCATGAGGCACACTTTGGGATAGAGAGATGCAAGAAAAGAGCTAGAGAAATAATGTACTGGCCAGGGATGAACTCTGACATAGAAACATTAGTATCACAATGTGTAATAGGTGAAAAAATTTTAAAAGCTAATTGTAAAGAGACATTAAAACTGTTGGGGAGTGGTCCCTATGAGTTTTCTCACGGGAAACCAGACGAGGATGTTGACAAAACACCTTTACTTTCACACTCGGTTGCTCGGGGCGTATGTCGGAACACTTGCGATGGGCACCGTAATTCCACGCTCTCGCTCGTCTGATCTCCCACACACACTCTGAAAACTCTTAATTCTCGTTTCGCTTAATAAACCTAATCACCGCCGCGCGGCACCCACTGCGCATGCTCGAACATACCCCCTCCGGCCTTGCAATATTAATATTCAACAATAGCAATACAGTTTTCACACAATTCACAACAAGTTTCACAGAAATTACACACAATTGTTTTCAAAATTATTATATATATATAATGTATTATAAATTTTCAATAAAAAAAACAAGTTAAAATTACAATAGCACAATTTAAAGATAAACACATAATTTCTTAAATGGAAATTGACCTTAACTATTTACATCTATAGGTATATAGAGAATACGGATCTTAGTTATGGGCCTCTTAAATTCTTCTGTCTTTGTTTTAATTCTGACTGTTCTCACTTTACCGTCAGAACCATGATAGACCTCAACGACGTGCCCTAAAAGCCAGTTGCAAACTGATGTAAAATCCTCCTTTACAATTATCATTGTACCATACATTACATTGTCCTTCTCGATCATCCACTTTCCTCTCTGTTGGACAGTATTCAGAAAATCGATACTCCATTTTTTCCAAACTACCTGAATTACCTTTGTTTTCTGCCAACGGCTTAATCTATTGTCATTAATATTATAATTACTAAGGGGGCTGAAGAATATAATTAATTGATCTACCAATCAAGAAATGTTCAGGCGTTAATACCTCAAAGTTATCAAAATCATTGGATATTGATGTAAGGGGCCTGGAATTTAAAATTCCTTCCACCTGAATAATCACTGTTTCAAATTCCGCGTATGTGAGTCGGGATCATCCCAGCACTCGCTTGAGGTGATATTTCACTGACTTTATGCCCGCCTCACAAAGACCTCCCATATGTGGGGAACTTGGTGGAATAAAATTCCATTCAATACCTTCCTCAGTGAAATATGCCGCCAGATTTTCATCTGGAAAGTTAAGGGTCCTATAAAATGCCTTTAGTTGAGAATTCGCACCAACAAAATTTGTTGCATTATCCGTAAAATTTTTAGAACATTTTCCTCGCCTAGACATGAATCTCTTAAGGGTCGCAATTATTACATCCGAAGTCAAATCGGAAAGAATTTTCTAGGTGGATGGCACGAGTCACAAAGCAAATGCAAACACAAACATAAATGTTATTCAGAACGCCATTTCTCTGGTTTGTGTAAGTTACAAAATATGGACCTCCCAAATCTAGTCCAGTTATACTGAATGGAGGGGCCATATTTACTCTTTCATATGGAAGATTGCCCATTATTTGAGAAGAGGGAATTGGTTTACACTTGAAACACACCACACAAGTATGAACCGTTTTCCTAGCTAGGTTTCTGCCTCCTAAAGCCCAAAATTGCAATCTTCAGCAGTCCTTGTGGACCAACGTGAAATAATTTCTTATGCAAAGTTATGAAATATATTTTACTCAATTTAGAATTTTTTGCCAGTATAGCTTGATGCTTTTGGCTGTAGGGTATGGAAACTTTTTACAGCCTTCCACCAACTCTCAGGACTTTTTTATCATCCTGGAATATGTTCAAAGATTTAAGATTACCTGACGGGTCACTTAAGTTAACACTACTCTGGTCCTGTTTAATAAGCCAGGTTTCTGCATCATTTACCTCCCTCGTAGTTAAAGGTCCTCTCTTTTTCACCTTGGATCTGCAATTGTCAATAAATCTATAAATATATGTATTATTTTAAAATAATTATTAGAAAGGTCCATAAGATTGTTGAAAAAGTCAAAGTTCTTGGAACTTAGCAATGAAGTGTCCAGAGTTCTCTCAGACACCCTTAGTTCGCAGTCAAAGTCATCTCTCTGGGTTGGTTCTGAAATGACAGTGGTTGATAAGCACTTTGTAGAAGAAGTTCAGGACCATGCCACCATAGAGAGTCGTCACGAAGCTCCTCAGGAAGTAGTCCTCTAGATAACACATCTGCAGGATTCTGTTCTGATGCAATGTGATGTCACTGGTCACGGGAACTTAGTTGATGAATCTTAGACACCCGATTAGCTACGAACGTCTTCAATTCTCTTGATTCTCGATGTATCCATGAAATCACAATAGTCGAATTCGACCAAAAATGCGCAGCTGTAATCTGAAGATTCAATGCCTCCTTCACCTTCTTCATAAATTTAGCGGCAAGAACTGCCCCACACAGTTCAAGTCTTGGAATGGAAATCTGCTTCAGAGGCGACACTCAGCTTTTACTCGTTACGAGACACACTTTAACTTCTCCAAGGGCAGATATAGACTTGAGATAAAAAAAAATAGATGAACCATACGCCTTTTCCGATGCGTCGCTAAATGCATGTAACTCAATGCCCTCTGCTTTGTGAATCACAATAAATCTGTCAATAGAGATGTTATTCTCCATTCATCACTCCATCCCAATTCCAGCAACCACAATCTTTGCATAAATATCTTTGCCCAAGTTATGATTGGTCTGAGGAGACCCAAAGGGTCAAAGATTCTTGCAATAGTATGTTTATTGAATGTTTATCATGAAGTTAACCTTTGTTGCTCTATTCTGAAAAGGAAACAGTCTAACTTAGGATTCCAAATTATTCCTAGCGCTTTAGTCTCATCAGACTCCAAGAAAGCATACTCCTGTAGATTTGAAGTCATCTCGGTTAAATTTCCACACCACTTATGAAGATGCATCCCTGCGGTCTTGAACATTTCTATTAATTGATGCTGAAATTCGATTACCTCTTCTATACTCTCGGATCCCGAAAGTATGTCATCCATGTAGCAGTCACTCAGCACTACAGGAGCTGCTAAAGGAAAATTATTAGCTTCATCCATCGCTAACTGCTTCAAAGTTCTCATGGATAGATAAGGTGCGCTAACTGTGCCGTAGGTGACTGTAGTTAACTCGTGCGTTTTTATTGGTTCTCCTATGCCCTTCTACAGAATTCTTTGCAAACACGTTTGCTCCAGGTGTATGTTTATCATGCGAAACATTTTCTCTATATCCGTAGTAAAGGCATACTTGTTCTTTCGGAAGTGAACCATAATGGAAAAGAGGTCTTCTTGGGCCAGTTCTCCATTAAATTGAATTGAATTTAGAGATTTTCCACTCGTTGAAGGACTTGATGCATTAAAAACAGTTCTCAGTTTAGTTGTAGACTTTTCGGGGCGATAAACACCATGGTGTGGCATGTAAAATGCAACTCCAGACCCATCCGCCTAGATTTCCCTCATGTGATCCAAATCCTCATATTCCTGTAAAAATTTCTCAAACAGGGACAAATATTCTTTATCTCCACTTAGTCGTTTCCACAAAGAGTTTAATCTCTGAATTGCGGTTTGTCTGGATTCACCAAGACATGAAGGATCTTCTTTTAATGGCATCGCCACCGTATATCTTCCCTGGTCATCTCTCGAATGAGTGTTTTTAAAATGGTCTTTACAAATATCTAATTCCCTGGTTTTAACAGAATCGATTTCTACATTTTCGATTTCCCTAAACTTCTTAATTGAATGCTCTAGATCAAAGATCGGCAACGTTTTTAATGTAAAGAGTGAAATACTAAATTAAAAATTCATGGCGGGCGCCAACTATTTTTTTTGACCTAATAAATATATAAAAATAATATTCATATTTATAAAACATGTTCATTTATTAATTTTATAATTTATAAATTTAATTACAGAACAAGGTTATTATTAATCTTACATAAATACAGAAGAATGTTTGTAAGTATATTAAAGATGGTGGCAAGAGCAATGACATATTTTTTATATAAAATTATTTTAATGGGATATTTGGGTTGCCATGTCATCTGCAATTTTTTCATAATCGATCATATGCGACGAATTACCCGCTCTTAAACAGTTATCTAAATGTGCATCCGTAAGCTGTGATCGATATTTAGATTTTAAATATGTCATATTTGAAAAAAAGGGCTTCACAATTATAGATAGTTCCACAATACGAAAATATTTTTACAGCGCATTTTCTCAAAATAGGAAAACTTTCGTCAGTAACTAATTTCCAAATTGATTTATCAACATAATGTGACTTTAAAACAATATCATTTTGTAAATTAATTATTTCCATTTCTAAGTCCTGCATGTTAGTAACATTGAAATAATTTGAAGTTTTGGAAGGCAAATCAGGTTCATGAACATTGAATGGATTGACGAAAAATGGAATTTCTGATTCTAACGGTAGAAAATCTTGAAATCTCGACGAAAATTCGATTATTAATATATCAATGGTTTTTATGTACGATATAGTGTCAAATTCATCAACATTCAAATTTAAATTTTCAATTATTCGTTTGACATTTTGAAAGTGAGACAAGGAAAATTTTTCAACAAATGCGCTTTTAACAATTCCAACTTACAATTGAAAGAATTAACTGCGCTAATCATATCAGCAATATGGGTTTGACTGATTGATTGAATATTAACGTCGCACTATTCAGCTACATGAGGGCTTTTGGCGACGGACCACGTAATTTTGAACCATGGTCAAGGGACTTGGACGACACCTGAGCTGGCACCCCCTCTCCTAACTACCACACCACACCAATAGGAGGACTTTTCAGCTCTCGACAGATTTAACGTGCATCGCTGCCCTACACGGCGGGTCTTTAGTGGTACTGGGCTCGAACTCGTGACAAGGCAAGCCACGATCCGATACCTATACCACTCGGCTACTGCGGCCACTCAGCAATATGGGAATTCTTCCCCTGCAGTTTTAAATTTAATTCATTAAACTTCATCGTCATATCTACCAAAAATCCAAGATCCAACAACCAATTTTTATTTTCCAATTCTTCGTAAACCTCGTTTCTCGAAGCAACAAATTCTTTTACTTGAGGTAAAAGGTTAATGAAGTGTTCAAGAACTTTACAGCGAGTGAGCCACCTCACTTTAGTATGAAGAAGTAGGTCTTTACATTCAGTGTTTTCGTTCTCTAAAAATAATTTGAACTTGTGTCGCTTTAGCTTTAATCGAATTAATAATTTTGGTAACAATTGACATAATATGGTTAAAATTAATTGTTTTTGCAAATAACATTTCTTGGTGAATAAGACAATGATACGCAATAAATTTAGGAAATAAAGGATAGTTTCTACATAAAACAATAAAACCGTTTTCCTTACCAGTCATTGCTCGTGCACCATCCGTAGTAATTAATCATAATTTTTGTAATGGTAACTTATTTTCAACTGCAAACTTTTTGAACAATGAAAATATGTCCTTTCCTTGGGTACGTGCTGTTAACGGAAGAATTTTCAAAAATTCTTCTTTTGTAGAGAAGTCATCAAACACCATTTTAACGGATATTGCCAATTGTGCTGTATCGACTGCATCAGTTGATTCATCTAGTTGTATTGAAAAAATTCACAGGTCTCCACATCATTTGCTAATTTTGCTTCCAAATTGCTTGCTATTAATTCTATTCTCGGTGCGGTTCTAGCTGATAATTGTAGCATGTTAATAGCTCCCAATATTTCCGTCTTGTTTTTGAAGTCGTCAAAAAGAGAATGAGCCACTACTAGCATAGCTTCTTTTATTATTTCCGCGTCAATAAAAGGTTTTTTTCTTCTTTACCAGTAAATGTGCAACTTTAATCGATGCTACGGTTGCTGCTCTTTCGATTGTTGTTTGGATTTTGTAAAAATACTTTATTGCTTTGTAAGTGACGATTTTAAGGATAGCATTTTCCTTTTACGTAGTTATGATTTCAATGGATACTCAGAACCAAATTTGCCATGTAAACTCTTAAAATGCCTTTCTATGTTACTTTTTTTAAGCAACGCTCTTATTACATAGTAAACATACGCATTTACCGTTGCATTCGATGAAAAAAAACTCTTCTTCCCACTCGGCATTTAAATAATAAGTACGTTTTCTTTTCGATGAGTCCATAATAGGGACGGCATAAACCTGTGACAAACTCTCTTGATCTACGCTCTCTTGTGTACTGACTACTGCTGACATGATTGAGCAGTTCATTTCAGTTCAACGCATAAGATCGTCACCGTTGACGTACAGTAGATTCTAGGAATTTTAAAATTTACGTTTTGAATTTCTCGTCTAAATAAACAATAGTTTAAGGGCGCATAAAAATTTATTGAAGGGCGCAGTTCGATCTGCATAAGGAATCGTTTTATGATGTCTCTTGACACTCAGAACAAACAAATCTCGATTTACAGTCTTTCGCTCTATGAGATGTAGAAAAGCAATTAAAGCAAAGGTTATTAGTTTTAATCAGATCAATTCTCTTATTTATGAGAAGTTTTAAATATACTGCACACTTATATAATGGATGCGATTCAGCGCAACAAACACATTTAGAATCTTTAATCACACTCAAAAATACCCTTGACGCGTTTTTCACTGTGGATTATTTCTAGCAAGGACATTCGGCAAAGGTTTTAAGCTCTTTCCCCGAGAAGTATTATACAAGTCTATCTCTATGGCAAGCTCCAGTGGGTGAAACCAATCATTTCCTGCTCGAACGGAAATGTGTGACGCTACCTCTTTTTCAAGTGAACTGAAAATTTTGTCGGACACAATAAGATCGTTTAAGTTGTCAAAATCAGAGACCTTCCTTAATTTTAAGTAATACTGCCAATTGGTAATTAAGTGAGAAGTATATTGAATATATGTTTCATTTGGATGACGCGTAGCTTTTTTAAATTGTTCAAGGAATTGATTTGCACTTGGCTCGTATTCTCTTAGTATTATTGATTTTAGTTGTTCATAATTGTTAAGCTCGTCATCTTTAACATATGTTAACACATTTGAAGCTTTTTCTCCCAACAAATTTAATAAAATCTCCTACTTGAATTTCTTGGGCACATTTTTTGATACAAAGGCTCTTTCTAACGAAGCGAAAAAGAATGCCCAACCTTCAGGTCTATTAGGCACCTTCACCGTTAGGATTCGAATACATTTCACCTACGCATCCAGCGAGTTACAACCCTCACCTGTTATCTCGTTATCTGAATTAACTCTAACATTTAAACATGCAAGTTCAAGCTCGAGCTCCTTTTCTCGTAATTTATTTTCCGCTTCTTTTTTACGGTCTTCCTCTACTCGCTTACGGTCTTCCTCTGCTCTCTTACGGTCCTCGATCGTATATTGAATTAATTCTTTAACAAATTCAACATCCTCTTTAAAATGTTTATTTTCTTTAATAATTTCAGTTAACTCAACGATAGTTACTTTTTCAGCAACAGTCTCACCAAGTTCAAGAGCTACGATCCGAAGATCTTCTTTACGGCAGTTCTTAAACATTTTTCTAGAATTAATTTACTCCTCAATTTATAACAATAAAAACACATAAAAGAGACCACTACTCACGTCACCTTGAATAGCTCACTTCTCCGGCTCGACGGACCATGTTGGGGAGTGATCCCTATGTGTTTTCTCTCGGGAAACCAGACGAGGATGTTGACAAAACACCTTTATTTTCACACTCGTTTGCTCGGGGCGTACGTCGGAACACTTGCGATGGGCACCGTAATTCCACGCTCTCGCTCGTCTGATCTCCCATACACACTCTGAAAACTCTTAATTCTCGTTTCGCTTAATACACTTAATCACCGCCGCGCGGTGCCCACTGCGCATGCTCGAACAAAAACCTCATACAGTTCCCTACAAACCCTTTGAAAAGATAGGAGTTGATATAATGGACTTGGGTAATACAAGTTATCTAGTTGTAATAGACTATTATTCAAAATGGATTGAAGTTGCTGAACTTGTAAATAAGAGATCAGATGAGGTAATAATTAAACTTAAAACAATTTTCTCTAGATTTGGTGTTCCAAATATTGTAGTATCAGATAATATACCATTTAATAGGTATATTTATAAAAAGTTTGCAAATGATTGGGATTTTGATTATGCATTCATTTTAGTCCTCATTACTCCCCAAGTAATGGAATGGTTGAAAAAGCAGTAGGAATTTCTAAAAGCATTATGAAAAAGACAAGGGAAGATAGACGAGATTATTTAGTAGGTTTAATGGAGTATAGAAACACCCCAATATCAGGTCTTGACCTAACTCCAGCTCAAATGATGTTTAATCGTAGATAAAAAACAAAATAACAAATCTCGAATAAATTGTTAAATACTGAATTATTTAATAACATTCGAGAAAAGTTAATAAAAAGGTAAAACGTTCAAAAGATACATTATAATAAAACTGCTCATTCATTACCTGAACTTGAGCCAGAAGATAATGTCAGAATACTAAATTTTAAAAACAAAACTTGCTAAAATAGTTTCAAAACATAAATTACATCCTAGGTCATATTTTGTTAAAAATTAGTCTGGCAATATTTTAAGACGTAATAGAAAATATGTAAGAAAATCAAACACACCCTTTAATATAGAAACATATCCCAATGACATAAGTACTTTCAATTCTGATTCAGAAGTAATTGTAAACCTTAAAATATACAGAACTGTAACGAGTCAGATTGTAATGTCCAAAGAAGAGAAGTAACCGTGTTTGTAAGCCACCATCTTATTTGAATGACTATGTTATATGATAAATAACTTAAAGGGGGGAATGTCATGATAACTGTAACTATATGTGAATGTGTACTTGCGTTAACTGTGTATTGCAACTGTATATGATTGCTTGTGTTGTTGCTGTTGTGAGATGACGTTGTCCCCTCATGCTTAATAAAATATTATAACGAAGAACTGTTCGAATTCAAATGTTCTAAAGAACATTCTGAAACCAATAAACATAACACTATGCGTAGTAATGATCTGATACCACCATGACTTCCTTTGTTTGGAAATGCTACTTAAACAACAAGTTGAAATAAATTGGTCTCCAAATACAAGACTATTTTGGGATTAACATGAAATCTACAATAAAACAAAAAAGTTTGTAACTTTCATTGAATTATCAGTATTCTGTAAAAATTTTGCATTTCTATAGCAAATATCCTCAATTTGAGTCCACCTCTCCATCTCTTTATGAAAGTCAAAATAAATACAGTTGAACCTGTTTTTTTTTGGGGGGGTGCGGTTCTTTTTTATGCGATTTTATTTTTCTGTTATCTTTTTTATGCGTTATAGGAATTTCAACGGCTTTGGCGCCACTGTAATGTTTTCTATCAATGTACCAGCGGCGAGCGGAGAATGTTATACTCCCCACCCCCCTGCAAAGTCAGGTTTTGCCTTTAATATTTTATAAATTGGGTAAATACGTAATTGACGTTAGGTAGGCCTTGAGCCACCTAGATTCCTGCCCCCAACCATGAGGTGGGGGTTGCGGGGTGTACGTTACGCGACTGCAATATACGTATATACACTTCAAGATGCTGTGTTCATTTGTTGTAAACTGTCTCCCGACAATGCACGTTCAGTTGCTTTCTCTCAACGCGTCAACAGCCCACGCTTGACTGAAGACGAAACTATTAATGACAGTGACATTGTCAATAATTTGGTAGATTATTATAAAGACGGACTAGAAGAACCTGATTTTTGAGAGCAGATAAAATATATGCAGGGATATAGCTTTAGAAAAAATTGGAAAAGTATTTTCTTAAAACTGATACCAATTCCAAAAGGAGCTTCGATCATGCATATCTGGTTATCATGACATTTACAAGCAACCGACCAGCTGACAATTCGCTACAAAAATTTATCTCTTACTTTATGGTGCCAAAAAATAAATCAATTGAAATTGTATTTTCAAGTGACGAAAGCGATTTTGAAAATATTCATCACAAAAAAATGAGCCCTTTGGATTACGATGAGTAGTAGCGAATTAGGAAGGAGCATTTTGTGAAAACTTCTCCATGTATACAGTGAGAAACTAGATGTTTTTTAAAAATGTTTCCATGTGGAATTTAATTATTTATTTTGTTATGGAAGTACTTTCTCATAAATTTCGCAAATAATTGGCGTATTTTCTAAGTGTGTGTTTTTTATGCGGTCCCTCTCCACCGCAAGAAAAATTTTCTGTGGTATTAGGACGAAGTTGTTTGTTACATGTAAGAATTTATGAAATATTTTCGAATATTTTTTGTGTGTTTTTTATGCCGTCCCTATCTACCGCACAAAAACAGGTTTTACTGCATAAACTTCCCCTTCACAATAAGGATCTTCCGAATACCGTAATGAAAAATATGTTCAATAATTTCATTCAAACAAAATTAAGAAAAAGTATTCTTATTGCAACATAGATGGCTCTACAACCCCACTGATCAGATTGCAATAGAAATGTTAATCCTGAAATTTATACAAAAAAAAAATTTACTGAAAGATTTTGATTCAATTCATACAGCCAAACCTATATCCATATGATTTGCCTTAAAGAATCGGGTTACGAAAGCACAAAAGAATGGTATTCTTACTGAGAATATATCCTTCTTAAAAAGTCTAAAATATTAATAAAAAATCAATACAGTAATTTTTTAAATGTAGATTTCACCTTGCGCCAAACGAATGTTGCCAATTTATAACAGTCATTTGGATCCCTGCACAAACGAAAAAAAATCTAAATTAATGAAGTAGATAAATTAGCTAAACTCCTCCAGGTCCTTGGAATATAATCCAAGTAATGAATTCTAGTCGAAGATCTCCATTTCTTGTTTAAAAAGAAGAAACAAATGAAGAATGGATAAAGTGAAACAGACATAAAATTTATATATTACGTCTAGAAAATTGGAACAATTAAGTGGAACAGATGCTTGGATCAATGCCATCTATAAAAAATTACCCTAAAAGAGATTTATATTTCCTACTTAAACAAGCAGATTTTCGAATGTGATCGGAGTAAATAGTATCGGAGAAAAGTAAACTTTACATGTTAACCTGCTCTGCTTACATGCACAGCTCAAAGAGAAATTTAAATAAATTATAGTTTAAAAACACTAAAAAAACACCATTTTATAGTTAATCAAAGTATGTTGCAACTTAATCTTTTAGTCACCAAATCTGGAAATGGGATCTGAAATTAGTCGCCAGATGCGAGATGGGATCTAAAAATTGGAAATCATTAATCCTGATGATCCTGATCAGGACAATGGCACAAAATTATTAAATTATTGTATTGCCATTGGTCCTGGACAAGGGAGCAAAATTTCGAATTAATCTGACCTTTTAAAGTGGGTAGGCATACAAGTGAAGTTCATAAAAGGGTGTTAAAAAATATGTATTCTACAACAAAATGAATGTGGTACTTACTTATTAATAAAAACATGCAAAATAAAATAATGCATCCAGAAAGTTGAAGAATTTTTAATATTGACTCAAGGAGACACTCTGACTCCTTAATTTTCCGATTTTCACTAGGAAAATAAGGCATTAACAAGGTCTCAAGTTCTCAGGTGAGAAATAATGGCAATTGGAAAGGATTTAGTATGCCGTTACTATCGATAAATACAATATTTGGAAATTGACTGACAATATCTAAAGAACAATACAATATTTTATACAATATCTAAAGAACTGACAGAAAATTTATGGGATAAACCTGACCAGGAGATATATTCTAATACTTCTCTTTGGACTTGGTCCTAGTATAAATCGGTTCTCTCTAAGGCATGCACGTAATATTGAAGAACCTGCATGCATTGCTTTTGCATGCTCTTCTCGAATTAATTTCACTACAACATCATTGGCAGGTAAGAGAATTGGGTTGTGGTTGGATTATGGTTGCGGACGCCGTTTTCTTCACTCAAATGATCCAATGGATCCCCAGATGAGCGATATGTTCATAAAATATAATAATATCTTTTAAAATACAAATACTCAGCTTGATTTTATATCACAGCTCTCTTTATTAACGGTAAAGTTACAGTTAATATTTTTTGTGGGATATGGAGCGACAAAGGCTATTATCCCATTGTAGACTAACAGGTATTAACCTCTGTTAAATTATATAAAAATATTTCATCTTTTGAATAAAAAATTTGAACGTTGATCTGTTTGATATAGCTTTCTCCAATAGTTCTTTGAAAGTGGTATTGCAATGAAGATCAATTTTGAGAAATGATTTTAGATGATTTCGAGGGTCAGTGTATCTATTGCAGCTTAATAAGATATGATCCAAGTCATTTATACAATTACAAGATCTACAGATTGCATTATCAGATAAATTAAATTTGTGAAGAAGCCCTGGAGTGATGATCATTTTGCTAAAGATTCGAGTGCATAGAATTTCTTCTCTTCTAGTATTGGTCCACTTAGAGATGATGCTAATACTTGGAATATTGCCCAAATTTTCAAAATATTTGCTTGAAAAAAAATTATCATTTGCTTTTTTAAATCTTTCCTGATATATATTTTTTATTGATGTCTTCTGAAGCAATCCATTCGATATAAACGTCAGACTCTGTGACAGATCTTGCGAGATAATCCGCCTGCTCATTCCATAGTATTTTAGAGTGTCCCGGAGTCCAAAGTAGAATCAACTGATTGGTATCTTTTGAGTGTATGTAGATCTTGCTAGCTAGTCTGTGAATAACACTATGTGACTTGATTGAATAATTTTGGAGGGCATAGAGAACAGAGAGACTATCAGATAATATTAGCAGATTTTTATTTGAAACTGCCAGATCATCTATAGCTTGGCAAATAGCCAAAGCCTCTGCAGTAAAAATAGAGTTATTATGATTAATTCTATAAGCAAATGAGAGATTTTCTGTAACACCTGCAATAGATGTTATATATTCATTTTTAGAGGCATCAGTAGCTATTATATAGAAATCCTGGAAATCATGCTTAATTGTTTCATCAAATAAACCCCCTTATAGTTTGAATTGGTAAATTTTTATCCTGAAATTTGAAGTTATTAACATATATTTTTTACATGGTAGAACTGAAAAAGATGTTATTCTGGGGATTGTGATGATATGATTATAATCAGCATTTAAAGTATATACTATTCTATCAATATTATTTTTATCTTCTTTCATAATTTTTAGATTAAGAGAACCAGGGTTATTACTATATAATGAGCAAAATGTTTGATTGGATATTTGAGAGAGGAAAAATTTATTTGCCAGTCTTCTGATTTTTTCTGAGACGATTTCTTGTCCAGCCAATTTCATGAGTACAATATTTGGAGTCCATTGTGGAAGACCTAGTGCAATTCGGAGAGCTTTGGTTTGTATAACATTAAAAGGTTTTAATTGATGGTCAGACCATTTATTTATTATGTGACATGTGTAAAAAAAGGTACTACAAATGCTATTATTGATTAGCTGGATAAGATTTTCAGCTCTTGGACCATAATGCTTGTAAGCCATGCCTTTGAGAGCATTGATCTTTTTCAGTGCTTTATTTTTCATTTGTTGCATAATATAGGTATTTTGATTTCGTTTAGAGAAATATACTCCCAAATATTTAATAGAAGATTGCCATGGAAGAGGGGTCCCAGCTAATAATATATTAGGAAATGAGTGGATCCTTTTGTTCGAGAGTTCAGCAATAGTGCTTTTATCTGGGCTTAAGCTTAATTTCCAATATTTACACCATTGGTTGATTCTTTCTAAAGTATTTTGTAATTTATGACTAACAGTATCAAGTGATTGGTGTGAGCAATAGATAAATATGTCATCCGCGTAAATTGAACATTCGACTCCAGTTTCTAATGTTTCAAAAAAGTCATACATATAAATGGTGTATAAAATTGGAGACAATACACTGCCTTGGGGGAGACCTTTGAGGATTGTTTTTTCTGATGAGAGACATCCTCTCCATCGAATTTGCAGCGATCTATATGACAAAAATTCATGTATCCAAAGCGCTATTTTCCCTGTAATGCCAATCTGTAAACATTTGTAGATTAGACCATCTATATATACTGAATCATAAGCACTTTTTATATCTAAGCTAATCCCCACAAAATATTTCTTATCCAACTTTGCGTCTGTTATTGCTTTGTATATTACATATGTTGCTGTTCTGTTATCTTTAAAAGGGACAAATCCATAATGTTGTTGATGAAGTTTTCGTTCTGTTATTAGAAGATGGGCAATTCGATTGGCTAAAATTCTTTCAAAAGTTTTGGAGAAAACCGAAGTTAACGCTATTGGTCTATAAGAGGAGATTTTTGTCTTGTCCTTGCATGGTTTGGGAATTGGAAGAATTATGGCATGCTTCCATGCTTTTGGGACAATTGAGTTATCAAATATTTGCTGAAAGAATTTTAAAATTATCGAACGTTCACTATGGTTCAGTAGTTTCAGAAATTTAGCCGGGATCTGGTCTGCACCTGGAGTAGTGTTCTTAGCAGATTTTATTGCTCTATTCAATTCAGATATATGAAAGTGATTGTTAAACTATTATCTTGGGTAAAATAATCCAAAGGAAGTGGTTCATGATTAATATTATTGGATGCAAAATTCTCTGCAAAAAGTTCTGCTTGAATCTGCAGATTATATATGATTCTATTATGCATTTGAAGAAAATTTAGTGTTGACTCAGGATTATTTTTCATTGAAAGTTTTTTGAGAATATTATAAAAGATTCTCGGGTTAGAAATGTTATTACAGATTGTATCTCAGTACGCTTTTTTTGCCTTTTTAATACTGAATCGGAGCCGGCTTGAATATTGTTCACATCGGATCCACAATTTTGGAGAGATTTCTCGAATGGCTTTCTTCCGAAAGCATTTTTTTAGTTTATACAGGTTGTGGCATATGGTATTCCACCAAGGAGCGAAGGTTTTATTAGAGATTTTTATCTTTTGAGTATTATTTGAAATTATTTTAGCAATATTGTGTCAGAGAGATTGTGATCATCTATCCCAAAGGCTGTTAATTTTACTTGTTCTGTTACTGAGTGCCAATCTACTTTATTGATGGTACGTTTAATCGGGTTATGAAAATTAAAATCTGTGATAACTGGGCAATGGTCACTATTGTAGGAACTGTCTGAAGCAAAAGTATTACTGTATCCAATGAGATTTGAAGAGCAAAGGGTAAAATCCAGAAGAGCACCGGAGCCAACATTGCTTCTATATGGGTAGGAACATCAATATTTAGAAGAATAAAATTTGAGTTCGTTAGCCATTCCACAAAAATTTCGCTGTATGGAGAAGTATGATTGGAGCCCCACATAGGATGATGTAAATTAAAATCACCAAAGATGAATACTGGCTCTGATAAGGATTCAAGAAAGGAATTAAGTAATGTGATATTGAGACCTCGAGATGCCTATAAATTTATAAGATGAAAAGAAGTATTATGAATTACAATTTGTAATATTAAAATTTCGTATTCTGATAGCTGCGTATTATGAAAGGAAATTTGTCTGGCAGATATGTTAGCTGGAACTGCTATCAGCAGTCCTCCTGGTCTGTCTATTCTGTCTTTTCTGAAAATTACTTTTCCTGGGATTTGAAAATGATCTTTAGGTTTTAAAATGTTTCTTGAAAAATCCAGATATCTGATTGTGAAAAGGGAGGAATATTTAACCAAATTAGTTTGTTTTTTATACTTCTACAATTCCATTGCAGAAAACGCATAAGATTTAAAAGAAAAATTGATATATAAAAAAAATTTTCCCCTCCGCTTGAGAAAATAAAATACAATTAATTATAGATAAGTTATCTATTTTAAAGGAAAATAAAAATTCACGATTAAGGCTTCAATTTTGATTTTCAAAGTTATCCAATATCGATGTTATTATATGAATTGTCCTTATCGTGAGATAAACTTGGAACAGCTATATCAAACTTTTGTTGCGGTAAATTTGCCTTTTTTTCCCTGTTGGGTGAGGATGGTTGTTTGCTTATTTCTATGATATTAACCAAGTGTTTGAACATAGATTCTAGCATAGTTTGGACAGAGTTCATGATGGCTGTAGTTTGCTTTTCTAAAGCTGTTTGAAAATTTGCAGCAATATTTTCTAGTTTTTTTTTTTTTTTCAAATTCTTGCATGTTGGGCACTGGGGCTGCTGTTTTTAATACTGTAGAATAATTTGCAGAGTGTGTTTCTTTGAATTTAAGCCGTGCCTCTCCCAAAGTTAGATGATGGTTACATTTGAATTCCAGTATCTTTTTTTCTTTGATAAAATTTGAACAATTGGGGGAATTTGCTGGATGATCTCATTTACAATTTATGCAATTTGAGGAATTTATACACTGTTCAGCGTGGGATTCTCCACAGTTAATGCATCTTATAGGGCTAGAACAGAAGCGGGATACGTGAGTGCAATTCAAGCATTTACTGCATTGCCGGGGTTTATCTATGAATAATTGCATTCTATGATTAAAGAACCATAGCTTTACGCATTCTGGTGTATTTATACCAAGAATTGTAATTAAAACTGGTGATGCCTCTTGACGACTGTTGGGTTTGACACGAATCTTCTAATTTCAACAATGTCTAGATCATTTGAGTTTTTTAATTCTATTAACACGTCTGCCAGGTGTACATTAGTTGTAATATCAAAAAGCAGAAATCGTGAAGTGAATCCTTCCCATATTATGTTGGCCTTTACTGGAGTGTTTAAGATTTGGTCAATAGCTGTTATTTGAACAGCGCATACAGGATCCGAGGTGCTGATTTTTATTTTTCCACTTCTAGTGAAATACATATGCGTTATATTGTCATGCCTAGGAATTTTGTTTTTTAGTTCGACATGTAGTAGATGCGGGTTCGATTTAGGGATGCTACCTGCTTTTTCTGTATGTTCAAGTAGAATAGTAATATCATTAAATTTTTTATTACCAGTTCGCAAAATTAGTTCTTGGGCAGTTTGGACGTTTTTATAATATTAATAGTCTACAGGTTCCATGATATTTTCTAATGCTAAGTAGCTTGGATCATTTGAGTCTATAACCCGGAATGAAGAGTGACTCAGCTTGAGTCCTCGTTAGAAAAAATAAATATGAAAGAAGAAATTGGTAAACTTACCAAAGTCCAGATAAAAAAAAAGAAAAATTCAAACCCTCTTCCTGCCGTGCAGTTGTAATGAACGATTGGAAAAACAGATATCGTAAAATAAATAAAAATTTCCGAAGTTCAGCAATACCACGTATATCAACACATCGACCACCTCCCAATTCGTTTCAAATAGTCAACTTCCAATGTTAACCTTCCGCAAAAAACCTATCAAGTTTTCTCATTGTTTATGAATTGAATGTTTTACTACATTATCGAAGGACTGCCATTAACGGTAAAGAACAATCCAAAAAAAAGAATACAAACAAAGTACACAATGTTGCCATACAGCACAAGCTAAATTAAAACAAAACGATAATTTCTTGGATTTAATTGGACGGTTTGAAAATAATTTACAGTACGTTACACCTCCAGTAGATCCCTTCTCACTTTGAGGTATACGAGACTGCAGATATATTTGCAAGAAATGGATGTGATCTTCTAATCACAAACTCTGCAGATCTAATCCCTTTGGAAATCCACTCCCTCCATAAAAATAAATTACTCTCCACGAGGTTCCTCCCGCTAGATCATAACTGGTGTGCTGCTAGTTACTCAGTACTATCTTTATCTCGTGCAGTGGCCCCATGACTGTCCAATCGGCCTTGGCGAGGTTTAGAAGTTGACATTTGAGACCTATGAAATTCCAGAATAGTGAAAAGGTTTTTCCTCCATATTCCTGTTCCCTTCCTGTCAGCCCTTGTCTTCTTGCTCATCTGGGTGTCTCCTGGAGGCATCTGATGGCTGAGCAGGAGAGGATTTTCGAACTACTTGTGCGACGAGGTCTTTTGGATCTGATGTAGGCTTCCCTACACCAGGAGTCTCAAACTATTTTATTTAAAACTGAATTGAACTGAAGGATGGGAATTTATAAAACGCAAGTTGGCAACTTACGTATTCGAAGTTTTGTTTTGTATGTGCTGAAATTGAAATAGCGTTTTTGTTTGGAACAGCCGTTGAATATCCTTTAATTTTCTTTAAAATAAATTGATGATAAAAAAAATTCAATTTCGCCGAATTTATATAAGTGTACAGAATATGACACACATAAGTTTTACGAAAATAAAATTATGTTAAACTGATATAATATTGTTATTACCGAAATCTACCATATTATTTAAAATATGGTTACAAAGAACTGGGTTTCAAATTGTGTATTATTTTATGTACATATATCCAACAAAATGAATTGAGAACAAATTTATTCTAAATTGAAATAGTAAATTCTATATATATTGCATCGTCTACTTTTAAGTGATTCATGTTTTATATGTTAATGTTTAATGTTATAATGAATTTCACGGGCCTCGATCTAACTTCATCAGGCAAGTGGCATTAGTCACAACAACACATATCAAATATCTTACAATTTAATGAATTTTTGTTTTGGGTACATTTAAATATGCACAAATTTAAATTGTGACTTTTTCTTGCATAATTTAAATAATTTGTTTGACTATTATAATTAAAAAATTGTAAAATCTTATTGTAATTTTAAATAAATTTGATTCGTTTTGGAAAAGGCTCTTCAAGTTTGATTTTTGCAACCAGTTGAGGACGCAGTTGTTTGTTGTGAAATTATCAAATGCAATTTAAGGTTCTATAATAGTTTATGTGCAATTTAGTGGCTGCTATACAAGAATGTAATCATTCAAAAGACTACGTGTTAGAAGAGTTTTTACTTTAAGTAATTTTCTGTATGTCATAAGATTGCATGATGTGTAAAATACTATGGTTGTTAAATATCAACTTTGAGAAGCCTCTTTATAGTTACATACTTATAATAGCATGGAATCTTTTTCTGTTTTTTTTATGCAGATATTCCTAATCTATTTGCTACCCATCTTGCACTCTTTTATTTTTAAAAATAATTTTAAACATTAATTTGTTGGCTTTATTTATGTGTTGGAGATCGTTTCGAGGAAGTATCACAATCCATATGTGTGTACTTAGATCTTATTTTTTTGAAGAAAATTTAGCTTTATTTTGTATTTAAATATGAACAAAATAATTCATAAAGCAAAGTTAAAGATGTGCAGTAAATGAAATTTAATATGCTTAAAAATTTATATTTGTGGTAATAAATTGAAAAAATTGATCTTCTAAGCAATATATAAATTTGATTATAAGGAATTTGATTTTGTTTGTAACAATGCTTCAATACTTACAAATATGAAGGAAATTATGTACTGTAAACTTTTATAGAGATTATCGAGCAAAACATTTTAACCTTATGTTAATTATAGAGTGTTAAATGTATTCTTATAAATTGTATTGTGAAGTTATAAAACTTAGATAATTGTATATATGTACATATCCTGTATGTGTGTATTTGTACATTTGTAATTAAAATCTTATTGAATGCATGACCTTTAATCTTCTTTTTTCTTTTTTTATTTATACATTTTTTTTCCTTTTTAAAAGATAATTTTTCTTAAATGATTTTGTATTGAAAATTGTAAAAGAAAATGGTACTTATGTATTATTGCAGAGGTATTAGCAACATTAATGAAACAAAGTACATGGCTGAGAGACAATTCAGCGCGTACGACACATGTAAAATCGGGGCTCGCAACTTTGCATGTTATCTTGAACATTGGCATTGTTACAATAGTTTGTAAGTGCCAAGCAAATCAGGATTTTTCTTTTGCAAGGAATGAAGATATTTAATTGTAAAAAGAATCTGGTAATTGGAATGACAGAGTTTAGTGTCCAGAAGATTTCAAGTTTAAAATTCAATGATTCTGAAGAGTATTTAGTAAAATAATTCTGATTGGAGTATATTAAATTTAATTGCATCTAAAAAGTTCACAAGCAATTTGATATGAAACTATAAGCGTAGGCATTTTTTTATCTGCTCCATTGATATAAACTTTTGAAGTCTAAATAATACTACAGTAAAGTTAATCTGTGAATTTTTTTTTTTTTTTAGTTCTGAAAAAAATAGCTAAGTCTACAATAGTTGAAAGACCATAATTATATCAATTTTGTGGCTAATTGTATTTAAGTTGCGTGACTAGTACAATTCTTGATTTTGCTAAGGTGTAGCTTGCAGAGTGAGTCACTAGCTCATATGTTACCCTTATAGTTCCATCATGGTTCAGAACTATTAGGAACATTGCCAATATCCTTTATATATGTAATTTAAATACACCAAGCTAAGTAAAACAAAATAACTTCATGAATATAGAACCTTAGTAGAATATGTAATCAACATTATATTCTTTTAACGAGCAAATATTCTTTTCATTTATCTACTCTTTACAAATTAAAATGATAAAATTCATTATTTGTAAGATATTAAGTATAATTTTGATTCAGTGTGTTAAATCAAAACTGGAATAAATAGTAAAGTCCTAATGTACAGAAACATTTTATTTAAAAATCTTATAAATGACTCATAGTTATGTAGCAATGCATACTTTTTTATAATGTAAAATATTGTAACACTGTAACTTATACAATGGTCAGACACCTAGGTATAAAAAACTCATTCCAATAAAGGATCATAACAATGATGTTGTTGACTTTCTGTCTGTTAAAACAGAATTCATTATGAGGTAATCAGTTGAAAGACTAATTGTTAAAAAAATTACTGTTTGATAAATATTTGTAATTTTAGGTTTAAATAAAAAAATTAAATGCTAAAAAAAATTAAATTCACACATGCAAACAAATTTAACTAAAACCTTGGATAAGTTTTTTTTACAACTATCAGAAATGCATGCTATATTAAAATTCTTTTAGATAAGTTTTTATGTGATGCAGAAGTTACACAATGTTGTTTTAAGAAAAGAATAGAGCTTAAAAGAGTTTGAAACTCTCCTGCTTTAAGAAAAGTATAATTGCATTAAACAAAAATTAACTTTTCTGTGGGGTAATTTCCTGAAAAGTCCTCAACTGAAAATTGGCAAAAGAAAAAAAAATTCGTTTTTCTAATCAAGGTTGCTGTTCATATGTATAATTTTTGTAATGCATATGTGCTGTAAAAGTTTTATAACTCTGTAGAATTTAATAATGTAAGTTTTTATTTATATTACTAAAATTTAGCTTCTTCCCTTTAAAGGGAATGATAATGTTGATTTTTCGAGAAGCTACCAATAATATATAAATAAGCTCAAAATCCTATCCAAGATTAGTGTTATTCATCTATAGTGATATTATCTCATGTGAACCCCCCTACAATATAATGATATTGCAGATAAACTGGCTGAGGATTGCTCTGCTATCCCTCAGATAAAGGAAAACCTTTGACTTGCTTCAAATTATACTTAAAAAGAAAGGCTCTTATTGATACTTAACTTACTTAATGGTCTCTGCATTGCTATAAAATTTTATGGGAACAGAAAAGATCAAACTGCTTTGGCATGTTTAACATTCAGCCACTTAAGGTCCATTAGATTCCCATGTGGTTTTAGAAAGTTTGCAGTTTATACAAAGTGCAATATGTGTGAAGCGAGGCCTCACAATGAGTTGTGTTACTTTGATGCAAGACAAACTGTTCAAATGATCTGATGTAGTTTGGGAGGTGTTGAAGGCGAATGAACTCATGGATCCAATCTGATTCAGATTAGAAAGAAGAAATATATATTTCTGAATAGGTTGTTTGCTTACAATTTATGTACAAAGTAATTTTTATGTTGAGACTTCAAAATTTTTATTTTTGGAATTATGAGTTTAATAATTTATATAAATATATGTGCATATCAGTTAAGATGTCTTCTAGGTATAATAAAAGCATGTACACGGTAGTAGAAGTTTCCCATTCACATGCTGACTAGTGAATTCATTTAAAAACCATTGAGCACATTTTTCACCAAATTCTCTATTAAAAATTTTCAAACTCTTACCTTAATAAGATAATTTTTAATGGATACTAATTAGGATTTAAGGATACAAGAATTACCCTGTATGTGCATGTTAATGTATTATGATATGCATATACTGATATAGAATACTTTACCTTTGGTTAGCATGTGTTATCTCTTATTACTTTTAAACAAAGTTTCATCTCCAAGCTGGAGAAAGTTTGTAAAGTTATTTTTGCCTTAAAATCTGTGATTCAAAAAAATAATAATCAATAATTATTTCAAACAGGGGAAAAACTTATTTTATTAATTTTTTTAAATTTTTTCTAGATTGGGAAGATAGCTGTATTGAATTGCCTGATCAGCGCATGCAGTGTAAGATTTGTTCCAGAATTTTATCTTGTCGACATCGCATCAAGTTGCATTTATTAATACATTCTCAAAAGCGAGATATATATAAATGCACTCTGTGTAATAAAAACTTTAAGTGGAAAGACAATCTCATGCGTCACATTAAACTTAAACATTTTTCTGTTAAATATCATGATGAATGATTCTGTTTTGTAAAATATAATGTGTTTTCATCTGATGTATAGCAATTTGTTTCATATTTTTCTAATATGTATTTGTCTTATTAACAAGTAAGTGAACAGTTTAGATTGATTTTGAGTGTAAAGGAAGAAAATACACATGTAATAAAGGTCAGTTTACTTTTGACTGTGCTTTTAGTTTTACATTCATAACATAAATTAAAATAACTGTTTCAAATATCTTTTTAATGTTGTGAAATAAAAACATGTTGGGTTGTTTTTTAAATGATGCTACATATTCTGATGTTTTAAAAAACTGGAATCGAAAATTCTTTAAATTGAAAATGTGTAAGTAAAAATTTTCTTAACAAAAACAATGTAAAATTATTTATATTCATATACAAATTATCATTCAGGAAATAATAAATAGCCTTTATACTTCTAAGAGCAAAAAAAAAATTGTTGGAAATCAACCTTTATACAAAAAGAAAATACTTATGCAGCTCTAATCTTTCTGTACGGTCTCCCTTACGTTACATTAAAAAGAAGATTTACATTTTCAGTCATTATTTTATCTTGTATAGCCTTAGTTCTAAATACTATGCATATATTAAAATATAAGATTTTAATGTGTTGAAGAAATGTAAAAATATTTCACATGTTTTTTAACTGAATGCTGTTTAGTAAAACTGTTCTCTAATTATATAAATATATAGTGACATTATAACACATCCTTTTTTTAAATTTAATTTGGATGTTATGATTGGTGTTATTGTTGTTTTTGCATTTTATGTTAATAGAAATATATGCGCATTGTTATTTTAGTAGTTTTTTTAATTTCATAGCTTCATTAGGTATGTATCCATTGGAGATTATATTAAATATAAAAATACTTTAATGTAAATCAATTTTGTTGTAATTATATTTAGAAATCATCTTATTTATTCTGGGCTTTCTGTATTATTTGTTATTTATATATAATCTGTAACTAATTTGAATGTTGTATTATCTTTTTTAGATATTTATATTAACCTGAAATCCTGGTCATGCTCAACTTGTGGCAAATTCTTTACGACTAAAGGACGCCTCTTAACTCATATTGACATTCATAATGATGTGAGGAAAATGTACTCTTGTCCTCACTGTGTTCATACTTTCACAAGAGCTGATAATCTTCAAAGACATATAAAAGGGACTCATGTCTCATAAAATGAATATAATTTCATAACCACACTGTTTGAGATCTGTATTTCATGTTATTTATCATCACTTTATGTATATTTTTGAAGTATTACAATCGCTTGTCCTGAATGTACTACTGTGAGACTTTTATTTCTAAAAATTGTTCTTTGTCATAAATTTTATTTCTTTTATAATTGTAGAGGGAATATCTTGTCTTTTAATAAATAATATAATAAGTGTTACTTGTTTGTATTCCTATTTTTCCCCTGCTGATTGAAACCAAGAAAATGTAATACATATACATTGATAAAAAAAAATAAAACACCAATACCAAGAAAACTATTTTAGGAAAACGAAATTAGGAGGCATATTCGCTCATCTGAAAGATGGTGTCTGTTTAAATTTTCCATTAGACTATATAATAAGAATAGTGCCTCACAATGTCAATTCAAATGACATTTACTTGAAATATGCAATGTAGATGTAATGATCATTATTTTTCTTCTTTATCAAGTGTTTTGAGCTGGATTTAAGTCAAGAATGCCTTTTAAAGTTGTAGACTAAGACTTTGTAATAGTAAATCCTTCCTCTCCGAACAGTGTTGCAGAAAGACTGCAGGGATGTATCCACTGTACTCAATTGTTGGTGGCAGTGGTCACAGTTACGTACTGTATCAGATGACCAGGGCTCCAGCTACACAATTGATAAGGCTACCTTACTCGCAGACTTGTGTGTCTTCAGCAGAAATTTGATCTGTTGGCACCAGAGTGACACAATAAACTGTTACAAATCAGTTATTTGAGGGACATCAAACTGTAGCTCATTGAAGAGCTGAATGGCAATGTGTTGTGTTCGCTGATTAGGGCCATTTCTGATGGCCATATATTTGTTAGGAAGATATCAAACGAGCACTTGGAACCAAGCTGACTTTATCATAGACTCATTTAACCTTCAGCAGTTATGATCTAGGCAGCAATTTTTTATGACAACAAGAGCACTCTCATTGTTATATCGAGCTTCATGACAGCAAATGTATGCATCAGAGTGGTAATTAAACCAGTTATATTGCCAATCATGAGTATTGTTCGAAGGTGTGCTTTCCAACAGTATACTGCTTGCCTTTACACTTCTACTGTTACTGAATGGGATCTACAGTATGTTATATACTTTGACTTGCATGTTCCCCTGGTCTTTCTCCCATCAATGATGTATGAGATATTACTAGACAACAAATCCAATCTTGCCCACAACCAGGGATAACTGTTGCTGATTTGACTGGTCAAGTACAACAAGCAAAGAACTCCATTTGATAAAATGACATATGGCACCTGTACAACAAAATGAATACACATTTCCAGGTGAATTTCAGACATTCAGAATCTTGACGATTGCCCTGTTTATTAATGTGCCTTCATTTCCTATTTGAAATGGCTCTTCTCATGTATACTTTAACCTGTGACCTAGAAACTGTAATGAAATATGTTGCTGTGATATGCGTTACCTAAATATTTTTCCTTTTAATTTTTTCTTGGAGTTGGGATTTTATTTTCTATCAGTTTATATTTATATACATTTTCTCTTGAAATATTCATGTTAAAGAACTAAATGGTTTGATATATAGTTCAATGTTCTGCAAAAATAAAGTTATATATGCTTGTCTTGAAAATTAATTCATGTATAATATATCTCTTATCTGTTTTTTCTAAAAAGTGATATGTTTCATGTAAAATAATTAAAAGTTTTTGTTTCTTCGATTTATAATGCATAAATTGATTTTATTATGTTAATTTAATGTATATATATATATATATATGTGATATATATATATGTAACAGAAAATGTTTTCAAATAAAAAAGGATTTTTTTAAATTGTATATTTTATTGTGTAAATTGTAAGTGTATTTAATGTTTTTGTAAATAATACTATGATGCATGAATTTTTTAATATTTACATTCTGTTCTCTTTTCAGCCAATACATCTGTAAATGTACCAAGCTTAACATGTCGTATTTGTGACAAAATCTTCAGTTCAAAATTTCGAGTTCTTACCCATCTGGAAACTCATAATGAAGTTAGAAGACTTTATTCTTGCCCGCATTGTTCTCAGTCTTTTACCAGACTCGATAATCTTCGGCGGCATGTTAAAATTATTCATAAGAGTGAATCACAATCTTTTCTGATGCCTTTTATTGAAAATATATGAATTGTTCTCATTTGATGTAGAATGTAAGAGTAAACTTTAAAATATTATGAACAAAAAATTGCCTTCCTTTCATTTTTTTAAATATAATATATTAAATTTGTAATTTATTTATATTACTCTTTATTAAATTAAATAAAATTTTAATCATCTTCCCCATCCATCTCTCTTCCTATTCGCTAATTGTTTATTTCAATGGAAGTAGTAGAAAGTGTTAAAAGTACCAGGCTTTTTGTTGTAAAAATATTTTGAAATTGTTTTCAAATGTTTATTTTTATCTTATTCATATACTGAACTTATATTCTCAATTCTATAAAACTACATAAGTAAACTTTCTGTCAAGGCTTAATGTCCTCCTGTTGGTGTGATTGTTAGGAAAGAGAGGTGCCAGTTCATCACTTGATTTAGGTTCAGAATTATGATGTCCATATTGCCAATAGCCCTCAGAGTTACTTTAGAGTGCAAAATTAGTATAACTCTCTCTTATACATAAGCTTAGTAAATAAGTTTAGAAAGAAAAAACTTTTCCCCTTCGGTTTTTGTTTTGAATATTTGTTTGAAAGGGAAGATGATATGTCATTGTCAACAAATAATTAGCCACAAAATATAAAACTCTCATAATGTGTCCAAGAGCAGAAGTGAAATTTAGGAAAGTGTTACTTTTAAAAAATTCATTTCCTGTTCTCTTGTATTTAATTCTTCCTCCAAGTATTTTATCTATAAGTTTTAAGATATGATTTTCATTAAAAGTGATCATGAATTTTTAGTAAATTCAAAATCTTGAAAAATGTGTAAATCATTACTGAATATTGTAATGCAGATATTTGAAACCCTTTTTTTTAAAAAAAGTAATATCTTTAAATTCAATATTTTGTTAATTAATATTAGCATAAAAATGATCTAAAGATTTTATTTTTCTATGATATATAAATATTAAATCTCTCTGCATATATTGGGATTTATTCATTCAACCTGGGACAAATATATTAAAAAAATAACTGTAAATAAATGTATTTGAATGATGTATTTATAATTATTCACTTGAATATAACTATTATGTATGTTCTATGTTTTGAGAGAATGTGTTTTTATGTTCGTTTAGATTTATTATTTTCATGTTATCCTGATCTGAATAATAAAATGTCAAAGAATTATGTAACAAACTAAACTGTTATTTTATACATTAAATGTTTAGAATATATATCTGCATAAGTAATCTAATTTATGTATAGCTGTTTAAATAGTGTAAACAAGACAAACATATAAGCTAAATTAATACATTAGAAAATAAAATTTTAAAGAATATAACCTGTATTTCATGCAAAACTTCTTCCACAGAATCTGTTAATCTTTTATTTATATCCCAGGCTGCAGTAGCCTTATCTTTAAGGTCATAAAGTTCATAATTAGTGAAGTTCTAATTGAGTTCGGGAGCCGAGATCTAATTCTACCCATGATTATTATGGGGAAAAGAAAATTACAAAGATGAAATTCAAATACAGAAGTTAAATTTAATGTTCCTCAGAAATATTTGTAATATAATGTGTTAATGGAATATTGTACTCATCATTTGACTTTGATAATTTTCAAAATCTGTCTTTAGTAACTTGCATATAAGCTTTAAAATGGCATTAATTCAAACTAGTATATTCATATCTGTTAATGAATTAGTCTGATTCTGTTATTTCAAGCTATTGATCACTTTTTAAAAAATGGGAATTTTTTGCTCTATATCATTAGAGAAGTTATTCTCGTATTATTAATCACACACACAATTTACTCCAATTAATAAAACTATATTAAGTATCAAATGTCAGTGTGTAATTAATAAAATGCTCACTAATTATTAGATTAATTGTAATTTGATATAAGAAATATCTATGAATAGTATGGCAAACACGTACTAATATATAACTTATAGATAGAATACTTGTTTCTTAAATGGGTGAATTTTTTAAATAAAACTAATTAACGAAAATACCAATTTGTTCTATTTTAAAATGCACTGGAGCTGTTGTTTGAAAGGAGAAAATCTGCATGTTCGTAATTAGGTTAGTAGTTTTTTCCATTTCTTTCAGTACTTTTTGTGAAATTCAACTTTTACTTTGTGTCATGTTTACATTTACAAAAGTGCTGAGCATGATTTTTGAATGTGATGCCATCTGGTTTCGTGTTGCAACTTCAAATCTATGAATTGCACTTTGGTACCATCTTAGCACAGTTTCAAAACCATCACCAAAGGGTACACTGAAATTGGATTGCTTGTGTAACTGAACTGGACTCAGTGGCGCAACAGCCCATGAGAGTCAAGGCCTACTGTGCCTATCTCAGTT
Source organism: Trichonephila clavipes (assembly GCA_019973935.1). Classification (NCBI taxonomy): domain Eukaryota; kingdom Metazoa; phylum Arthropoda; class Arachnida; order Araneae; family Nephilidae; genus Trichonephila; species Trichonephila clavipes. The sequence goes on along the minus strand of BMAU01021375.1, from coordinate 103,894 downwards.
TATGTTACCAAAAAAAAGAAAAAATAGCAACCAAATTTAAACAAAAATTAATATAGTTGCTGTTTTGATAATTTTAGAATGAATGAATGTGTGATTGGTTTTATTATAATTTTATTCTAAGTATACTACTTAATAAATTTTAAATGTATACACAATTATTTTAGACTTGTATCTGATGTATAATATATATATGAACTGTGTTTCTTGAAGAAGATTTGTATGTTCATTGATAAATCATATAAAAGGTGCATGTGTATAATTATCTCATTGTTTTTTATGATTATTGAGCATCTCTTGAATCAAATGTTAATGAATAAGAAATATATATATCAAAGTTCCAATGAGTATTTAATAAAAATTTAATTAGCCATATTTCATATAAATATATTCTTTTCAAATGTTATCATGGTTTTAATAAGGTTGAAGTCTCCAAATAAAATATCTTGAATTGCATTAATATACTTAAATTATAAAATGTCAATGATTTTTAAAAATATGGTAATTTTTATAGGGAAATTAAAATTGTTAGAATAAAATAATTTTTGAATATCTGTTTTTTAATATATTGTAATTTTTTAAAGTTGATAAAAAAGTTAGAGATGAGAAATTTTTAAAAAAAAATTTTAATAAATTGCCAATTGAATTTTTTATTCATGATTACTTTTATCGTGTGTATTTTTTATTTTAGCTTGTTTATTTTCCAAGCAAAGAAAGAAATTCCCATGTGATCATTGTGGTAAAGAATTCTCAACTAAATTCCGACTAGTTACTCACAGAGAAACACATAATGAAGTTAGGAAACTCTATTTGTGTCATTTTTGTTCTCGAACTTTCACCTGGAAAGATAATCTTCAGAGACACGTTAAGTATTCACATTCTTCTGAGGTGAATATTAAATAACTTTTCCTTTTTTTTTTTAATACGATATCCGTTTTTCTCCCCTTGAGTCTAGAATATTGTTTAGGAGAAAAAAATGAAGGGAAATTTTTCTTCATCTTTTATAGGGAAAAATGTTTTATAGAATTAAGAGTTAAATTTGAATTTACAGAAATTTGTTACTGTGGAGATAACATAAAACTACTCTCTATATGTATGATTTTATCTGTTCATATGGTCCATAAGCAGCTTGTTTGAATGTTTTATCTATGTTATAAGTAGTTATTTTGATTGTAAAACACTTTTGTGCTAGTATTCAAAAATATTTTTAAAAAACATTCTTAGGTACAAATTGAATATAAGATTATATTCTTTTTTGGTGATATTGATTATTAAATAAAATCTAAATTTGTAATTCAGAATGATAGTATTTTTTCAAGAAACTTGTTATTTATTGTATGTAAAGTTTCTGTAACTGATTTTATTAAATGAAAAACTGTTGTATAAATGTTATAGAAATATGAAATTTCAAGTAAAATGAGGGAAATATTTGTATTATATTATGTAACAATAAATTGTTATAAATTATGATACCATTTGTTTTTTCTCATTCCTAAGATTTATCACCAAGTCTCAGAGTAAGTAATATCACTATTAAAGGTATTTTGAAATTTAGAACAGAATTTTTAATTTATTTTTTATGACTATATTATCAGGATTTTTTAAAAAGTATGAAATTGTGTTTGGTTATATTTGTGTTTTGAAATTTTTTTTAGAAAATATTTATAATTGGATTCTTTAATTATTTATGCAAGTGGAAACATTACAATTTTTAAAAAATTTAAGTTATTTACTTCATAGGCTCTTCTAATATAGTAATTAGGGTATGTTTTATTTATAACTTTGTATTTTCTTTATGCATTTATATCGTAACTTATCTATTTAATTTCTTTTCTGTCTCTTGTATTTAATTTATATGTTATACGAATTATCATAAATGCTTCAGATGCTTTGAAGTAAATAATTTTAATTTTGATATTGAGTATATATGTTTGAAACGTAGTTCTTTCAATATAACCTTGTAGGGGGAAAAAAGCTTTTCTGGTTCCATTGATATTTTTTTCTAATATAAAAACTTTTGAATTTATTTGAGTTTTCCAAAATATAAATTTTGTGTGAGATGAAGTAAATGTAAAAAATAATCAAGGCAAAACATTAAATAAAATATATAAAACAATTAAAATATCCAACCAGTTCTTCAATTTTTTTTAGCTTTATTTATTTTTTTAGATTTTTAATAAAGTCGAAGTTCAAGACTTTGGAAATGTAATACAGTTTTATTATAAACATTCAAGAAAATTTAAACTGCAATTGCTATATACATATAAATATAGTTTGAACTATTCCTAAACATTGTAATAATATTGATTTATTGAACAACTAAAAAAATATTTCAAGGAAAAGAGAACAAATGGTGATCTTGAAGATATAATGTTCTATTGGCTTAAAATGTTAAAAGGGAGTTGGTTTAGTTTTGGTACTATTCCCCTCACAACAATTATCTGAAAATTTTCTTTTTAACAAGTTTTCTATTTTGTTGAGAAACATTAATAAGGCAAACATGTTGATGTGTATTTTCTTCCTTTATATGAGAATGTTTTTTAATTTCGAAATATATTGGTATTTTATGAGATCAGTATAAAAATGTTTTGTTTTTTTTATAAAAAAAGTGCATTTTTTATATTTTTTGTTAGGTTAATGAAAGCATTTAATTACTTGTGTTATCTTTTTACATTTAACATAATTTTTTTTCTCCCCTCAGATGAATGTCAGCTGATGAATCTAATGTCAAAAAACAGTAAAAAATTTAGTTGTCACATTTGTCACAAAGTGTTCACAACCAGAAGACGACGAGATACCCATGTGGAAACTCATTCGGATGTGCGAAATTTGTATTCGTGTCATTTTTGTTCTCGAACTTTCACCTGGAAAGATAATCTTCATAGACACGTTAAGTATTCACATTCTTCCGAAGTGAATATTAAATAACTTTTCTTTTTTTAATAAGATATTCATTTTTCTCACCTTGAGTCTAAAATATTGTTTGGGAGAAAAAAGTAAAGGGGAATATTTCTTCGTCTTTTATAAGGAAAAATGTTTTATAGAATTAAGAGTTAAATTTGAATTTACAGAACGTTGTTCCTGTGGAGATAACATAAAACTTACTCTCTATATGTATGATTTTATCTGTTCATAGGGTCCAGGAGCAGCCTGTTTGAATGTTTTTATGTGTATGTTATTAGTTAGTTTGATTGTAAAACACCTTTGCTAGTATTTAAGAATATTTTTAAAAAAAACATTCTTAGGTGTACAAATTAAATAACATTTTTAACAAATTCAAAATTGCAGTAATTTTTAAGATATTCTTTTTTGATGTTATTGATTATTAAATAAAATATAAATTTGTATTTCAGAATGATAGTATTTTTTCAAGAAACTTGTTATTTATTGTATGTAAAGTTTCTGTAACTGATTTTATTAAATGAAAAACTGTTGTATAAACGTTATAGAAATATGAAATTTGAAGTAAAATGAGGGAAATGTTTGTATTATATTTTATGTCAAAATAAATTGTTATAAATTATGATACCCCATTTGTTTTTTCTCATTTCTAAGATTTATCACCAAGTCATAGAATAAGTAATATCACTATTAAAGGAATTTTGAAATTTAGAACAGAATTTTTAATTTATTTTTTATGACTATATATTATCAGGGTTATTTAAAAAATATGAAATTGTGTTTGGTTATATTTGTGTTTTGAAATTTTTTTTTTTTAAAATATTTATAATTGGATTCTTTAATTATTTATGCAAATGGAAAAATTACAATTTTTTAAAAATTTAAGTTTTTTACTTCATAAGTTTCTAATGTTGTAATTAGGGTATGTTATATTTATAACTTTGTATTTTCTTTATGCATTTATATTGTAGCTTGTTTATCTATTTAATTTCTTTTATGTCTGTCGTATTTAACTTATATGTTTTACCAATTATCATAAATGCTTCAAAAATAAATATCAGAGGCTTTGAAGTAAATAATTTTAATTTTGTTATTGAGTATATATGTTTGCAACTTAGTTCTTTCAATATAACCTTGTAGGGGGGAAAATAGCTTTTCTGGTTCTATTGATACTTTTGTCTAATATAAAAACTTTTAAATTTGAGTTTTCCAAAATATAAATTTTGTGTGAGATGAAGTAAATATAAAAAAAATCAAGGTGAAACATTAAATAAAATATATAAGAAAACAATTAAAATATCCAACCAGTTCTTTATATTTTTTTAGACTTTTAAAAAAGTCGATATTCAAGACTTTGGAAATGTAATACAGTTTTTTTATAAATATTCAAGAAAATTTAAACTGCAATTACTATATACATATAAATATAGTTTGAACTATTCCTAAACATTATAATAATATTAATTTATTGAACAACTAAAAAAAATATTTCAAGGAAAAGGGAACAAATAGTGATCTTGAAGATATAATGTTCTATTTGCTTAAAATGTTAAATGGAAGTTGGTTTAGTTTTGGTACTATTCCTCTCACAACAATTGTCTGAAAATTTTCTTTTTTGTTGAGAAACATTAATAAGGCAAACATATTGATGTGTATTTTCTTCCTTTATACGAAAATGTTTTTTAATTTGGAAATATTTTGGTATTTTATGAGGTCAGTATAAATGTTTTGTTTTTCTTTTAAAAAAGTACATTTTTTATATTTTTTTCTGTTAAGTTAATGAAAGCATTTAATTACTTGTGTTATCTTTTTTCATTTAATATAATTTTTTTCCTCCCCTTAGATGAATGTCAGCTGATGAATCTGATGTCAAAAAACAGTCCAAAATTTATATGTCACATTTGTCACAAAGTGTTCACAACCAGAAGACGACGAGATACCCATGTGGAAACCCATTCAGATGTGCGAAATTTGTATTCGTGTCCTAAATGTGATCGTAAATTCACCTGGGTAGACAGTCTTAGGAGACATATAAAAATCGTTCATTTTTTAAATAATTAATCTACTTCTGTCTCTTTCATACTATTTTATAATAACATTGCTTAAAACCCATAGGATACTGTACATTTTTGTAGAACAGTGGTCTTCAAACTGTGTTCCACAGAACCCTGGGGTTCCACAAGGCATACCCAGGGGTTCCATAGATCACAATAAAAAAATCGAAAAGAAACTTAAATATTTATGCAAAAATATTATTTCTATGTAGTTTTTATTATTATAAGTATATAAAATTCCTTCTATTCATTAAATGGAAAATTTTATTGATAAATAAACTATTTTTCAACACTTTTAAAATTTTTCTTATAATATAATAAAAGAATATAAAATATTTTATCTTGTTTGTGTTGTGGCTAATGCCACCTCGTGGCAAAGGGCTAGAAGTACGCTTGTCGTTGGCCTAGGCCTTGAGCACCATACAGGTGACAGTACGAATTTGCTCTGCGAAATTCCCCGAAGGGACGATAGATGGCGACACCACCTATCTCCACCTCCACAATTTTGCCATGGGACTGGAGGGGAGGGAAGTATTCTCCAGTCCCCTCCACTCGTGATTCAGCCCACAAGACTTTCAGACCCACTGATTTAACGAGCACTTACTCCGTGTGTACTCGGAGGGTATTTGGTTGCATCAGGCATTGAACCCAGGCCTTCCGGTCTGGAGTCCGATGCTTTAACCACCAGGCTATCCATATTTTATCTTTATATATATATATATATATAGTTCCTACTACTTTGTGAATATTATATTGTTTACTATCTTGGGTTCCACGTGATAATTGTATACTCGTTTTTTAACACAGTGTCTTGCAAAACTGAATAATTTTCTTTAACTAAAATGTACCATTTTGCAATTGTGGGAAAAAACACCTATAATGAAGTAGAGGAAACAACTTATTAACAGATTTGATGTTAAAATCTATATTTAAGCAAGGACAGTTCCTAAATTTTATGTTTGCAAGTTCATGAAAAATACATAGTATTTCTCACACAGTTATAAATATTTTAATGCCCTTTGGAACATTGTGTTTAAGTGAAATATATTTCTCAATGTGAGTGACTACAAAAACAAAGTATAAAAACGAATCAGATGCAGAATCCAAAATGCTACTGCAGATAATTTCAGTAGACATAGAGTTCGACAATTTGTGTGAAAAAAAGCAAGCACATATCTCAATTATTAAATATAATGCATGGGTAGATGACACTTGCATCACAAATTACTACGATTAACGAGTAAATTATATTAAAAAACTAGATTAGAATTTTTTATTAATAAATACAATATTTTTTTACATAAGTACCTATAAACATGTTGATCTACTTTAAATATTATTTTGAGATATATTCTAAGTATGAGATGGAATGAGGTTACACGAAAACATTTTCTAGTTCTTAGAGTACCACGAAAACACCTTCAAGTTCTAGGGGTTCCATGAGTTGAAAAAGTTTGAAGACCACTGTTGTAGAGAATATATTCTAAAATAATATGAAGTGTGCTGATAAAGATTCAAAGGTTGATGTGAAAATGTTTTTGATAAATGTGTAATATAACTCTTTCTCGTCCTTGATTTCATTCTCTTTTTGCTGTGAAAATATAACATTCTAAATATTTATTTTTATTTCATATGTAAAAATGACATTTTCTTGCTACATTTGATGTGTATATATATTATTGTTCCAAACTTTACCTATTTCAATTGTATCCATGTGTAAAACCTGCTTTTTAGATTTATTAAATAAATTATGAATGATTCCATCTTTTCCTGTGTATACTGTAAATATATCTATATTTTTAACATGGATAGTTATGTCTTATATATGTAATCTATGTGTATTATAGAGTGTAGATTCATTGAAAGGCTAAATGAAATTAATTATCTGCAACAGTTAATGATTAAATATTGTATTTGTAATTATATCTTCATGGCCTGCAATTTTCAAATCAAGTAGCATGTTCAGTTCCTGATTTTGTTAAAGATCCATTTTAACAAATAATTTGGGTTGTTTTTTTTTAATTATGAAATGGAACTGCAGCTTTTAATATCCTCATTTAGCATGATGAGGGAGTTAAAACAGAGATATATCTATTCAAATGCCACGGCTATAATAATAAAGATAAGTAACTCATGTTGTTGTAGTGCAATGTTAAAATAATAACCAATTAAATTCCTTTTTGGTTTTCTTGTATTTAAAAAAAAATATGTATTTTATTTTTAAAATATCAACATTCAAAATTTAACATTAATATTCTAGAATTCATGAAAAATATCCTATTAAGGAATTTTTTATTTTATTTTATGGATGAATGCTTTCATAGCATGTTATCTAAAAGTACATGCATACACCTTTTTTTAGAATAAATCATGTATTTTAGTACAGTTACTCGTTACAATAACTAGGATTTTTGAAATTATTCAATAAAAAGCACACGAATTTTACACTTTGCCTTCTTAAGAAATGCAATGCTAGTGTCTAAAAGAGTGGTAGAAAATAGAGACCATGTGTTCCAATAAGAGTTGTTTGATTTTGCTCTTTGAATTTTTGCTGAGTCGAAATAGTCTGGTAACAAGTAGTTCATCTTAATTTAGGATTGTTTTCTCTTACCTTTCTTATGTAAGTGGGCAATTTCATTTTCAAACTTTTTGTTTCAAATAGTATGTTTTAAAAATTAATTCTTTTCAAGAATGTATTAATTCTTATTTGTATGATTAAAAAAATTATTTGGTCAGCTTTAGAAATTAGACCATTATTCTTTTCAATATTATTCTTTACTATAATTTCTTCATGATTTAAATATACTGCCTTTATTAATTCTACATTTATGAGTTTTTTTTTATTATGTTGTATCCATTATCATGAAATTCAAGCAAGGTATAGGGACATCTATAAAATTAAAAGTCAGTTATGTTCAAATAGTAGATTATTTTCTGATAATGATTTTCATTTGAAAAGTTTATGTTCAAGAAATGAATATTGATAATTACTAGTAATTTCAGTTAAAGAAAGGTGTATAAAAAAGTTTCAAACTAATTTGTTTCATTTTATATATAATATGCATGCTAAATTAAGCATTAATGGAGTTATATTTGATTAAAAAAATTTTAATATTTTGTTCATGAAAAATATTTGTTGCAATTTAAAATTAGTGACATACTTTGAACTTGCATAAAGTTATTTATATAATGATATAATTTCTATTATATGAAAGGTAAAATTTTTTTTATATTACATAACATCAATCTTTTTTGTTAACTATGATGAAAACATTAACACTTAAAACAAGTTACTGTTTCTGTTGCACAATTTAGGCAAACTTACCTAAAAATTGCTATTATTTATTTGTTTCATTCAGGCTCTTGGGTCTGTTTGTTTTTACCATAAAACAATAATCCCCCAGTTTTGTAAATATGTAATGGATGTTTGCAATTTTCAAAATTTTTATTTTTAATATTCAGATTACAAACTAAGCTATTTTTACCAGTATTAAATTTTCAATTTTTGCATTTCATAGGTTCAAGACCTCGTATTTCATCTGATTTTTGGTGTAATGTATGTAGGAAAGCTTTTACAACAAAACGAAGATTTAAAGAACATATGGACATTCATTCTGATATTAGAAGCCTTTTCACCTGTTTATTTTGCAGAAAAGAATTTACAAGAAGTGATAATTTATCTATGCATATAAGGATGTACCATCCAATGTTTTTTTAAAACTAAAAATATAATTTTTTATTCATGGAAAATTCAAAAGGATGTTTATTTATTTTTTTTGTAATGATTTTGTATTTTTAAAGATTATATAATCATCAATGTTAAGAACGTTTTTAATCTGTTGATTTTGGGATTTAAATCTCTTCTTTTTCTTTTAGTGTTGTAAAATGTAATAATCTAAGAATTACTTGAATGTAAAATCATCTTGTTAAATTTGTTCATCCATTCTTTATTTTACATATATACAAATTTTATGTCTTCTTTTTACAGTCAATTAAATATTTGACTAACGCATTTGTATGTATCAACTTAATTTATTTTCAGAGAATTCATATTCTTTGATTCTAATTGAACAATACAGAACAAATTTATCTTGTTAGTTCTTATACTATTTCCTTATCAATCTTAATTTAATTTTAATAAACATTTGGGTTGTTGAAACTGATCAGTTTTAATCACAGGTATTATTTCTACTTAAAAAGAAGATTGTTTAATGCATCATTTAGTGACAGTAAAAAAATATTGATTTTGCAATTTGTGTATAATATTTCTTATGGGGAAATTCATGTGTATCGTTTGTCTTATTGTAGTTTTTGAGTTTGCCATGTTAAGTACAGTATCTATCCACAAAGTTGATTGTTACAATTATATGCTTACATGTTTGTTTTTTTTTAATTTAATGATTTTTATTGATTTCTTTGTACAAATGTTCAATATTTTAACAAAATTTTTTATCTTGAAATTGCATTTGCCTATGCAGTGATATGAAAAAGATAAAAAGAACTTATTAGAATGTGAATATCTTCTTCTTCAATGGCTCGACAGCCCTGGATGGGCACTAGCCTTCTCCAGAAGTCTTCTCTACTTTTGGCAACTATTTTCCAATTTTTGATCTTTAAAATTTTTAGGTCTTTTTGAACACAGTGAATCCATCTTAATGGGGGTCTGCCATGAGGTCTATTTCTGGCTTTCCCAGAAAGCTTTTCTTGCAGCAATGATTTTCTTTCATTCTAGCCAGATGACCAGCCCATTTAAATCTCTGTAATTTGACACATTTTACAATATCAGGTTGTTTGTAAAGTTCTAAGTTAGATCTTCTCTTGGATCCCACCAAGAATGCAGCATAAGATCTTTCTCTTAAAAATTCCCAAAGCTTCCTCATCTCATAAAGTCAATGTTGTGAATCTCTTACTAATCATAATATTTATCATATGTTTTGAATTATATAATCAGAATTTCACATTTAGGAGGTATTTTTCTCTCTTTTTTTAAGAATTATAATAATTTTAAGATTTTATTCTTCAGATTTGTTTAGGGTGTATAGAAAAACTTATAACAGTGGACCATTTTTAAAGTTACAATGTTTTAGAGTGGTTAAGAAATTATATATATATATCTACATAATATCAAGAATTTTTCTTGTGTGAGCAATTTTATGTTTTTGTAGTATCTTTTTGAAAATTACTTGCATAACTTGAATAATCTTAAGAACGTTTCAATTGTCTTTTTAAATGTTGAAACTTTTTGATTGAGAATTTTGTTTGGAAGTTTGTGTATGTTAATATGAATAGAATTTTAAACTGTTTTGTTATTTATGGATTAATTCAAAATCTGATTTCTTGATATTTTTGGTTTCTATATATATACATTTTATTTTGAGTATTTGTTTTGAAAGTATTATTCAAATGGAAAAAATTTTTGGCAATTGAATATCAATTGTATTATTTAATAAAATTAAATACTTTATTTCTTGATGCATTTTCTTTACTTGTTTAATTTTTGAAGTAATGTTTATTTTTAAATATGTGTGTGTATATATTAAACTATATGTCACTTTTATAAAAATATTTCTGTCAATAACAAATTAAATAATTTTTTTCATATTTATTTTCTCTTTAAATGTTAATATTTATTTTTGCTTTTAAAAGTTTTATATGCAAATATTTTTTAATCTAATGTAAGAAAATTTTGTCTGAATTACATTTTCTGATTGTTGTACTATATTTCTTATATATGTTTTATGCTTAGCTGCAGCGAGCTTGCTGCCATAAATAGTGATAATTGTTATTTCAATCTGTTTGAATTTTTTTCTGATAATGAGATGTCTTTTTAAAAAAATTGTAAATATGACTTAAGTATGTTTAATATACTTTATTGTTTGTGATTAATACACTCACATATGCCCTTCTTACAGATTTTGATTTCCCTTTAAAAGATCTGCAGTGTGAAGTATGTGGGAAAATATTGTCCAGTAAACAAAGGAAGAAAATGCATATGGCTACACATTCATCTGTAAGAGAAGTGTATCGCTGTACTTTATGTACCAAGGAATTCGTTTGGTGTGAAACTCTTTCTCGACACATGCGAAGTTTCCATTCATGAGTGGCATTTGAAATAATTTAATTGTGAACTATTATCCATAATTTCTGTAAGTAATTCGTTTGCAATGATTTTGTTCTGGTGGTTAGAAAATATTTTCTGAAATGAAATTTTAAAAATCATTTTGCTGATATACTTTCCAGAAAATTATGATATTTTTATTGAATGTTGTCTGTGTGTGTGTTGTTTTCCCAAGTTACTTATTCAATTGAAGCTCTTTAGGTTACAATATTCAGTTAAAAATGTCATTATTTGATTAGTGTATTGTGTGTGTGGAAGTATAAAAGCATATGTGTATTGGTAATTTTTATATCTCTTTTCCTTCCTTAACTTTATTAAGCTCTTTTTTTTATTGAAAAAAAATGTTACCATTTTTTTTCATTTACAAAGAGTATGATTACAATTATTTTGTAGCATTTCAAAAGATTAAAAATACAGCAGTTTTGCTATATATTTATAGTTCCTTGAAAACCTCTGCTTTTGAAAACGTAATTTACTTTTAGATATTATTCAAGTTTTTAATTTCAGTAAATGTTTATCATTTTTCTTAATTCTTTCATTTAAGACTTTAATAATATTTAGGCAAAGACAATAGAAATATTTTTAAAAGCTTTATAAATTTTCATAAATTTTTTCACTTACATTTTCATAAATTTAAGTTTTTTTCAGTAAAATTCTATCTTTTATGATTTTTTTATCTTATTAATACGGAGTCTTATGTATGAAATTTTATGCGAAGTTATTATTAATCTTAGAACTTGTTTTTTACATGATTATTTTTTAAACATACTAACTATACATACACACTCTACTACAACTTTTTTTTCTTGCTAGCATTATTTAATTACTGTATTTTCCTGTATATAATCCGCAGCGGCGTATTATCCGCAAAGCCTTTTTTTTTTCGAGTAAAAAAAAACATTGTATAATCCGCAGCGGCATATAATCCGCGGCAGTTTTTAGGCCGAATAATCCAAAATATAAACTGCCGATAATGAATGTCATAAAGACAAAAAATACACTATATAATTGAAAATAGAAGTAAGAAATTGTACAGGAAAAAAAATTTATTACGAAATGTCTTTTCAAATATGTATGATAATATTTTTTACGATAATCTCAATGAAACAAAAAAATTCTTTGCTACTGCCATCTATGTTTTGAGTTGTTAAACAAAACATTCCATGCAGAAAAAATCTTTCTTTTTTTTAATTTAGCAAGTTAACAGCAAAAAAATTTAGATCGAAACTGCTTCCCCACTGTCTCTTTCTTTTAAAATCCTTTTATTTATTTCTTCCTCTAATTCTGGCCAGAGGTTTACCAAAATGATCAGCACTTCAATGTCAATCACAACTTTCGAATTTTGTCTTGTTTTTTCTCCACAAACGAATATTCAATTGGTCAACGTTGAAAAATCTTGCAGCTTCCCGATTTTGGTAGCCTTTTAAGTTTGTAGTGTAACTTAACACTTTCGCTTCAACTTGATGAAAACTTTCGAAGGACTTAATAGCTCTAGTCAAGAGAGAAAATTGGAAATGGCGCCAGCGACTAATAACTATTTTTTCCTTCCGAGGAATCGAATTCGTTTTTGAATGTAATTGGACAAAAACTAGTTATAGCTGAAATACGTCATCCGAGTCATGAAAGCGCCATCTGTTATTTATTTTATAAAACATAAACGGCATTTCTTCCAAAACTTTATTGTTCGCTTTTCTGATGAAGAATGTTTTTTCTCAGATAATCCGCGGCGGCATATAATACGCACAACGAAATTTGAAACTTTTTTAACACATAATCTGCGGATTATATACAGGAAAATACAGTAAGTATGAAACTTTTTTAAAAAATTGATGCATGAAGTAAATGCTTCAGAAGTTTTTTTCTTTCAATGTTTAATCTGTAAAATGATATTTTTTTTAAAAGAGCACAATACTTTTTTCCTTCTCAACAAAATTGTTTAGATTTCTCTTCTGCCCTTACTTAACTATGTATATCAGGAAATAAAAGCAAAATTTTTGTAATACTTTCCTTTTTTTTTATTATGAAAATTAATGTGTGTTAAATAATTTAAGTTTTTTAATAATTTTTTCATTTAAAGTTTATTTTTAGATTTCTTTGTACAAAACTGTTATATTTTCTGAAAGTATGAAATTAATTTTCTCTAATTAATAAGTGTTAGTTTTTATACTTGAAAGAGGTATATATCAGAATTTAGATTATCAGTTCCTCCATTGTTTTATCCAAGAACATCACTATAATAGTGTATAAATAATGTTTAATGTTCATACTACTGACTTGCATAATCAGTTAATAGTTATGCTCTTTTACAAAATATTAAAAAAATTATGTTAATTGCTTTTTTGTGTGTATGTTTACAAGTTTTACATATAATGGGATATTAAATGCTTAGATTGAATGAAGCAATTATGTCCCTATTCTGTTGACATATTTCATAATGTAATCAAGAATGTAATACTTTGAAATAAAACAAAATATTTTTTTATAACATTGACTGTTTTTGTAGTAATCAAAAGCATTTTTTTTTCTGCAAATGATAATCTTATTCATTTTTTTTTTTTTTGTTAATATTTGGGAGGGAAAATAAAATTCCAAGCATTTTTCATTAAATTTGGGTGGTAGCTATTAACCAAAAGTATTTAATCCTTATAACAAAAAGAAGTTAAAACATTTTATGGCATTCAGGTGTGGATAAGCCGTAAATTCTTTTGTTAATTTTATTTCATGTAAGCTATTACTATTACAGCTATATCTTAGGGGAAATATAAGCCTAACATTAAATAGATGAAATTGTGACTGTGTAAATTTAATTTAAACTTTATTTATTTGCATAAAATAAATATATTCTGTATTTCAAAAAATCATTTTCCTACACTGAATTTTTTCAAGTTGAAAAAAACTTAACAACACACATTTAAAATTTTTCCATAACATTGCATTAATTATATTTTTGTCATCTCAATCCATTTGTGAATGTTTTTGTTAATATTTTCTTATTTATTTGGGAAGTACATTATTTTCAGTTAATTTATAATTGAAGATGAATAGAAACCTGCTTTTAATTCATTTTTACATTGTCTTATTAAAATGAATTTTCATAACTATACTACTATTCTACAGGCCTATTACAAAATCAAAATTACTTCAAAATATAATTTGTATGGTGTTGTTCTTTTAAATTTTTGAATGATTGGCCTTAATTGTATTAGGTAATATATTACTCCTACAATCACCATATATTCTTTCAAAAAATATTAATGTGATCATAATATTATAATTATTGTTAAAACAAACAATATTTATTTGATTAGGACTGTAATTCTTTTAAAAATTTTCTAGGAAATTTTACGATAATGATTGTGAATAATTTTTTTCAGTAATTTATTCTCTTAACTAAAAGGTTTTGTAAAGTTATAGTATAAATTTGAAGTATAAATTTTAGGCAAGAATTTATTTTTAAAAAAAGACTTACAGGGTAGAATTTTTAAGAACTATGCATTTTTGAGATTTGAGCAATATGCTCTTTTAAATAATATTAAGAAATGAACTAGTGTGCACACATAATTTGGAATGTTAAAAATGAAAAAGCTCAGTTTTATTGTACATTTGCTATTGTTCCTTTAAATTCCATCAAGATATCTATCTATACCAGCAAAAGCAAAACCCATATCTTAGAGAATATTTATGTATCAAGTTTTTCTTTTTTAATCTTAAATTGTTATTGATATAATACATGTAATTTAGGCTTTTAAAAGTGCTATACATATATTTATAAAATATTTATTTGATTATTTAACTTTAAAAGTGTTTGTGAGGTGTTTTGCCAGGGAGATATTTTGACATCTTTTATGAGATCTCAATTCTATATATATAATATTTATACAATAAAAATATATATATTATGATATTGTTTATTATTATATTTTATAAACAATGCAATTTATTTAAAACATTGATATTGCTTTTGATTTCTGCTTCATATAACCTAATGTTTACTCTAGTTAAAGGGTTTTTTTAAGTATGTTATTGAACATTTTTCGTCATGAATTTCTTCTAATTTGTGATGTATATCGTTTTGTATTCTGAATCCTATCTAATATAATATTTGAATTAATGACTTACACTGTCAAGCTGAAACATTATGAACTCCACTACATTGTTCATTGAACTCATCTAGATGACATGTAGGGCACCTAATTAAGAGAAAATTGTATTTAACTGCTGCTGGAGAAGGTAAGAAATCGTTTTTGCACTTTTGGGAGTGACTGCTGCTCAGTCTGCTAATCTAAGCGAATTTGATAGAGGGCAGATTGTAATCACCCAAAGACTCGGAACGAGTATCTCCAAAACAGCACGACTGGTTGGCTTTTCACTATCTGCCGTTTTTAGTATTTGTGTAAAGTAGATAAATGACCGTAAAACCATCCGTAGACACTGAGCTGTTGGACATCCATACATCATCAAAGAAAGAGTACATTGGAGCTGTCCCACTTAGTAAAGCAAAATTGGGACCAGTTAACAGCCCTATTCAATGCAGTCCAAGTAGGGTTTCTGTCCCAGGAAATCATAAGGTTTTCGTTCCTTTTGTATTCTCCTGAATTATTTTCCTTCCCGGGAATGACAAATACGTGGCTGAAGTAATTCTTGAAATAACTATTTTTAACTTGACTGTGAATTTTGACCTTCGCTATAAATTTTAGCTGACCCCATTGTTGAAATAAAATTCATTGACCCTGTACTTGAAAGAAGAAATGTTTGTTGGACGCCCCCCCATCAGGGGGTAAAACTGTAATAAGAGGAAGATTAATACCCATGTAGGATTGGGGAGAATTTTTCCAGCTTGTCTTAGGAAAAAGTTAAATACATAGAACTATCTATCTGTTCTGATCAGTTCCTGTCTGTGTGTCAAGCATTGCTTTATTAACTAAAAGTATTTAGTTTTTAAAGGAACGTCATTTCCTAGTCTGCAGTGCAACCAATCGGATACCTTGATTTATGTTAACATAAGTACTAATACTTAAAACTATTATATTTTTAATTTATTATTTTGAAATCTTTCTTTGGATACTTGTTTTCATTATAAGCTATTTAATTGAATCAGAATTTTGAAGGGAATGACCCCAAAACTTTTTTAGACAGAAACTTTTTTAAAACTCTTGCAACTTTCCTATTAATTATTTTTCTTAACCAAATTTTTGTCTAAAATTCTTGCATTAATATTTAGTAATATATGAATATTATTTATCAAAACATCTGGGAGATTTCATTGGAGTCCAAGAGACATATTTTAAAATGTCAAATTTTGCAGGGAGCATGGATGAAAATATATTTGGTACACTATTTACTCTCGTAAACCTGTTTCAGTTTTATTACTAGCTACATAATATTTGTATTTTATCAAATATAAACATTGAAAAATCTGAAAATTAATCTCCCGATTCTGAATCAAAAACTAAGGGAATAAACTATTAATTTTTTCCAGAATTGAAGATATATATATCTTATTTTTGACCTATATGCTGTCTGGTTATATTTTTGTTTTGCTTCTTAGGTACATAGATTCATAGCAATTTAATATATTAGTATTGATTATGTATTTGTATTTATATATATAGAACCAGAATGAAAAATATAACATTCCAAGTCCTGTTCTGAACTTAGAGATTATACTTGCAACTACTGTTGATATTTCATGTTTACCATATAAAAATTGTTTGGTTAGACAAGCCAAAATAATAACTACCAAAATTTTTTTGCAAGGAACACGAATCACTGTCCTATTCTTTGCACTCAGAAGAGAAGATCATAGAAACTTTGGAAGATAAATCTTGAGCATTGCACAAAAAATTAGAAAAAGGGATTCACTCAAGGGCAAAGGTCCTAATTTGTTTAATTAGAAAGAGTTCTAGCTTTAACAAGGTTGTGAAGCAAGAAATACAGTTACTTGATTCAATAGAAAATCTATCATCAAATATTATAAAACTGGGCGAGACTTTGATAACAACTTCTCCAACATCAGTTGAAGCTGAGAGAGCATTTTCAGTTACCTGGTTGTTCATAACAAAGCTTAGAACTAGGCTGAGTGATAAAATCATAGTTTGTGTTTATTTTTTAAAGCATACTTTAAAAGAGTAAATAATTAACATATTTCATATTTTTTGCATTTTGAACTAACTGAGTATATAAATTGTGAAATTTATATGTATATCCTTATTTTATATAACTATTATTCATACCAAAAATAACATTTTTAGATATTTTGAAATTTTAATGCATTTCTGGGAGAGGACTATTATATTACCGGAAAATCCTGCAAATTGAAAAATACCAGGAAATCAGAAACCCTAGGTCCAAGTGCAAGTGTTTTCGAACACACAGCTCAGTGGACACTGTTGGATATGAGAGACTGCACAGCAAACATCCTACTTATAAGCCTCTGTTGACCAAGCATTATTGTCAACTTTCCCTGCATTGGCCCAGAAATATCGAGATTGGACCAGGATAAGTGTAAGTGGTTGGATGAATCATGATTTTTCATTCATCACATTGATGATCGTGTCTGGCAAACAATTGCTCTCCCCATGTAGTATACAGGGTGAGGGGCAGTATTATGCTTGGATGGATGACTTTGGGACCTTTAGTTGCTGTAGAATAGACCATGAAAACTACAGACCAATCTGATCATTTGAACCCTTACATAGTGTCTGTCTTCCTAAATGGAAAAGAAATCTTCCAGCAAGTAAGCAGCATATGTCCCAAGCCTCAAATTATGTTGAAGTGGTTCAAGGAGCAAAATGATGAATTCTAATTAATGTCCTGGCCGTTGGAGTCACCAGATCTAAATCTGATAGAGAAGATTTGGGTTTTAATAGAAAGGCAGCTCAAACACTTCAATGTGTTGCCATGGAAGTGTTGGATTGTGTGCTTTGCCAGACCACTGCTTGGATATTTGTAACAACCTGTCTCCAATCATCTGTTAAATACTTATGGCCAAAGTAAGTTGTTGCTGTTTTGAAGGCCAAAAGTAGTGCAACGCATTATTGAATAGGTGCCCATAATGTTTTGTATATCAAGCATCAATAATATATTCTGAAATTAGATTTCAGCACATTTTCAGATGCTTAAAAAAATTATATAGTATTGAAAATAAAATTTATTTGCAATTGTTTAGTATTAAGTTGATATGGAGAATAAAGATTAATTTTAAAATTTTATCAGTTTATGTAGAATCATTTAAAATACATTGTTCATAGTAAAAATGCTTATGTGGGATTTTTGCTTTATTAAACAATGTGTAATGCTGATAAATTTTATTTATTCAAATGTCTGGTTGTGAGTATTTTCTAAAAAAATTTTCTAAAATCATATTATTTTCAAAAGTATTATATGGTAGTCTTGTGTTTATAAATATTAGCTATATACATTAAAACTAATTTTCCAGCTGAACATGTTTTATATTTTTTCATAATAATGATTAAGTATTCAATTCAAAATGAACAAAATTTAATAGGAACAAAAAATTTTCTGGAAATTCTTTTTGAAGAATTATATAGAATGTGTATTTTCTATATATATTTGAAAATCAGGTATAAATGTGGTTTATTTTAAGAATTTGAAGATATTTTAATAGTTAATTTCATGAAATTGTATGGATATCTTACAAAATTTTCTCAAACTACTTTAATAAAATTTATTTTAATTTTTCTGATTGATTTTTATTAAAAAGAAAATTATCATCTTATTAAGAAACTAAAATTGTGTGCCATTTTTGTGTTGAGTTAATGACCAATTTAAATGCTGAATTAATGAATTTGTTTTGAAATAATTTAATAAATGGCTTGTGTGTATTAACTCATCATTTTCATTTAGATAAAAATAGAATGCAATAAAGTTGAAGCATGCAGTATAACTTTGTGGTGTTCATTTATATATTTGGTGTAGGCCAGTGGCGCACACAGGAATTTTTCAAGGGGGCGGGGTCGAAAGTTCACCATTCTTGTATCATGCTCCGTTTGATTTTGTCGATTTTTCGGGAACAAAACACAGTAAAAACTAGTTTTTGAATAAATAATTAGCATTAATTAATAAAATTAATCATTAATAGCAAGTAATTAATTAAATTTTACGTACTATATACTTAGAATTATAATCAATCGGAAAAAAAATCAAGGGCTTTGGGGGGGTTCGGACCCCCCACCCCCTTGTGTGCGCCACTGGTGTAGGCTGGTCAATGTGTGCATCTTAAATTATAATGTATTTCACTTGTTGCTGTGTAAAATTAAATGAACTTAATGATTCTGATATGCAGTTTTATGTTGCATAAATTATGGAAATATGTATAACCATTGATATCATTTTATATCAGTTAATGATAGTGATTTAAGCAGTTTAATTGAATCAGCATTCAGGAAAATATTTTAATTCTTGTGGAGAACTTTTATGCCAACAAATTGTTTCACAGATTATACATTTATTTATTGGAAAATATACAAAGATTTTTTTTCCTTTGAAATATTATATATCACTAATTTTTTTTCTTTATTGTACTAATGCTTTGCATGCATTTAACTTGTAAAAAATTTGAGATAAATAGAAGCTTTTTTTTTAAACAAAATTTTAGGTTTAAGTGAATCTTTTTTCTTATATAGTAATTTATTTAAGTGTATATTTATCTAGTTACAAGATGAGATTTATGTTACTCTTATATTTAATACCTTCTCTTGTTGTTTTTTTTTAATCCAATTCTGTTTTTTTAGAGACTCATGTTGAGATGTTTTCAAATTTTGGGACATTTCAATGTCATGTTTGTGGAAAAATATTATCAAGAAAACAAACTTTGAAGATACATATGCAGACACATTTAGAATGTAGAAGTGTCTACACTTGTAAAATGTGCAATGCAATGTTTACATGGAAAGAAAATCTAACTAGGCACATCAAAATTAAGCATGGATTATGCTGATGATATCAAATTGAAGCTTGGCACGACATGTTATATTTTATTTTGTTTACATGTTTTCTTCTAAGATGTAAAATTTTTCAAAGTTTTTGCTGAATGCTCTTCCTATGTTTCATGAGAGTATTACGTGATATTTATGTTTATGATTATACATAAATAAATTGACTTTTTATAAACTATAATTTTTGTGGAAAAATGTAGTTTATTTGTTTTAACAAAGTTTTTGGTAGCTTGAAAAATTATTTTTACCAATTTTTGATTTTAATGTAAAATTATAATGCTCTTTATGTTTTTCTATGTAATAATAAAGATTGATATATTCAGCAGTTTAAGTGTTCATTGGTTACTCATAATATTTAACAATATAAAAATTAGACTTTTAAACCTTATGTATTATTATTTCTATATTTTTGTATAGTGAATAATTTTATAGTTAATAGTTGTAATTTATGGTAATATTCTTAGAAAATTATATTTATTTAGAGTATATCTATATTTCTCTTACAAATGTGTTATCATGGTGTGATGAAAATGTGACAAATTGTAGTATATTTTGTACATAATGAATGCTTTACAAAATACTTGCCACATGAATCAAAAATATATTAAACACTTTGTGATTTTGATTGTTATGGATAATTTACTGCTTATCTCTTTTAACTCGTTTGGACTACAATTAGTAGTGTTATTCGTTTTTATGTTGATTGTTTAAAATTATTAATGAAACTTTTGCAAGGCTTACATCTTTTATTACAGATTTAGAAAGTACAATCTGGAAGTGTTCTGTGTGCGGAAAAGACTTGTCAACAAAATACTCATTAGCACGTCATGTCCGTCGTCATTTTGAAGAAACTCCACAATATTCATGCGAATTATGTGGTTTGCAATTTTCTTGGAAAGAAAGCTTAAATTTCCATACAAGGAAAAAACATCCAAACCATATGCAAATTGATGTTAATTGTGATCAAGAAACTAACTGAATGACTTATATAGTTCCTGAAAGTCCTTTGCTGCTAACTTGAATTCTAAAATAAAGAATAATAATGCTACAGTTTTATGAAATAATGGAATGATCCAAACATAGTATTCATAATAATATAAAACTTGTATCATTTTGTGTATAGAAAAAAAACTGTGAACTTGACAATTAGTTTGCTGTCATATATAGTATATTTAACTGTTCATTGCTTAACTTTCTTTCAAAGAAATTGATTTTAACCAAAAGTTATCAGTTTTATTTTAGAATTCATTCTTAATTGTTGTTTGTCTGCAATTATTTTAAAATGCAGTAAAAAGGGCCTGCATTATACTTGTCAAATTTCTTTAAACTTTTATTAAAGTAATTTTGAATCATTCATAAATTGTACATAAAAGTGAATTTTTATTTTTCATTAAGCCTAGTATGATTGTGATGTACTAAATTATTCAAAAATTGCATCATGCATTTTTCTTTAACAAACTAAATATTTGCATGATTCATTTTAATAGTTATTTTAATGTATATTGTTTTTTCATTAAAAAGGATTTATTAATTTCTTTTTCCTGTCAAATCATTTTTTATAATCCAAAATTTCTAAAAACTTGATCAGCTCTGCATTTATTCCTAAAAGAAATAAGAGCTGTGTGTAATTAGGCATGAAAATGAATTTTGAAAAATAGTTTTAGGGTTTGCAATTTAAGTACAGATAGAGTAGAACCGTAATAAATATTGAATCAAATTCAAAGCAATCGTGTTGAAATTCATACTTGTAGTGCTTGTAAAGCAATTAAAGTGAGGAAAAATAAGTATACTTGGAAAATAAACACGAAATTTCTCCTTTTAAATAATTAGAACAATTTTAATTTTATACTTTATTATACATTATCTTAATATTTAAAAGAAGAAGTAAATTTAGTTACAAGCAAACATATGAAATCATAGCAGTGCTAAGACTTTGTAATAAACCAGATTTATAGAAGACAAATGTCTAATGTAAAACATGGCCTTTTTATTTGTTATATTTTTCAGAAGCAAATGAGAAATATCAATGTTATTGTTACTACTTTTAAATTCTTACATTTCTCCAATAGCAATTAAAGCTTTATATTAATTTTTTTTGAATGATTAATGTCTAGCGATACATTAAATTTGCTGATACATAACATTAAAAAAATTTCCATATTTGTAGTTTGTACGTATTGGTAAAAATGTATGGTTTCCAGTTGTTGTTTTTTTTAATTTAATGAATCATTAGTTAATTGATAAAAATCTTTGTGAACATTTCATTATTTTAAAGTTGCACTAAACATCATTCAAAAACATTCAAGTTCTTAAATTTTGTTCTGGATATGTTAATAAAAATGGGTATTTTTTGTTTCTCTTTAAATCTAAATTCCCTAGCTGAATTGTTTTCAAATCATTAATAGTGGTAGAAAATACCATAGATTACTTTGATTTGAAATTTTTAATGAATGGTTTGAAAGGAAAACATGTTTCAAATGGGGATTTTTAAAATGTATTCATCAAAACTTATATATTTCATATTTCTTTTAATTTGCATTACTTATTTTCATTTTATTTTATATTTTTGTTGTTTTTTACTATTTATGTTCATTTCCTTGTATTTTCATGTTTATTTTTATTTATTGCATGTCATGACATAATTACTAAAACTTTTTTTTTCAGTAGTATTTTATTTCATTTTGTTGTCCTGGTGTTTTTGTTTGTTTTTTTGTTACTGACTAGTAAAAAAAAATTTTTTTATCAATTGTTTAATATTTTGCATTTTCATTTAATTTAATAAAAATTTTTATTCATATTAAATTTTTAAATAAATAATCATTTTCTGAAATGTTTTACATGTAAGATTTTTACATTTAAAAGGAATCTGTAAAGTATAAATAATTTAAGGCATGTAGTAATTTGGAAAAGATGTTTCCTTTTTTAATAAATAACTATTGTGAGATGTATTGTAGAAGCTACTTTCCATTGTTGTTGTTTTTCAAATAGAGCATGGAACTTATAAATTTTACTTTAGTTGCGATTTAAGGAAACATTTAAATTTCTGTAAAAAAAGAATTATGGTGAAAAATCTTAAAAGGAGATTTCATTATCTATTATATTTTGCATTCATATTTAGGTTTTTAATATTAATTATCACTAACTATTTTTACCTGACTCATTTTTGTTTTTTCTTACATTTTTTAGTATATTCCATTTATTTATTCTTGTATTAAAAAAACATTTAAAATTAAAAGTTCTGCATCCTGATCATTTTATGAAAAACTATTTTATTCAAAAAAGTATTGTTTAGATCCTCTTTTTAATGCTTTATTATGTTTTATCTGTGTTTCCTTTTTAAAAAACTATTTTCTGGATAAGTAAATGTTTTCTTTTATTTAAAAAAATCTTTCTAAGAAAATAATTGAAATGGATACTGGGAAATACACATTTTTTCATTGTTTATTATTATTTTTAACACTTTTTTTGGTTTAAAAAACAACACATCATTGTAATTCTTATATATTATTCTTATATATATAGTTTTAAAATCCAGTAAGCTCGGATATTAATAATTACATATATTTAATAAATTTTTTAAAAAAATTTAGGTGATAATCCATTAATGACTGGAAATGGAATTTCACAACAATTAAAATACAGTGAAAAATGGAAATGTGATATTTGTGGCTCTTATCTGACAACAAAACATTCTCTTCAACGTCATATGAAAAGACATTTAGATGTGAAACAATATTTTGAGTGTGATATTTGCCATAAACTTTTTGAATGGGAATCTAGTATGATTCGTCATCGTGGAAGTATTCATGGCATACTTATGTCCAAGAAGAAAATCTCAATATAGAAAAATAAAACAAGTTATTCATTCATTTTAAGATTAGTGTCTAAATTCTTATGTTTTTGCAGTATACTTTTTAAATATTTCTATGGTATATAGTATAAGTATATTTTATTTAATTGCTTCCAAAAAATTTTCAATTTTTATCAATATTATTTTCAATATAGTAGTAAAATATTTTTTAAACGAGATTTCTTTATTGCATAAAATTTAACATAAAAAATTATTCGATTTAATAAAAACAATTGCTATAAAATTATTGAACTATTGATATAATGTTGATATTTAATATAAAGGAAAAAAGTAATTATGTAATGTAGTTTTTATATAATGGATATTTTTAAATATTTTCAATTAGGAAACATTTTTGTAAGCTTTATCTTTAAAGAAATTTGTCTTTATTGTTGTTTTATTCATTTGTTTTTTAACATGTTTATAAATAGAACTTAAAAATAATATTTTGAACTATAAACTTTATCTGCAGTATAATTATAAAAACTTTTTCTTGAGAAATAGAACTATTGTTATTGTTTAAAGACATTTTTCTCAATTTTTTTAGTTATTTAAGTTTTTATAAGAAAATTTTATTTGTGTTTGTTTCTTTGGGGTTGTTCTATTGATCTTTTATAAAATGCATTTATAGTATTTTAATGTAATTTTTGTATTCTATTCATTTTCATATGAATTGATTAACTAGTTATTCCTTTGTATAAGTTTGATTCCTTATTAGATAATCAATTAGATCTATGAAGCTGTAAAATATTTTAAAGTTAATTGAGTTCAATATATTGAAATTAAGTATTAACACTTTTCAGCTTTTTTATGAAAATATATGGTTGTGATGAAAATTATATATTGTTTAAAATATTTCTTTCCTGTGTTGTACTTTTTCTAAAGATGAGTGATGTAATTCCAGTTTTTATAGTAATGTTAGATCTAAATACCTACTATATAATTAAATAAAATATTGAGTATTAAATTTTGTGGGAATATAATTTTTGTATTCACACACCCAACTCTTCTTTTTAATCTTTCTTTCTCTAAAGTTACACATTTTTTTTTTTTTTTTTTTTTTGTGATTTTTAAATAATTGCTGTCAAAAGATATGGGAGCATTTATTTTTCTTTACACAACTAATTTACTCTTGCATGATTTAAAATCACTAATTGTTACATAGAAGGAAGATAGCGAAATTCATTAACAACTAGTTTAATTTCGGAGAACTTAAACATGTTGCAAATTTAGAAAATCGTTTTTTTAACATTTTTTTTACCAAAATGTAAAATATCTCTTAAATTGCCAACAAAATCTAAAGATTTGTTTAGTTGGGACCAAAACTTACGTAAAAATATTGTAAAAAAAAAATTCGTAGGTTTTTTAATCAAGTATATATTTCAGAATAACATAAAGAATGTCCATTGAATTCTAGCATAGTGGATGTACTAGGTCTTTTCTCTAGTGAGGTTAGTGATTGCAATACATCTCACTTTAAACATAGGCTTAATATCAACAAGTGGTGATGAATAATTTAATGCTATTTGCCGTATTTTTAACTTAAAGCTTTATTCTTTTTCAAATATATATATATAAATATAAATACTTGTATCTTAAAACATATTTGCTTATTTTTTATCACTTTTTTACACAGCTGTTCAAATTAGTTAAAATCTTTTACTTTATCTTACACGGTTTTGACATAACTTTAAATATATCCCTCTTTTTACTATATAAATTGTATTGCTTTACACAGCATTTTCAGGAACATATTACCATGTAGGAAAAGAATTAGGTGTATATATAAATTTTAAAATCATCAATAAATGAATTTTATAAAAAAAATTGTTGGACTTTTAATGATAAAAAAACATTTATTAAAAACTGCATGTGATTATTAAGAAAAATTATCAGGAAATTTAGTTTGAAACAAAGATATTATTTCATATTTTTTATAAACCTATATGCTGTAAATTTTATTGTATGTATTGTGTCAAAAGTATCAAAAATGTTTTTCAAACCTAATATTTTTTCAAGGTAAAACATTACAATTTTTAAAAGAAATTTCAAGAAATAATGTTTAAAAATTCTCTTTTTGTTGTTTTAAATAATACTTCCTTGAATTTTTAAGTAATGCTTAGTTTTATGTTAATTAGTTGACTATATAAATTTTGGAATTATAACAAAACTCTTTAGAAAATATGTATCTAATTACTTATGATGTAAAAAGAGCATGAGAATATTAACCAGAATACAAGAAAATGATTGTAAAATTTATTTTTAAAAAAATCATTAAAATTATTAGATAATTGACGAGATTTTCGATTCTTGATTTGGCAGAAGGAAAGAAAGGACTTTACTGAATGCAAATTGAATGTTTTAGTGATTTCCTCAAATTTTAATAAACCAAATGAAGTAAAATGTGTGTGCTTGTAAAATGTTATTTTTTAGTGACATTTGAAATATTTTGTTAATAAAATTAACTTTCTCATAAATTATTAATTTTGTTAGTGTATTTCTTTAATTATCAATCTGATCCAAAATATAACAATTGCTGCCCAAATTTTGAAACAATTTGAAAAGATTAGTAAATTTTATATGTGTGCAATTTTATGAGAAGATTGAATATTTTTTAGCTTAAAATATTTTTCAAAATTCCTGTATTCTGGTTCATAAAAATTTTTTTTGTTTATTTTAATAAATGCTTCAGATAAAATTTTAATTGTTGTATTTTACAGGGAAATTTTTCTGTGATATTTGTGGAAAAACTTACACCATGCCTAGTAATTTAAGCAGACATCGCCGAACACATCGTCAAAGCTCAGCATATCAATGTGGCATTTGTGGTATTACTTGTTCTAGATCTGATAACTTAAGAGTGCATGTTAAAAATGTTCATAAATTTGTATAAAATACTTAATTAATGTATTTTTCTTTCCTTATATGCTTTCCGTAGGATCTCTTGAGGTAGGAATTTAATATTTTTTGTAATATTAGATTTAGTGATATCACTTAAGTATACATCTCCTTCATTTGTGACCATTACACCCAATTTTTATTCACAAGCATTCAGAATTTCAGTTACTTTGTGAATACAACAATGTACATATGTATAGTTTGTACAAACTTTTTAATTAAAAATAGTGTTGAAAAACATAAAATTTTAAAAATATAAACATTTGCTTACCAAAATGGAATTCAGTCATAAGTCAAGGAGAACCCAAGTTGTGTTAATTTCTCATTTAAAATAAGGATAAAAGGTCAATTAAATTTCTGTAATTTAAATATTGGAAAGAGTTGAATATACTGCTGCATCATATTTATTTATTATTATAAAAAGTTGACATATATTTAAAAAAATTTTGAAATATATTTATAGAGAACAATCCCCCCTCAATTTGAAGACCAATAGACTTTTTTGTCTTCCATGTCTCTGAAGGAAATAAACTAGCTTATATTAAACTAAAGCAAGATCAAACAGAATTTTTAAAAAAAGCCATTTATATAAGATTTAAACTTTTATTAATGCATCTGTTTTAAATATTTGTGATTATTGAGAATTTTTACTTATAGCTGCAAAGCAATAAAAACTGTCAGTGCAAAAAAAAACTTGTTCCTATAGTAAAACAACTGAAAAATTTTCCTTTCATATAAAACAGGAATGTTATTCAAAAAATTATTTTAGTAATTTAACTTTCCAAAATTTCTTTAGATTGCACTTGAGTGAAAAGTAAAATATGATTAATTTAGGCACACTTTTCCTACTTATGAGTAATTTAACCGAATGTTAATATTACGAAGCAGATCAATTTTTCTTAATGTTTTTACATTATGTTGTGATTTTAATATATGTTTATACTAAATTTTCAAGAATAATTGGAGAACTCTCGTATTTAACTAACTTTGCTAGGGTGCTCAGTTAAATTCTGTACATTTAGCTCACAAATAATTTAATTTACTAGACAGTAAATGAGCATAGTTACAAACATTTAAATTTGACAATGAGAGATTATGTAAATAAAAAATGCTACTTATTTTTACTTTGAGGTTGAAAGCTGGCTCTTTATCTTAAGTCTCTACTATGCCACCAGAGGTCGCATTTTGTTCTTTTTATGTATATCACTACTTATTATAAAGTGCAATAATTATAAAAATTTTACAAGCAGGTTTCAATTAGAAACCACGCTTCAAAATTATTTTTGTTATGTTTTAAATATAAAAATATTTATTGACTATTGTTATTGTTTTTGAAATTATTAAGAGAATTGCTTATAATAGATTCCATTTTGATGGAATAGCAAAAATAATTTATAAAAGACTTTTTTAATATTTTTTTTAAAGTAGTATTTTTAAATGAGGCAACCTGTACCATACCTCCAGTTACATATTAAAGATATACTTTTCTTTCTAATGGGGCTGCATATTGTTATTTTAACCTTTCAAGACCTAGTACATTCCCCAGGAGCTGGTATCATTTTTTAGTGTGGCATCATATAGGCGATACCAATTACTGCAAGTAATTTTGACGGCCAGTTTCCTCCCCAGAGGGAGGGAACTGAGCTCTGACAATGCGAACATGTACTGGGATTTAATTTTGCCAAGAGCACCCAAGCCAAACAGGCCACTCTAGGGTTTTTTACATTTTGTATTATCGTTCGACATGGCTGTTGTCGATTTTCTGCATCATGAAAATCCACTGACTTGGGCCGGGGTCGAACCCGCAACCTTGGGTGTAGAAGGCCAGTGACAAACTAACCACACCACCCAGTCCCCCAGCAATTAAAGATATACTTTCATTTCTCTTTTCCCCAATGTATTTTGAAACAATCATGGTGATAAACTTTTATTAAAATTCACTATGCATGCAAATTCTTTTTGGAAGGAAAGAGAGTCATTGGTGTAGTGAGGAATTTAAGAAAGTGGGCTACTGGCTCAGATTTCTTCTTTGTTGCTTGACTGCAGTTCTAAATTACGAGGTCCACTTTCAGTCTCCTGTGCAGTGTCATTAAATACTCACTGGAGAAATGAAATCAAATCATTTAACGAAAATTTTAAGTGACTTATAAAATTTCAGTGTATATTTAGCTCTTGATACTTAGCTTTTATAAGGGTATTTTTACCCAAACATATGTAGATAATTTTTTTCATAATCTTTACTGGAATCATTTCAAGTCTGAAAAAGGAAGCTGCAAAAAAAGGAATACTTACATCCCAAGTAAAATTTCACTTATATATATAGCTTTTGTTAGCATTTTAATAAAATAATAGAATACACACAAAAAAATATTAAAAAATAAGAACAATTCTGTACTTAAAAGTGAATATTTTTTTAAGTAAACATAACTGTTATATTGATGAGAGAAAAAACATTCCATTTTCTTGGAAATATTCTCACTAGATGATTTTCATTTGTAATTTTTTAAATAAGGAAATTAATGTTAAGATTTTCTTGTTCAGCTGTTTATAAAAAATTTATTTTTATTGCATTGTGTTCCAATAATTTTTATTTAAAAAACATGTTTGTCTATTACTTCTATTTTTTTTTCTGTTTACTATAGATTATATTTTAAGAGCATTGCGTTAATAAAATCTATTTATTGTTGTTATTAAAATATACATATTTTTATGTAAGAAAAAAACATTGATTTCAAAGATTGCAAATTGTCATTCTATGATTCTTTAATGGATTGAAATGTATTACTTTAAACGAACATTAATGTTCAGATAGATTTAAATTTTCTTTTATAAATGTTGTACAGTGTTAAAAAAAAATAATAGTCCGAGTTTATGAATTTTGAGCTTCATTCCAAGTGTTCTTTTACATGACTTAACCATATTTTTAACCCTATGTTTAAATTCACTTTATGTTCCAAGTAACAGTATTGAACTTTCATACATAAAATATTTATTTGTTGATAAGTAAGAATATATTTTAATTTAAAGTTGACATTACTACTTGTTTTGTATATTTTCATTGATAATTTTGTCATGTTTAATTGTTGGTTGTGTTGTGTAGTTTTCTTTGTTATATTTTTAAAAAACAGATGAAAAATAAATTATTTTTTAAAGAAACAACTTGAAATTATTAAACAAATATATTCAAATATCCATAATTAAACACTTATTTGAATGCATAACTTTTAAAAATACTTAAGAAGTTTCTATATTTTTGGCCTTGTGAAAAATTATCTTCCTCAATTATAAAATATTGTAGATATAATGTTAAGCTTAGGATTTCAAAATATTAATTTATCTTTGATTCACACTTGACTCTGAAGTCGAATACATAAATTTGCTTGTACATATTATCTTATTGTAAAAGGTTTCTAGATATTTCATAGAAATCATGTCATATGGATAAGTTTTATGAGCAAAAAGGGTCGGATATGATTTAAGTAGATCATTAATATGTAGTTTTACGGTGTGTGAAAAGGTTTGTTATTTTTTATATTGCACCATGATACTTAGTGGCATAGTTACAAAGAGCTAGAAGTTCAACATCCAATAGTGGAGAATGACAGAAAATTGTAACATTAAACAGTAGTTACCCTAAGGTTTGTTGCTTATGATCTGCTATACAATTTTACTGTTATACTAAAACATTTATTTTTAACCCTTTGTCAGGTGCACCCAACCTGAGGGGCCACCAACATATTTTGACCTCTCCCTAATCAGTTTTAATTCAAAACATCAATAAAGGAAAGCAAATACACCAAATTGTATGAAAAAGAATCAGTTTACTGAACAAAATGAAGCTTAAACCAAAATTGCTGGCCTCTCTCAGGCCAGCGGCACCTGACGGAGGGTTAATAATCAGTGGAAATGGGATAAAGATGAATAACCTTTCTTTTACCGACAAAAGGTCAAAAAACATTAAATAGCTTTTTGATGTTATTGTTAAATTCAATAAATACAACACACAAAAATCCTTAGTTTTTTATTAGACACATGCAAGTTTAATTGTTTCAAAATGCACAAGCAGTAGCTATATAAGTATTTACAAGTTTTTTCTTAAATGTATGAAAACCCCATTCAATTCTTTAAAATATGTGCAACAAATTTTATAGACAAAATACTATTGAATGCTGAAGAAGGTATAAGATATAATAATCTGAAGAACACAGATGGATTATAACAGAAGATTTTCCACACTCATGCAATAAATAAACTTCAATAACTTAAAAACATATTTTTTTTTTTAGGAAAAAAATTATCGATAACATTATCTACTGTAACAAATTTTAGTTTAAAAAAAATACAGTTAAATATATTGAAATATTATTTAAAAGTAAGCATGGTGTACAATAATCCATTTTTTTTAATAATGAGAAAAATGATAAATGTATAGTACAGATATCATGTACTCTAAATTTTGATGCAAACGAAGTAGAATTTTTAAAAATAATAATTAGCATGGAATATTTTCATTCTAAAGTTCAATGTCTGTAAGAGAAAATGTGAATCATTATGATTTTCAATTATATACATAAAATATCAGAAGATAATATATAATTCAAATTTATAAAATTTTTACATTACAATACCTTTTTACTACCTTTTAAAATAAGAAGGATATATTGAACAATATTTACTTAATCTTTCAAATGTTAGTCATCTTCTTTTTTAATTATTATATGTACATTTATGTTTAACCTTCCTTGAGACAAGCAATGACTGAAAAAAAATTTATGTAAATACAAAGCATACATGTCATTTATTTATAAAACAAAAGAAAACTGAGTCAAAATTTCATTGTTGTTCATAATGTGCTTAGCTACTATATACAATTATGAATCGGTTTTAATAGTTTCTGCAAAAGTGAATCAAATTCATGGGAAGATATGGCAAGAAAAATTATATACATTCCTAAATAAATTATAATAAATATCATAGCTGACTGTACCTGTATTTCACTTCATGACTAGATACTTATATATGTTATACATATTTTAAATATTAGCCTTTAAAACATTTGGAAAACTTTTTTCTACAATAAAAAAGAAAATAAATTACATTAGAATTTAATAAGATATATTATACAATACAAGTCAAGTATTTAGCAACAAATGATTCAATTCAAAACAAATAAACTTAGCAAACCATTATGTGTTGCATAAACTTGTCTTTTCAAAATAATTGTTCCTTAAACTAGAGATGAATATCTTTAATCTTCTACATCTTCAAATCCCAAAGAGAAATTTGAATTTAAAATATTTACAAATGAATTGTATCGACTGCTTTTGACGCCCTCATAGGGTTCACCAACAACATATGTCTGTAGTAAGCCAAAAATCTGAGAGAATGACTTTGGATATTCAACAGCAAAAGTATAGTAAGTAGCCATGAGAACAATAAGAGCTTCATCTAAGTTTGTCGTATTAGTGTGAATGATAGTTTTGTCACCTGCTACTAATGCTTTCTGTAATTGCACTCCATCACTAAATATGAATAACAATGGGGATGAATTTTCAATGCTCTGAACTTGTTGTAGCATTTCATGTTCAGCAATGTTCTGGAAAATATGAAAGGTGAATTAAAATTCTCTTAAAAGAATAATAGTTCTTTGCATGAAAATATTCATGAAAAAGTATTATTTTTAGATTGGACTCAAATGTGTTACGGTAAAAAAAAAAATAACTGAATAAAATAAAGGGAATTATAATTCGGCATTTTGTAGTCAATTCCTTTGGCAGCCTGCAATTCAATACTAGTAAACATAATGCCCAAATGACTTGTCACCTTGCACTTATTATTTTTTTTTTGTTCTTCCTTAAATTACAACAATAGGAAATATTTATTAATATCTTAGAAAGTGTACTTGTCAAAATAATCGACTTCATTATTTAAAGTTAATATTGTTTTAAGTTTATAAAACTAACTGTTTTTGTTTAATGATGACATCAAGAAAAACTTAAAAGAGTATATTGTTTCTATGTGACAAAAATGGCATGAAAGTATCTGAAATTTCAGAACAACTTAGAATATCAAACATAAGGATATATAAAGCATGTTAACTAAAGTTTTATCATCCAGGGGACAAAGACCAAAGAAAATTACAAAATGTGATGAGAGGAAATTGAAGAAAAATAGGGAAAGCAGACGATTGACAACTCTACAAATTACAAAGGAGTTCTATATAAATTCAGAAACAAAGATCTTTCACAGAATAATACGAAGAGAGCTTAAATTTTGGGGCTTAAATTTTTGAGAAATAAATATACAATAAAAATAAGTGTACAATGTACATGCCACTAAAACTCAGAAAGAAGTCCTGGTATGATCAATTGGTGTGGTATCCCCCATCCATGAAAATGAGTTGCGTTTTTACTTAAACTGACCCCCCAAGGGAGCATTGTGAGGGCTTAAAGGGTATTATAGATAAATATTCCAATTTTCGAGCTATTGAACCTACATACTTAAAATTTAGCAGGTCCGTTCTTTTCATGGAGTAGAGATACACTACAAAAGGGGGGTTGAGAAAATCGACTCACAAGGGGCATTAAAAGGGCTTAAGGAGCATTACAGATAAACAATGTATGCACTCATTAAAAAATTATTTTACACTTTTCTATACATTGTTTTGTATCAGGTTTTAATATCCTTACACAATTCAGCTATTATATCAAGAATAATATTTATTTTTAAAAAAAGTAATCCACGTACAAAGAATGGGTACTTCAGCAAGTGAAATATATAGTGAAAAAACTTGCTCCAAAAAGGCATTAGTATATATATAAAAAATTACTTACTATTTTGTGCACAATTATACTCTTAGTAACAGAACTCCTTCCTCTGCTAAAAGCTATTTGATCCTCCATGAATCTTAGAATTTGCACTTTCCGCAAAAAACTCTGGAAGAGAAATTTAAACATTTATAAATAAAAAGAACATATTTTTAAACATTACATGAGAAATGTAAAATAAAAGTTTTCTCTCATTTGAAAAATATACCATTTTATGTTTTATCACTTGTATAATTCTGTAAATAAAGCTCCTAATTTTTTAAGTATAAGATGGCAATAAAATGAGTAAAATAAAAAACAATATGCAGTGTTATCTGTAAAATGGATACTGAGCATGTGCTTTCAATATAATATTGAGTAAAATTGCTGGTGTATTTTTTCTGTGATCTCACATAATTATCTATAAAACATTTTGTCTAAACAGATAAATGTTTTACCAAAATTTCTAAAAGCAACATTATGATAAATTAGATTTTCAACTTTTTATTACATAAAAGTTGCTTAAATATAAAAAGACAAATTTTAAAAACACACAAAATTAATTCATATTTTTAAATAAGTCCTTAAGTATCATACATTGAATAAAAATATAGTACTATAGATCTATATAGTCAAACATTGTTTAAAAATAACTTACAGAATTCTCAACAGGTGGATCCATCAAAGAACCTACAGCTGTAAATAATGAATCAAGTCTTTGTCTCAGCTCTGCTGCATCTTGTATGTTTAATAAGTACAGAAAATCACTGACAACCTAAAAGAAGAAACACTTTATAACATGTGTTGAGTTCAAATTCAAAACTTCTACAGGGCATTAAACCTCTCTTGTTAAACTTCATATTCTACAAAGTCACAATCAAATAAAAGAAAGTACAAAATGAAATGAAATGTATGAACCCTTTTCAACAAAATAATTAGCTTTGCAAATAACATAGAACTGTATTTTTACTTTTATTTATTTACTTTTGCAATTAATGCAATA
Source organism: Trichonephila clavipes (assembly GCA_019973935.1). Classification (NCBI taxonomy): domain Eukaryota; kingdom Metazoa; phylum Arthropoda; class Arachnida; order Araneae; family Nephilidae; genus Trichonephila; species Trichonephila clavipes. The sequence goes on along the minus strand of BMAU01021375.1, from coordinate 69,310 downwards.
TTCTTCCCCTTTCTCTATATATACATACAAGATATAATAGTTTTTAATATTATATAAGTTTTTTAATTAACCTTTTGAATAATGCACTACAATCAGAATGTAACACAAACTATTAATTGATTTAAATTGGATTACAACTCACGAATAAGAACAATTGAAAAAAAACAAATTATATTTTATTTAACATGATTTATAAAATATGTTCATGAGTGGAACATTGACATTAAATGCTTGGTTACACGGTTTTAAAAAATTTCATACATAATTTTCAAGAAATAGTAAGTAAATTTTTTAATGTTTCTTGGATATATAACACAGGTTAAATAAAAACTTATATAATTTGTAAATAGGAATTTATACATTCAAATAATTTTACAATTACTTATTGGCATTACACTCAAACAAGAAAAGCACCTGTTGGGTGAAGGAAGTAACAAATAATCTTCATATTAAAATTCATAGAAAATTAATCATATGGATAAAAAATTAAAATATACAAGAAAAAACAGAAATTCACTAAACATACTTTAAAACAAGAAATAAAGGCTAAAAGCATTATCATTTTGAGGTTTACCTACTATTTGTAACAGTCTGTAAAGTATTTCTCATGCAATCTTTTCTTGCACTCAAAATACTTCTTTTTAGTGTACAGCTTAGATTCCTTGTAAGAAAGGCACAATATGAAGGGACAGAATGGATTTTCAGTTTCATACATAGAAAACACAAAGTTACTTCTCAACAGATATTTAGATATGATTATTCTGCTTCTGTACCTTTGTGCAAACATGAACTAAAACACATCCAGCAATCGTATTCAGCATAATGCTAAATACAGTGAAATACGTTTAACGTGAAAAGCTTAAGACAAAATATCAGTTAACACGAATAATATAACAGTTCCAATACACTACTATGTATTTTCATGCATCTTTTTTCTCTTAACACAAAACGAAAATTACTTAATACAAAAAGATTTTCCTTCTGGGAATGAACAAAATATGGAAAACACCAGCCTTGTATAGGTTCATCATCAGAATTCATTGCAGTAGATGATGATAACGTGTGCACAGCCCCAATTATGGCAGACAAAGACATTTTGAAGTTTGTTCAAAAACCCAAAAAATATCATTGATGCAGATTCCGATGTCGAAAAAATGAATAATGTAACTCCTCTCATGGTATCCATAATGAGGAACATCAAAATGAGATTTTAGACTCATATTCAAAAGGGGAAATTAATAATAAAATGGATGACATCTAACAATTAATTGACAATCTGATACTAAAAAAAGACAATGCAAAAAAAATAACAGATATGTTTCAAAAACTTAATAAAGGTTTTGTTTTTCAAAAAAACTTGAAAGTTTTGTACCAAATTTCATTAAGTTCTTCTGAATATTTTTGTTTCATTTATTTCTACTAAATACATGCGAATATACATATCTGTGTGAATAAAATGTACTCTAATAAACTTAATTTCATTGAATATGTTTGTTTGTTTTAGCAATATCCTTTAACACAAAAAAAATACTTCAGTCACCTCAGTTTCATATTAAACAATTTTCACTATAGATTCCAATGACATTTTTTGCTTCCAAACAGTGAGTGAATATTAATATCACACTATTCAACAACACAAAAGCTTTTGGCGATGGACCTCATGATTTTGAACCATGGTCAAGTGACGAAAACGAGAACTGAGCTAGTAGCCCTCTCTCATAATTCCCTCACTACACCAATAGGAGGACGTTTGAGCTTTGACATTTTAACATGCATCAGAACCCTCTGCAGGGTGGGTCTTGCTTCAAAACAACAGAGAAGATATGAAATCTGTCCAGCAAACTGACTCCCTCCATTTGCATATTTTTATAAGATTTGGCTGAGAGATAATTTTCTTTTTTTGCCGTAGAAAATTCTTATTAGAAACATAGCGTTCAGAAAAAAAAATTTTAATCTTCTATTTACTGTAATCAAAGTAACTTTATCATGTTTAAAAACAATACCTTTATATGCTAATGTTCCATTTATGATACCTAATAATGAAAACAAATATTACCTTTTCCAGGATAATTTATAAACTATCAAGTGAGTTTTGAATTTTATATGAATTTTTTAATTTACATCAGTCTAGGAGCGCTACTGGATAGCTCTTCATTTATAGATTTATTGTTATCTCTTTTGATATTTAATTGTCTTTCATTGTGCCATAGGAAATAAATTTTCTTTAAAAAATATTTTTGAATGAGACACTATTTATTTTAGCAACATTTCCTTAATACTAAACAATTAATCCATATTGTCTTTCCACATAAAAATTTTATAGCATGATATATGAATTGTATAACATGAATAAAATTATTTATTTCAGAAAAAAAATTTTAACTATGCACTAATATGGATCATTGGCATATAAAAACTAAAGATTAAAAATGGAAAATATGACCAATGTTCAAATAAATTACAATTAAATAAAGAGCAAGCAACTACAAAACCACTTTAAGTACAATAGCAACAAAAAATAAATCAAACTTGATGAGATTATAAATGATAATATTATAACCTTAAAAATTAGGAACTATCTATATATCTGTAGTAAAAAAAAAGTTGGTTTAAACAATAATTACAGTAAATCACAATCTATCTCAAACTGTGGAAAACTAACTTGAACACTAACAAAACATCTTCAAAAAACTATCTACTGTTCATCCTAATAGAGTCTCATTTCAAATATGTAAGCTCAATAGTTTAAAAAGAAAAGTGATTTGATTTGACTGATTATTTATTAACATCATACTGTTTGAAGCTACATGAGGGTTATTGGTGACATGTAATATGAGCTATGGTCAAGTGATGAGGATGATGCCCGAGCTAATACTCCTTTTTCCCACCTTGTCAATGTAAAGAATTTGAACCTAAACATATTTAATATTGCCCTTTACGCAATGGATTTTTAGTGAAATCACGACTCAAACTTGCGAACCCACAGAAACAATGCCAGCCCTAAGTTTGTGACCCTGATCTAAAAAGAAAGCGAGACATGCATAATAATAAGGATGTAGTGTGTAGAGAAGTATTTGATTTAAAATTTAGAATGTCATCTAATTTTCTGCTATCAATACAATCACAGCAACAAAAAAAAATAAAAGATGCAATACTCTTCTCAAAAATTCTCTCACCTAATCATGATAGCTTTAAACTTTTTGCATTAGCAAGCATACAATGTTTGTAACTTTACATAGTTTATATCTTACATGTAATTGTTCCTGGTATCAAAAAATTAATTATGCATTCTTAAAATCAAAATATATTTTACATTCACAATGATATATCTTTATCTAATGTCTCAGAATAGGACTCAATTTTGGAAACTTTCAGATGAATAAAATTAAATATACACTTATTTATCGCATTGCTATATGTATACCTGTACCTCTATTCGTTTGAGTCAGGGTCAGATTTATTATATTTCTTCCCTCAAGGCCAAACAAAGGAATAATTTTATGCCCTCTCCTTCCAAAAAAAGTTAATTTAAATAACAGACCTACTAAATGAAACCCACCAAAAAAAGAAGAACATTATTGATAATTGTAAGTATTTGGTTTATTAGTTTTTCCTGACTGTTGCACCTCAAGGCCAGGGCCTAAAATGGCTCAATGGGAAATTTGCATCTGTCTGCATTTATACATGCATATTGTGTCCTTTAATGTTTGACATGTTTATAAAACATCAATTTTTTTTTTCCTTAACAAGTAAAATTAAAATGCAGCATAACAATAAAGAAAGTGAAATATATACAATAAATTTTAAACATGAAAAAATGTATTGTTATCTTAAAAAATTGAGAAATGTAACAAATCACTCTAATCCTTAACAAATAAAAGTCAGAATTAAATGTTAAAATGTAAGAACATTTTTCAATTGGAAAAAAATTATGTTCATATTGTATATTTCCTTTACTAAACAAAGAATCTTAAATACAAAGACTGAAAATCCAATATTTCTAGCAATAAAGATTATTTCCTTCATGTTAATTTTTGGTCTTTTTTGTGTGTATGAAAATTTACTTTTAGCATTAATTATAGTGCACTTAATTAATTATTGTGACATTTTTCAATTCCTACTATTAGCTCACACTTTATATATTTATTTATCTTGGTGGAATTTTCAATCGTTAATGAAATACATTTTAAAGCGCTCAGTTAAGCTGAAATTTTATATACATGATTATTTTGGATGACAATACAGTAATTTAATTATAATTAATAAAAATAAATTGATTAAAACTAATTATTTAAAGAATTACAAATACAGCAACGTTGGTATCATTTTTAGCAACTTAGTGGTCCTTTTGGCGACTTGTGTCAAAACTTGAAAAGGGTTTTTTTTCTCACAGTTTAAAGCGTCCATTTGAGCTGAAATTTTCTATACACTATTGTTTGGGGTAAAAATACGATCATTTAATTATTATTAATTAAAAATTAATTGACTGAAACTAATTATTTAAAGAATTACAAATAAAGCTTTGTTGGCATCTTTTTTGGCGACTTGTGTCAAAACTTGAAAGGGATTTTTTCTCACATTTTACAGCATTCAGTTGAACTGAAATTTTATATATATGATTGTTTTAGATAACAATACGACACTTTAATGATAATTAATAAAAATTAATTACCACTTAATGTTGTGATTCTGTCATATGTATATAATATTTATATTAATTGTAACTATTTAATAAAAAGTAGCTAAAATAAAAAATTTCTTTGTTGATCTAAGTAGAAATTGACTTATAAATTTTTTTTATAATACTTGTTATTCATTTATTTATTTTTGAGAAATAGAGTTAATTAACAGTAATTATTACCAGATTGCAACAGTCACTAGTAGAAGAATTTTTTTGTTAAGGAATATATCTTTTCGTTCTAAATTATAATAAAAATTACACAATTACTCTAATGAGACATTTAGTAATTATTTTGAATTAAATGGACTATATTACTTTAATAAGGATAGAAAATGAAAAATAATGTATTAATAAGAAAAAAATAAAGTTTTCAAAGATACACTGAAGATGAAACTGAAAACAGTTTTTTTTATTAATGTATAACATTATTATTGCATTTAAAAGAATATTACTAAGCAATTTTATTATTGTATGAAAAATAAAAACTATTTGAGAAATTTTTCAGACTGTAGGCAATTTTCGTATAACCTGGGATATCAAGAACACAGCTTTACTCTTGCATGATTCATAAGAATTAGAACCTTTTAACCAAATTATGAGACTGTTTGGATCCAATACCAAACAAAAGGAAGGAAAATCTTCAACCATATACTAAATATATTTTGTGAAAATATATTTGTACTAGCCAGTATACTCGTTCTTCAGGCGGGTAAATTGAAAAATTAAACAATACAGACTGAAGGATAAAGAAGTTTTTAATGAGTTAATTTTAAGTGAATCATAAATTAAATTTTAAAAAAGCTTTTTGCATATCTCAGCTGAGCAAAAAAAACCATGTTCGTTAAATTTTAAGTCTGTAGATACAATAGCTGAAAATTTTTTTTTTTATTTATGATGCCCCGTAACTCTCTTGTGGGTAGATTTTTGAAAACACCTACCTAATTAGCAAAACTAACACATTGTTACGAATTTTGTGTAATAAATGCTGCAAATAGTGTAAATAATTTGTATCTGGATGTGTAATACATTAATAGTACTTTTTGATACATTTATTTAATGTTAAATAGCTGTTACCTGCGACTTCGTCCACATGGAATTTAACAAAAAAGTGTTCATTCAATTTGCAAAGTTTAGGAAAACTTAATTATATATTCTATGAAAAGAAATACCTATGCTATAAGTATAATGTCATTCTTCTTTTTGAATCTACCTTTCTATTTTCTTTTCTTATTTTTCTTTGAGAAAGGGGTGAAAGGGATGCATGACCTTTGACACTGTTGATGGGGTGAGGACTGTAAAATCATTAGGATCAAAATAGGTCTAAGTAGCAATAGGATGAAACTAGAACACAAAGGAAGCTGCAAGAAAGGGGGTGAAAGGGATGCATGACCTTTGACACTGTCATTGGAGTGGGGACTGTAAAATCATTAGGATTAAAGGACATGAAGGGGAAATGTTGTGAGTGGCAGCAACTTAATCAAACAAAAAAGTTTGATATAACTGCTAGAAATCATTGAGACAGAAGGCTCGCGAAATAAAATAATCCCTATTGAAATAAATAATCCCTCTTTGAATCGGATATTGCTCACTATTTCATTGGTTTTAATTTTATTTTCTCGGAACCCGAATTTTTTTCCCTAAAATAAAAGTAGCCTAAGTTACTCCTTATAACATTAGCTCTCTGCCAGTGAAAGTTCCATCAAAATTGGTCCAGCCGTTTCAGAGATTAGCAGGAACAAACAGACAGACAGATCAACAGACAGACAGACAAAAATTTTAAAAGTTGATTTTTTCATATAAGTACTGTATATACTTTTAAATGCATTTAGTAAAAAGCTGTTGATTTCAAACTACAAACAGACACTTCATTTTTATTTATATGTATAGATAAGTATATAAACTAATACCTGTCATTCTTTTAGAAATTTTACCACGTTTAAGTAAGACCACCATACTTATTTAAAATTTTCCAAATCTTTATCACACCTTGCTTTAAAAACTTTATTAAGCTATTCAAATTTATATGAACTACTTACATATTTTCCATCTGCAAAGCATGGATATTCTTCAATGAGAGAAAACAGTCTTCGATGTGAGTGGGCATCCAACCAAGTACGTCTGCCCTTGCTGGTCTGTTGTAGAATTTCTATTATCCTACTTTCCAAAATGCTTTTGTTTGTCCATCCATCTGATAATTCTCTCAAGAGTGCCTTGTATTGTTTGCTTGGTGTATACCTACGATCTATCTTCCTTTTCACATTGGTAATTACATTTTTACTGTCTTTGGCTTTACGAGATCTCCTCGGAGAAAGTCCCAATCGTTTACGCTTGATTTTCCATTTTATGTGACGTATCTTTTGACTTAGAGATTTGCAGAAAAAAGACTAAAATCAGATATAACAAAACATTATACAAAACCAATATTGTATGTATGAAGCATTTATACTTTCATAAAATAGCATATAATCAAAGCTACTAACCAATTATAAAATTTTCCAGTTAACTATAACTAAATCTCATATACTCCAAATTTTAAAAAATGTTAATGCCAATTACTTAATTTTATTTTAATTAATTTATTTACAAAATTCCTCATGCTCCACATTGCATAACATGAGGCTTACAGATGTAAGTGGTGACACAATTATATCATTAAAAACAAAATTTGAAAAAAAAACCATTTAAGACAAAATATAAAATAAAAAGGAAGGGTGGAAATACACAAATATATAAATAAGGGGAGGAACCAATAAAATTTTAAAAATCTATACAGTTAATTGCAGTACAATTGACCAACAAAGACGAAACAGGTGGCTAGGAGATACCTAAACCTTTCAACTCCTTTTTAAAATTTTCTCTTTAATATCTCTCGCCAGTTACTTATTAATTAAGGTATTTTAAAATGAAATTACATCAACTAATAATTTAAGCTATAATTTTAAAAGGTAATAAATTATATCATAAACCTTCTAAAAATGAATAAAATTTTTATAAAAAGTATTAGAAAATTGAGCCTATTGTTGCTGAACTCAAAAAGACAAATGTTAAAAACATTAAGTAGAAATCAAAATAATAAATTCTTAAATAAGTAGATACATCTTTAAAAACATCGAGTTGCTATGTTTGAATATCTTCATAACAATGATAAAATAACTGAATTTTAAAAGAAAGGTAACCCAAGTTTTAAAATATTTTTAACTATTTACACAGGACCTTTTATCAACCAAAATATTAGAAAGTAAGAGAAACAATTATCTTACCCAAGGTTCCTTGCCTTCATATCCAATAGCTGGATATTTTTTATACATTTTCCTTCCAATAGCTTGGTATTCACTACTGTTTTGTATGTTAGGGAATCTTTCATAGTAATATTTAGCACATTCATCCACAAATGTTCCCCAGACAGCACTCAAATTGTTTTCTTGAAGATGATTCTTTATGTGCTGGCTGAATTCAGGTAAGGGAGTTTCTGAATCAATCAGTTGGAATTTAGGAGCTATAAACATAAATCAAAAGATACTTCAGAAAACAACAAGGACTGTTACTTAAAAAAACTACCACTTTAATCTTGCCTAATGTTGTTGTCGTGCCCTTCCCCAAGGGAAATAATGAAAATTGCCAGAGCCTGAGACAGGTTGGACTTCTACATGATAGATGGCAACACTACCTATCTCCACTTCCACAATTTAGGCATGGAACTGGAGGGGAACGAAATATTCTCCAGCCCCCTGTACCTGTGGTTTCTGCTGGGACTGCCCACTAGATTTTCGAACCCACTGATTTAACGAGCATGTACTCCCTGCGTACTTGGACATCAGGCATTGAACCCAGGCCCTATGGTCTGCAGTCCAATGCTCTAACCACTAGACTACCCACAGCTCCAACCTTCTCTAATAAAAATTGCAATTGGATTCATAAAGAAAATTTAAAACAACACATAGAGCTATGCATTGGTGTACAAAAATGTGGAGTTTGAGAGGTTCAATAATTTTTGCCTTGCCGCTTTCATCTACATTGTTTTTTAAAATATAACCCCTTCTATAAAAGAAGTCTGTGAATGCCACAGAAGCAAGCTAAAATAGCTGAAATTATTCATTATTAACTAAAAGTTACAGTAGTAAAAATTTTTATAAATTTGAATTAAAGTGCCATAATATATATATATCAACATACATAAACACTAATGTAAAACACAAGATGCTTAATTATGTATTAACGTTTTATGAAAGTGTAGCAAAAATTATACTTAAAATACATTATTATAGGAGTAAATATACACTCCATTTCAATAATTATAACTTTGATTTATACAATTAATAGACATATATATATAATCCTACTTCAGTTACTATAAGTGTAATTGTGAATGTATATGCATGCAATATAAGCAATGCAGTGGAGTCGATAGAGAAAATGACTGACTCCAACTCCTTGAATTTTAAACTTAATGACTTTGACGGCTCATATGTATGTAAACATATACACACATGTCACAGCGTATTTTTTTTAATGTAAAAGAAGTAATAGATGCTACAGAAAAAAATTAATGACATAGCAGATTATTTATATTAATTAGCATTTATTATGAAATGGAAAAACTGGCTTTAGTAATTTCTGAAAAATAGTATGGCTTTGGCAAGAATTTCTCTGATAGAGGACCATAGATCCTATTTGATGAACTTTAGAGTTGAGAATAATCTTTGCACACTAACTTGAGAAGGAGGAAAAGATGTTACACTGCTAAGTATACTTCTTTTAATTTTTCAGAATAGATTTGTATAAGATATTACTCTAAAAGTCTTGCAACAGAGATCCTATTTTTCTATTTCTTCAAGTAGAAATCTGTGTAGAAATTTTGTTTGTATTTTTTCATTTTTATAAGTAAAGACTTGATTCTTTATTTTCATTTGCTTTGCCTTAGTATTTTCAATGTTATCTTATCTCAAATTCTGATACATAGTAAAGAAATATATAAAAATAGTAACTCAGTTTATGATTAATTTTTTTCAATTCACTTTAACTTCATTTCAAAGTTGTCCAACAAAAACTGGAGTCAGAGTCAAAGCATTTTTAGTAACTCCAGTTCTTACTCCTTTTACCCTAAAATCTGTCTGACTCCACAGCCCTAAATATAACCATAAATTACTATTAATTTTTAACAAAATTTGTCCCAACTAAATTTTGGATATACACATTTGTGGATATACACATGATAATGAGAATGAATCATACGAAAAAACACTCATGCACGGTAGCAAACTACAGAATACTATTTTATGATTGCTTGATTTATTGTGCTGTTATACAAATACCTTGAAAAAAACAATACAAAAGGTAGTATGTTATTACATTAAGTGTGTTTGTGAATAAATACTATAAAATTACCACTAAATCAAAACATAGATAATATATTTTCAGATGAATTCAGAAAAACTTTATACAATATATATATATATATATATACAAAAGAAATTTCAACAAAAATTAAAAAATAAAACAGGAAATAGAAGTTTTATCACAGACCCATCACTTACATTGTGCTTCAAGTGAAGATTCAGGATCGGGTTCTTCCTCTTTTATATGCGAAATAGTATCACTTAAAGTACAACTATCTACAATTTCTATTTCTCTTTGTGGTGTTGATTGCTGCTGCTGCTGCTGCTGCTGCTGTTGTTGTTGCCACACATCACTATTGATTAAGAAAAGCTGAGGGACTGATAGAGTCATTGGTAAAAGAATTTTTTTTGCTGACTTTAGTTGCTGCCCATTTTGCAGAGAATCTGCAATAATATTCATGCCTGTAAATAAAGATGAATGAAATTCAATTAAAAGATACTTTCTTAATATTTTTTCGCTAAATATTTCTAACAATTCACCGCTAAAAATTTTATACATGAATTTATAAAAATAATCAATTTTTATCGAATAGTTTATTTTTATAGAAATATACAGTTGTGTAAAAATAACTTCCACAATAAACATACATTGCATTTTAAATTCATTTCAGTTAAGAGCTAGTTTTTAAAAAAGTTAAATCAAAATGCATACAAAAATTTATAACTTCAAGAATTAGAAATGATACATTCACACACACACACACAGTTCTTCTACATACCTATAAAATAAACTACAAATTATTTTAAAACGAGTTCCTTAAAAATTTTAATCATGAAATAAAATGAGAAAAGAGAAATACACTTGAATTAATTTGATAATAAAATACTAATCATTAATCACATTAAAAATAAACTAATTCTAAAATTATTAAATAGATATATATTACTCAAGAGTAGTAGGATTCAGTCAATTAATAACAGTATAAGACCACAAGATACTACATAATATTTAGAACTTTGGAGAACATGTTGTTAAAAGGATACTTGTAAATAAGCACTCTCTAAAGAGCAAGTTAAGTTTTCTTTTATAATCAAAAGTGTTAGTTGGGCAACATACAAACTCGCTATAAAATTATTTGAATCCTGCCACCATTTAAGAGTACATAATTTGTATATTATTAATTCTTAATAGCTATTAAAAGAATAATTCTATAAAAACTTATAAAAGAGAAACAAATATTCAAAAAAAATAATAATTTTCAAAAAGAATATATATATATATATATATATATATATATATATAATTTTGTATTGTACATATTATTGTATATAAATAAAATTAGAAATATAAAAATTAATCAAACAAAACTTATTGAATTATAAAATCAACTTTAAACTCTTTCTTTACTACACATTAACTGCTACAGGAAACTGAACTGAACAATCTAATAATAAATAACAAATATGAATAATCTAATAATAAATAAATAATATTAGAGTAGATTTTTAGTTAGTATAGAAATTTAACAAAATCAAATGGACCAACTTCAAAACGTGTGTGAAAAGATAAAAGAGAGATAATATAAGATTTATATATAAAATTGATAAATACACATTTTGTACTTCTCACATATAATACATAAAGCATGAAAAATATTTTAAAAAATTCATTAAAAAATCAATAGATTTACAAAAAATTTGAAGAAAAATATAGGAAATACACGTATAGTAATTATATATATATTTCCTTCCCACACCCTTAAAAAATTAACATTTCCATTTACATTTGAATAAATAGTAAATTAGGGGTAAACATTTCTTAAATTCACAAAAGTTAAAGAATTGTTAGTTTTCTAAAATGTATTAATTTCTCAGTTTTTGACAAAATTTAATATTTCAAGAATAAATCAATGAATATTTAAAAAGGAAAACTAAACCAAACATAAAGGTATAAAAAAAACAGTACATTTCACCATTAAATCTATTTTCAATAAGCAAAGCTTTATTATTTTTATTTTACAAAGTCTAAAATTGAAATAATTTACCTGTATGAAATAATTCTAATTACTGCATAATTTTCAGACTACCCAAAAATTCAACGAATAAAATATATTTATTCTGATAATTTATTATTTTATTTATTAAATTATTTCCCCAATTAAATAATTATGACTTCAAATTAAATATATGCATTTTGTGTTAACATAATATTTTAGCAATTACTATATACTAAAAAAGAAAAGAGCAATTATCAGATTCTAATTGTACAAATAGTATGTTTTAAACATATCTACACTTTCTTCATAGTATATATAAATAACACAATACATATACTATTTTTGTACATTGATTATAATTTAATATATCAGCAATATATAAATTATCTAAGAAACATAAAATTCCTGAAAATGTAAAATAGATTAGAATCATGCAGAGAGGGTTTTAAGAAAATTTGCGTAAAATCCCAATTATCATGTAAGTTGATATAATTTCAACCAAACTAATGAAAAATCAGGATACATTATCACAGAGCACATCTTAAACAAAATATTGTAACATTTAGCAGCATGTGAGATTTTACATATACATCAAAATTTTTAAGCCCAAAAATAACAAGCAAAAGATTTGAAATTTTTTAAAGCAAAAATAATATAGTCCATTTCATAATTTTACAAGCAATACATATCTTTAAAAGTAATTCACAGCAATAATATTTTCTGTAACATGAATCAAAGATAAATACATATTTAAAAAAACCTGTGGATTAAAAAGAGTACTATTAAATATCATCAAACAATAAAACAATACAGATATATTTTCACAGATATAAGAGATAATAAAGAAAGTCCCCAAAAACTTTATGTAAGAGAAACATGTCATATATGTAACAAAATAAACAAGTAAATTATCTAAACTAGTAGATACAAAAAACATTTCAGTCAATATATCAACTGAGAAGTCAAGAAGATAAAAACATACTGTAAAAAATGAAATATAATGAAAAGATTTTATTTAAAAAATTCAGTTTATTGAAAGATAGAATACAAAAGATATATTATTAGAGCTTAGGGTACTTTCATATTATCATAACGATTGCCAACTTTCAAGATAACTTGCCAAGTTGGCAATCCCAATTTCACATGAGTTGTATGAGCTGAATTTGCTATCCTGTGCTTCACTTCATATAATGCTGCCAATAGGATTTTATTTTACCCTGTAAATATCAAACTTAGGAACTATTTAACAGAAATTTTTAGTGGTTTTTTTTCTTTCATTTTGAGGATTTTTCAAAACTTATGTATTATTGCAACCGTATTGGGAACATTATAAAAACAAAGCACATGGTTGCAAATTTAGTGTGTACAACACATGTGAATTGGGGTTGTCAACTTAACAAGTCATCTTAAACATTGGCATTTTTGTGATTATATATATATACTGATTTTTCTTTGTCCTCAATATCCTTTCTTGACAACATAAATTAAACATTGTGTATCAAAACAATAAGGTATGTTGGTAATGATTTTTTAATTAAAATATGACAAGAAAATCCCAAAAATACTCAACTTGATATGAAGACATTAAATTTTTGATTTAAAGAATTATACAAAAAACACTGAGAAGATATCTAGATTTGAAAAAACCTATCATATTATATATAAGAAAATTCAATATTAGGTTTTGCTAATATCTAGAGTTCAATTTGTATAAAAAATACAAAGCAATTAAAAAAAGTATGCGTGTTAAAAAGCAAGCAATATTTTTCTTTAATTTTTATAAATACAATATTAGAATTTATTTAATTAATGTTACGCAACTTTAAAATGATTACTTAAAATTATATGCTAAATTTTAAAGGATTTTTCATATACAGAATATGTATACATGAAATTTATATATTTTATGCATGGTTTTTTACAAACTAAAAATGGATCACCCCTCCGATTACCAGAAACTTATATATGGCAATGTAACATTTAAAATAAAACATTCAAGCAATAGAGTAAAATAATTTTGTCTGAAAATACATATTTAACATCTTTATGAAACAAGTACCAAAATAGATGAAATAGAAAGTTCACTAAAATTCAGAATTTTATAATAATGCTTCTTTCAAAAAAAACTTTAAAGGATAACAAAAATAATAGATATTGAGATGCTTACTGCAAAAAAAAAAATCTACTTATTAAAATAAATATTATAAATTACACTATACTTACAAATAATACTAAATTATACTATATAAGGAAAAAATATATAATCTGATATGAGCAAATAAAGACAGTAAAAAAATCATATTTACTATAAAATATAGCATTCTTAAGATGTAAATACCAAAAATTACATATAATATTTTATTCAAAAACTAAAAAGTAAAATTATTTGTCTTTCTTCAAAACAATTATTGAATTAAAACATATTTTATTTAGAGAAGGAAAGAAAACTAAAATTGCATTCACATTCATAAATAGAATTCATTTTAAAAACACATAGTATTTAAAATTAACAGTTCAATATAATCAAAGATAAAAATTCTGTGTAAAAAAACAAGACATATATGAAAACTTAAAGAAAAAATATTATTGTATTTGATTTTTACAAAAAGTGTGATCTTTCAGAAATACCACATGCATGTGTATTATTAAATATTTAATCAAATATGTCATCTATCAGACTAAATAAAATTATTATGAATTTTTAAAAAAATGAGCAACATGACATTTCAATTATTGAGGTTTTCAAAAGGCAATTTACTCCAAAATCAGTTTAAAATACAATTACATGGTATACAAACACTCTAAGTGAAACTAATTATTAATTTAAAATGGCAGTATTATTAACAGAATGAAAAATGAAATGCAACAAATCATGTTTTTACCATTATTATAAAATTAAAACAATAAATAACACCCTAAAGGTTCAAGTGTAGTATAGGGGGCACTTTGGATTTGGCGATTTTTCTTCGGATTTTTCGAATTTTATCTAAATATCATGGTGAGATATCGAATTCATTCCAAAATAAATAATAAATAATACCGAAAAAAGTACCTTGGCGACCACTTTTAGTCACCAAAATAAAGGACTGCGCCAAGTGGCCCCCCTATACTACACTTGTACACAATAGGGAAAATATTGTTAAAACAAAAATGATTGATTATCGATGTATTTAATCATTAAAAACAATATCATATTCTCATATTATTTGATATCTGCAAAAAAAATAATAATCTGCTAAGAAATGTTAATTTAAATTAAATTTTAAAAAATTCCGGTGGCTTTGAATATTAATAAACTTTTGACAAGTAATGAAATATAAAATGCTACAAAGAATTGGCGTAAAATTTCAAGTAATCCTGTCTTTTGTGTTTATTTATTGTATAAACTTATAAATTTGTTAAAATGAGAAAAGGGAGAATTCCAAAAATAGCGCAAATATAAAACAAAGTGTTTTTTTCCCCTTCTCAGTGCAAATATGCAATTATAACTCATTTATTCATGACACTCCATTTAAATACATTAAGACATTAACTGGAATTCAAAAAAAGAATTTTTTTTTTTTTTGAAAACATAACGCCTTTCTTCAAAAAGAGAAGAAAGAATGAGTTAAAATTATATTATTCAGCATATGTAACTAAAATCAGTTTGTATATAGCATAATAGTAATCTATTAAAATGAAAATTAATATAATTTCTGTTAATTAATGTGAATCCAAATTCATTGTTCTCTCAATCCCACAGCTTCATTAATTTTAGAATTTTTTTTTTCATCTGGCAGATGCTAAAATGTATAACATAACGCGCAGTCGGGAAATCAAAACTAGGGCCGGACGTTCATTCAGTTACAGATAAAGTCTTCGATCTAATGTTATTGTTTGAAAAAAAAAACTTTGTTTTATTTCCATTTTCTATATTATTTACTTTCCCGGCTTTCAGAGAAAAATTTCAACATTTATAATGGCAAACACATGTTATATCTTCAAAAAAAAAGGTTCTTAAATATCTAATTTTTAGACTATTCTTCACAGTTACGAAATTTATCTGAAAATTAACCGACAGTCAATTTTTGTAAAAGGATTTTGGTTACTTTTCTTAAAACTCCATTTATTTTTAAATGATATTTTTTGATGATAAAAATAATATTTATTGATGATAATAAAAATAAACTCTTACAAAATATTCAGAAATATTACATTGAGTTTTGCTTTACAAAGGCAAATTATTTATAAATGAAAAACATTGATTTTCGTTTTTTATTTTTTTCCCTATAAATGTATAATTAAAAGTATTATTCTTATAAAATTTTCATTTTATGAAGAAATTTCAGTTTCCGCAATTTTTAATCTATTGAAAACTTTGCGAAGTAATCTGCATGCAATTTTTCAAAAGTTTATGCCGGTTTGTTTTCATAATTTAAGAAATTACTTTTTAATTCGAAATTTTATTATGTTTTGGTATAGTTATCGAATATTTTATGTGACATAAGTATTCTAATTTTTGGAATGATTTTGTATAAGTGTATCACATTTTCGTATGAAAGAAGTCTATGAAATTTTGGAATTACTCATTTGCCTACTTGAGTGGGTTTTTTTTTTTAATAATTGCTTTATAGTTATTGAACAATTATGAATACTCTAATGAAAGATTTTTCAATACAGATTTTTAATTTAGTTAAAATTCTGAAATATTTAATCGCAGATGTATAATTTTGTCTTATTTTAAAAAATATTTTTATTATGTAAATAGATTAATGTGTTACATAATACTAATGGCTATTTGAGTATTATATTTTCTTTTTTTTTTCAATTCTTGTTTAATTTTTTTAATTTGATTTTCACAATGTACATATAGTTTTTGTCATCTTGTCTAAATTCATTACAAAAAAAGAAAAATGAATTGTTTCTTATTTAGTAAAAATAGATTATATATAATTGTTTGTTTTATTATTTATTAAGTAATGAATTTTAAAAGTACCTGGGTATATTAGTCACTCTTGAGCCCATTATATTAAAGAAAGCAATATAATTTGTATTCTGATGCATTGTTTTTTAAGATAATTTTCTTTCAATTATTTGTAAAATATGCTAAAATGTACATTCATTGAATATTTATTTTAATTGTTAATGTTATAAGGCATTTAATAATTAATACTTTTTGCAGTTACTGAGGCAGTTAATTGTAAATACTTTTTTTATTCATTGTCTTAAACTTTTATTTTAGTTTATCATATAACAAGTTTTGGCTACATTTTTTGATAAGACATTTTAATTTTAAAATTTTTTGGTGCTTGCATATTATCATCACTGCAGCCAAATTGGCACTATGGAAATTGTGCAATTACCCACCAAAATCTGACTGATTGGTATTTTTTCATTTAAATGTTAGAATCTTTGTTGTGTTGATATCAAGGTACAATTTTGCTGCGGTACACCTAAAACGGTAAGTACCAATTGAACTAGATAGGTAAAAATTTCTATAGAATATTAGCTTTGCACACAATTAGTTGTAAATTTTTTATTTATACAAAATTCAATTACATATTTGAGGTAAAGTATTAAATCATATTTTCTCAGTTTAAAAATTTTTAAAAATTCTGATTTATTTTTTGATTTATGTATTTATTCTGTTATAAAAATGTGTTTTGTGATGCTATAATTTGTCAATGTAAAACATTATTTGAAATGAATCTTTTAATACTGTTTAGAGGCTGTTATACTCTACTGGCAAAGTGGTAATTTATTGGCTGTAAAGTTTCAGAATCATTATGGCTGTATTGGACAAAAATTGTCATGGGCACGAACTTATGGCAACATTGTCGAGTCGTGGGTTTGAGTCCTGGTATCACTGAAGACCTATTATGTAGAGGAACTGGTGCTCACATGAAATCTTTCAATTCTCAAAGCCCTAATGTTGGTGTGGTAAGGAAGTTAGTAGAATGGAATGGCAGTTCAGATGTCATCCTTGTCACTTGGACGGAGTTCAGAACTACAAGGTTCCATTGCCAGTAGCCTTAATTTAGCTTCAAAGTGCATTATTCATGAAAAATCAAATTATTCTGAATCATATTAACCATTAGCTGCTTTTGTGCTTCCTCGTATTCTCTATAATTTCAATTACATTTTTATCTTACTTTTTTTTTTTGTACAAGTAGTGTGTTAGTCTACACTACAGTAGCTGTGGGACAAAACTGATCCACAATAATTAAAAATTAATGTTTTTCAAAAGATCAGCATGTAGCAAAATGAACACTTTTACATTCTTGAACGTAACTCTTTTTTTTTTTTATTTTTATATAGTATGGTGCATAGATTTGGTAGTCTGTAATGGCTGTTTTTCAAAACTAGGTTTGTCTTGAATAATGTGTGAATATGTAAAAGGTAGCCTGAAATACTGTTTAATCAATTATCATGATGGCTTAAAACTTCCAAAATTGGCAGCAAATTTAATGTTTTATTGATTGATAATCACTGCATTTTTTTTATTCCTAATGTTATTTAAATACATTATTAAAGAAAGTAAAAATTTTTCAGATACACTTGTAGTGCTTGACAGTTCTGGAAGTATTAATTCGAGTACTTATTAATTCACACTTATCTTCGTTTATATATATATATAATAAGAGAATTATTCTGTATTCATCTTTCTTAAGCCTTATTTTATTTCATAAGGTATTGGAAGTACATCTTTAAATAGGAAAAATAAAATAAACTTAAATTGCATATGCATAAAAATTTTGCTGCTCATTTTAGCATTGTTAAGTATAGTTATATATATATATTTTTTTTTTTTGTAATACATATATCTCTTTTTAAGGTAAGAATCTTTCAAAAGTGTGACTGGCATAGATTGCATAAAAATTTGGACTTGATGTATGTTTATTAAAAACGATGACATGAACCTTTTGAATTAATTGCATACTTTCCTTTGTATGTTAAATTTTGTCTGTGTTTATTACTTTTAGATGTCTCGAAATTTCAAATTTTTCATAAATAGTAAAACTATGTGTTTTTAATTTTGTGTTTGCATATTTCTTTTCTTAATCATATATTATTGTGGCTCCTCAGTTCAGCTCACAAGCATAGAATATGTTAATTTTTACATTTATGAATGTTTTAAAAATGTATATGTTTTGTATTTATTTTGGGAAAGAATCCACGCAATTTATATATGGTCCCCAATATCAATGAAATTTGATATTTATTTTATAAGTATTTAATTATGTTTTTTTTTTTTAAGTATATTCTTATTTTTCAAAATGTTAGTGTTTCTTTTATTGTTTAAAAAGAATTTTTTGTGATGTATTTTTTAAAAATCTTAATATAAAGTTTTATATGGTATGTAAACTTTTTGTATTTGGTTATTCTTTAGCTGTTGTTTTCCTCTAAAATAAATTAAAAGTTGACAGTCTTTAATAATATTTATTACTTTTAAATGTCTATTATGTGTATATTCAATAAATTATTTTAAAATATATCTAATAAGTTTGAATCATATTTGTATTTTAGTTTCATTTATAAAAAATAGCATGTTTTTTAACTGTCATTTTTGTTTAAAATCAGTTTTGGAGTAATGATTGATATATTTATTTTTTATTTGATTTTGAAAATCTGGATTTAACAATTATGATATAATAGAAAATATGCATGAATATTGAAACTCATTAAGTTAATGTATTTAAATGTATGTAAATAAACATAGCTTTATTATTATTGTATGTTTTTTTATAGATATATTATTTTAATAAACATTTCCTCTTAGGCATCAATTTAGTTATTTTTGTTAGATATATTTATTGTTGAATTAGATTGAATATTGTTATAATTACATTTGAACTTGAATCACTGTAAAATTTCCATTTATATGTATGAAAAGTAAAAATATGTTGACTACCACTGTCACATACAGTAAATAACTTGTGTATAAAAAGTTATATGCTCTATGACTGTATGCTAAATTTTTGTTTTGCATTGTAATTAATAATGTTATAAATGTAGTTTATGAAATCTTTTATAAAATTTTTGAGTCCCATGCATCATGATTGCATTGTTCATATTTCATTCTTTAGAATCTTACAATTTGTCTGACAGCGATGTGCCTTTAATTATATGTAAAAATTCCATTAGAATCTTCAAATTTAATTTTGCTTTATTTGATTTCATTTTGTATGTGTGTGTATTTCTATGTATACCATACAATTAGTATACTTTACCATTTCTGCTATTTTTAATTTTTAAATAAAATTTACAGCTTTTAATATGTATAACAATTAGAAAAATCTTGATTACAGTGTGTGTATTATGAATTTCAAAAAACAAAAAGCTGCTGTATTCTGGTAGCTGAGATTGTCAATTTCATTATCACTTTTCACAGAATTCAATGTTGTTTTCATAACAAATGTTACATGGAATAGTAGATTGCATCATGTTAATTCAAACTGATAGTTCCTCTTATATGATATAGAACTTCGACAAGTAATATTTAAAATTAGACTTGTTATTATCCTTGTTCTCTTTGTATAAGTCTTTCAAAATCTTTTGCCTATGCTCTAGATCAATGAATTTTTAAGAAAGAAACCACACATGTAAAAATTAATGAAGTATTATCATGATGCTTGGGATCTCTCACTTCATAGTTATCCTTGCATTTAAAAGTATATTAATTATAAAACTGTATATTTTTTTTGCATTATTTTCAGTGTTGTCAATGGAAGAAATGATTCTTAGCCTTCCATCTGAATCGCCATCTTGCGTCCTTTGTCATCAAAAGTTCTTTAACCGCAGTAGCCTTCGCAGACACATGGAAAGACATTTATTGACAAACAGAAGACGTTTTCAATGTGATATTTGTTTCAAGCTATTCTGTCGAAAAGATTATGTTCGAGAACACAAACAGCATATGCATGGGATGCGGGTAGAATCAAGAGTTGTAGATTCTGAATGCAAGAATACTGAATGATGAGTTTTATTTTTAGAGTTTAGAAATTTTATAGTTACTATTATTAAAATTGTACACTGGTTAAATATTTCCTTGATTTGGTTGTTTATCATTATGTTTGATTTTTTTTCTAAAGATTATATTTTGTCTTATATATATTTCAAAGATATATTGTTGCCTGTTGAAAATATCTTACTAGAGAATCAATTAATCAGTTTAAATGATTTTAATATATATATATATATCAAAAATATATTATATACTTTTAAAAATTTGAATTTTTTCTGTATAGTTTTTATTTGACGCTTATGGGCCTTGTTTATTAATCATTTGAATTATTTGTTAGTAATAGGAATTAAAATTGTTTTCTTTTCTCTATTAACAAAATATGTGCATTTTTCTATCAAATTCATGTGAATTTGAAAAATTGCAGATTTTTTTTTATAACTTTATTCTGAGAAGTTTAAATGATTTATAAAGAATATAATGAATAATTGTAAGATTGATTAAGTTATAATTTATATAAATGTTCTATTCTATATCATATTGTATTGCTGTAAAAAATATGAATAATTTTGTGACTTATTATCATTTATAAATGTTCTCTTCTATATCATACAGTATAATTGATTACCAGTTAAGTTTTAAAGATATATACATATAT
Organism: Trichonephila clavipes; assembly: GCA_019973935.1. Classification (NCBI taxonomy): domain Eukaryota; kingdom Metazoa; phylum Arthropoda; class Arachnida; order Araneae; family Nephilidae; genus Trichonephila; species Trichonephila clavipes. The sequence goes on along the minus strand of BMAU01021375.1, from coordinate 47,697 downwards.
GTCGGAAATAAATTTACATCTAACCTTTGTTTTAGAACTGTAGTCAATTCAAATGTAATAGATTAATTAATAATCTTTGAAAAGTTCTATTAGCATATTAAGTATATATTGTAATTGATTATTTTTCATATCTTATAAGTAAGAAAAAAATTATATCAAAATCTGATCTTTTTATATTTTACTCCTTTGAAAGTATTTCATTTTAAATATTTTAATGAATAAATTCTAAGACGTAGGCATCCTTAAAGTTAATCCTAATGATTATTTTTAATTTACTTGTGCTTTACACTTAATTGAAAATTTATATTCATATTAAATTATGTTATGCTGAAATATTTTTAATGACATTTTTTGGTATTTTATGTGAGTATTCTCAAAAAAATTAAGGTATGTTATTGATTGTGGATAATGTTGAAGAATTTCAGAATAAGATGAATGTTTAAGATTATTCATTTTTATGTTAAATAAACTAGTCCTTTACATTTAATCAAGGATATACGAGATTATATAAAGTTAATTTTCAAAGAGGCATTAAATGGAATGTATCAAAAAGTTTATTAATTATGAAGAATAAAAATACTTTTTTATTCGTAAATATGTTACATGGTAAATATATTCTATTACCGTAAAATCCAGCATTAATGCACACTTTTAACGTAAAAAATAAGATCAAAATGTATGGGTGCACATTATTTCTTATATCAAAATGCAGTTTATTTAAAAGAAATGACATACATTATGCATTTAAATGAGTTGTAATTCTAGAAGTGAAGCTGAGTGGTAGCATATCGCACTCCCACATGACAGGTTGGGGGTCAAATCCCGGGCTAGACAAGGTTGACTCAGCCCTTCATGCCTTCAGTGGGTCGATAAATGAGTACCAAGCTAAACACTGGGAGTTTTGCGGCAGACTGACCACCTGACCTAAACATCTGCTCATGCACCTGAGAATCCATAGTCAGGAAAACTGAGATGGACACAGTAGGTTTTGGCCCTCATGATCTGTTGTGCCACTGAGTTTTAGTTCTGGAAGTATATACTATTTTTTCTAATACATGGGATAATACCTGGAATAAATGACTTCAAAACATAATGCATTGTATATGTACATTTCAGGTTTCTTAGTAAAAAAATAGTTGTACATTGTGTACTGAATATACTTAAAAGGTAAAAAAATGCAACTTGAAAGTGTAGATGCGCATTATATGCCGGATTCTACAATACATAATTTATCACAGTTTTTAAAACTTATTAAAAATTGGAGGCCTAATTTTCTGTGATTGATTGAATATGGTGTTAATGCTTATATAATGTCTATTCATATAGAACTGATATAATAGTTAGTGATTTTATTGTTAATTACTCCTGAATACATATTTTAAAATATGCCTTTGTAATTAAATAATACTAAACTGTACATATCTGTTATTTCTATTTCCTATGAATTTAAAGTTTATGGTTGAGGTTGGGAATGCAAATAGATTTTATCACAAGTTCAATTTCATTGATTATAGGTAAGAATTTATTGATTAAATGCTTGTTGAGAGAATTGAGATATTTTAAGAAGTAATGTGTTATTGATATATAATGTACATAAATTATTATATATATATATATGATTGATGTGAAAATATTTAATCAAAAGACATAGTCAATAAGATTATTACTAGTAAAGAAAATATATTGTTGGAATATTTGCTATTTAAATATGTTGTATTTTCATTGTTCACATTATGAGCAACAAATACTTAAGCATATAAAAAATTTTCTTGTTTTGTAGACATATAAATACTCAAATTGCTGAAGTACTTACATCAGAAAGTTTGATATTCATTTTTTAACTATTTTATTATGTTTTTATTTTTGTCTTAAAAGTTAAATATTTTTCCCTCCCCCCAATAACTATGTATTTCCTTTAAAAAATAAATCTCTCAAGAATTTTAAAAGTTTATACATTATTTTTGCAATTTATATATATATATATATGTCTGATTATGTTTGAAACATTTTTCGCATGCAAAAATTTTATTTTAAAATTAAAAAGTTACTGAAATATATAATATTTTTTTGTAAAAAAATATAAACTGTGTATATACTTCAAAAGGTGCTGTAAAAAAACCATAGATAAATATTATGCATATTTTATGTATTTGCCTTTCATCATCTTAAAATTTCAGTTGCTAAACTTGAATGTTTTTAGTTGTTGGTTTTAAGCATGTTTATTTTTCACAATTTCATTTTAAATAATCAAAAATAAAATTATTTGTAAAATGTGTGTTTTTTTTCTGCTTATTGAAATGAATTTTTGTTTATGTGATCTCCTATTTCCCTGATGTTTTCTTCAAATTAATTTAGTTTCTAAATATTTTAAGTGTTTTTCTCTATTTTTTAAAAAATTTTTGGTCATGCCTCTATAGGTTATTAATTTTTGTCAAGAGCTTTAAAATTCTGATTTTCTAATGATGTTTAGTATCCTTATTCTTAGAGGCTCAATTTAAATGTATTAATCATAAAACCTTTATTATAATAGTTTAAATACAATTTTTTAAAGGTGTGTTAAATGTTTATTTTTCTCATTAATGAAACCCATTGAAGCAATTTATTTCTACACTTTCTTTTCCTTTTTTTAAAACTTTTTTTCTTTTGTGTTTTTGCTTATTTCATTCCTTATTGTAAATATATAAATATTTATTTTAAATTGTTTAAAACTTTTCCATGTTTTCTCTTTTCAGCAATGATCATCCTTAAATATAACACAGAAAGAAGAATATTGAAAGATTTTCAATTTCTGAATGTGTTAGATATTGAAGAACAAGTGTTTGTGCTGATGCCACTAGGAAATTAAAAATAGATGATGCTTATGAATTATTTTTGAAACAATTCAACGGGTATCACTACATGTTTTTATAAATCATGATAATAACATGTGTATAAATAATTGATATATATGATTGAAATAATATATATATGAAATACTTAAATAATTTATGAATTTTAAAATAGACTTGTATAATACAATTTCCTTAGACATGGATAGTGTATAAACATAATATATAAAGTACTTTTAACAATAACTCAAAAAAGGGAAATTACACCTATTATATACTAAGCAGTTTCTCTTAAATATAAATGTTAACCCCTTAACTGCTGCTGATTTATATATATGCCTTTCCAAATTACAAAACTTTTCATTCTGTTGCCATCTGTAAAACTATTTGGAAGGTAATACAATGACCTTGACAGCTCTTTTGCAAAGGTTTTACTTAGTACTGAAAAGGAGTCATTTATGCCTTTTCTTCCCCAACCCCTTAATACACCACATAACTGTGCTCGCATGTATGAAAACTAGCATTGGGGAGCACATTGTGCAACTTTTCCCCACCAGTAAAGGGGTTGATAAAATTATTATATAATAAGATATAATTATTATATTATTGATTATAGTTATTTCTCATGTTGATAAATATATTTAGTAAGTAGTTTTTAAATAAAGTATTACTTCTTAAAATTTAATCTTTATTTTTACATGATATAAATTTGCATAATATGATGCTTTTAGAAACATAATTAATACATTTTGGTAACAGAAAAAAAAGCAGTAATATGCTTTGATAATATTCTCTTTAAAATTGTCCTCGTCATTTTATCACAATAATAAAAACCACTTTACATTAATATAGTTAATCCATTTTACAAGAGCAAGTAAAATTAGTTTTAATTATATTTATGTAATAAGTGTTTAAGAAAAAGTAATAATTTTCTAAATAAAGTATCATTAAAATTATTTAGAATTCAATTAAGAAATATGAGATGCTTTACACACAGAGAGACTTTTCAGAAGTATTTATGGCTTGTTTTTTTTTAATGCTTATTTTCTAAGAGCTTTTGGTTGCATTTTTGTTTGAATATTTTAATACTCCAGTCTTATATATTCTTCATTTGTTAATAGTGGAAAAACTGTCAGTTTTGTACTGACCATATAATTATGCAAACAAAAAGAGAGAGGGAGACTAGTTAAAAAAACTTTTGTATACTTAATATGAAAAAATATTTCATCTTACCACTTTCATATCTTTTACATTTAAATTTGTGCGATTCAATATTTTAAAAAAATTACAGAATAAAAATATTTGATTAAATCATATGCTTTATATTACCATTATGTTATAAATGGCATTATGATTATTTCTAGTTTGGTAATATGCAGAGAGTGATCCAGGAAAAATAATTGATAGTCCACAGAAAAATTAGGACATTTCACTAAAAACCAATACTTAAATAAATTTTATTTTTTTTAAATAATTACTTTATAACTTTGTTACCTTTAGTGGGTGCATTTCACATTAATAAAATAAATGTTTTCTAATTATTATGTAAATGTTTCTTTTTTTTTTAATTCATATTCGTGGTCTGCTAAATATAAAATTACTAGCCATTACCCACCCACTTTGCTGGGTACTTCATGATGTATAAATTTATGCTATATATAAATTATTGATATCTAAGTACTAGTATTAAGAATTCGATTGTACTGAAAAATATACTTATACCTGTAACTCTCCCCTGTTGATATAAAAAGGATAGAACTTCTAAAAATCTCTTAAAATTGAAGTAGAGTAACTTTTTGCACTCTCGTAACTCAATAGCCAAGTGGACCATTTTGTACCAGATCTCTACTGTATGAAAGGAATCTGCATACCAAATACCAAGTTTAATAATGGAGCTAATTATTTATAACACCCCTTGGGGTTGGATTTTGCAAAATCCGTTCTTAGCAGATGTCTTCTCCATGAAAGGAACCTGCCTACCCAATTTCAAGTCTGTAGGTTTAATAGTTTAAGAGATATCGTGATGAGTCAGTGAGTCGCTTTTCTCCTTTATATATATAGATGCACATTTAGTGATCCATGAAGTTCTAAAAGTTAGTTACCTGTGCTATATAATGTTTACTTAAAGTGCTTTATTTCTTAACTTTTTATACTAGTTTTGGAATTAATTAGTTTAAAGCAAGACAACACAGTATTTAAATTATAGTCTTAAGACCATTTGTGATTTTCCAGCACTTCAAACAAAGCTGACTAAATTAATTCAAATTTTTGAAAAAGGACCTGTCCTTTTTTTCATATCCATGCATTTGCATTAGTTTTTGTTTCATCAAAATATTTTTTATCAACTCTAATTAATCAGTCATATTATTACTTAATGTTGTCTACATGTTAATTCTAATAAGCCATATTTTCTCTTTACTTATGTTACCATTCTAACAGCTGTTTATAATTTACATTAACTTCCATTTTTAATTACATTTTCTATCTAAATTGTTTCAGGGCACAGATTTCCAAAATTAGTATACATAATAATGGCTTTTAAAAAAGGAAATATATTTTTCAGTGCATCTATTACTATTTCTTTAACCTTTTAACTCCCAAATAATAAAGATAGGTCTATAGTTTCCTTGTATTAACAAGTGCTTGAATGTTTGTTTTTAACTCTCTCCAGTACACTTTTATAGAAAAACCAGAATGTAAATTAGTGGTCAAATTCATTTCCAAATAATAACTACTTAATATTACTAGATTTGCAGGATTAATGTCACCTTATAATAGACAATAAATTTCTTAGCACATGTAGTCTTTCCTCAAATTACTATGTAAACTGCATGTTTTTATCACAGTTTCTTCAATTATATTTTTCTTCTTTTCAGATAATAGAATTCAATTTGTCCGCAGCCAGAAAGGCACTGAAATGCTTATACATGATGGATTTCCTTTTGTTCGACATTTCACCACTGACAAGAAAACATATTGGAGGTGTGCTGATTTCCAAAAACACAGGTGTACAGCTCGAATACATACTTATGAATCTAATTTTTTAAGAAAAATCAGTGAGCATAATCATTCTTGTAGGAATTTTTCAACAATTGAAGATGCATTTGATAGTAATTCTCAATATCTTTATCCTGTGTTATCACGTAATGCAGATAGGGAAATTCTTGTTCCCAAGTATCGGGAATTACCTTATTAAAACAAAATACAATTTCCTCCTGATGAATACATCATCTAAAGTACAAATAGTAGTAAGAATACTATAATAATTGTGAGTATTAGAGTTCTATCTTTAACCCCTTCTGGACGAACATCCCAAATATGAGCCAGCATGAAACACTGTCAAAGGCTGAATGGCTGACAGGTGAGCCAGCGTGTTTCTCCCTCCACAGGCCAAATGACTCATCCATGAGTCAGGCACTTGGAACGTTTTGTAATCTCAGTTTTGTGGCAATAGATGGCATTCTATGCCCTTAAGATTTGAGATACATGGAGATCTGACCTTCTACTTGAAATGAGAGAAATATTACTTACATGCAGATGGTTTTTGTTTTATAAAAATAAGGGGAAGGGAATGTTTTTGAATTGAGTGCTTTATGACTGTTCTTGAAAGGAACATGTGGCTTTTGTTTATAGTGAAGATGAGAGAATTAATTTTTGCTAAAGCATTTGATTTGGGTTTGCAGTATAGTTTTTAATGGATAATTAGATCTGGTAGACAAAATTTGTCTTTTTTTTTCTTACTTTTTTACTAGGTCGACTTTTACAAATGCTGATAATAAAATGTTTAAGAACTTATACTTAAACAGAAAGTGGCTGAAGTAAATAAAATATATTAATATGAAGTATATAAAGCATATGCCATTCGTATAATATACAGAAAACTATTGAACAACACTTTTATGTTTCGGGATTTTTATGGATTTTGGCTTAACTACACAAAACCCTCTGGCCTGTGAGTGATACTCGTGACGGAAACCTCCAGCCCTTGCGGTATGCACGCGTTTGCTTCCTTTGTCCCGAAAGGGTTAAAGCACAGAAGTTATGCGAAATTGTAAAGTTAATCAGAACATAACAGAAAGTGTTACAAAAGTTTGATAAAATTGAAAAATATCTCTTTTCTTACCTATCCCTCAAAATTATGTTATTGTTTAAAAAAAAGGAACAAAAAAACTGAATGAGCAGAAATTTTTTGTATGCTATAGAATAAATCACTCCAGTTAATGAAAATTTATATTATGAAATATGTTTCAGCAATACATTTTTTAAAGCATAGACTAGTGGGGGCAATTAAGGTAGAATTAAATTTTTATTTCATTTTAATTTCTAAAAATATGAGCACTTTATATATAAAAAAAGTTATGCAATCCTGCTGTCTTTTTGATTACCTTTTCTTTCATTTCCTTAATTATTGAAAAATGTACATATTAGAAATATGCATAAAATCCATGTATTTTACTAGGGCTATTAGTTTTGTGATTAGAGTTATAAAGTATTAATCAAAATCTTAAAAGGACTTTTATTGTTACAGTGTTATTATCCTCTACCTTCACACACAAAATCCTTCAGCAACCCCCCTCCCTCTTTGTGTTACATATATATATATTGTTATTGCTCCTTTATAACCTTTGCTTCTTACTCTTAATCATGCTATTACACAAATGTAATTCAATGTGTTATTGTAGATTCGTATTTTATATGGAATAATTTATAGTGTAATTCTGATTGGTTAGTAATTTATAAAGCTTTAAGAAGTTTCAGCTGTGTTGTGTGTGTGTGTGTGTGAAAGGCTTGTATATATTTTATATAAACAATGTTTAGCATGATTTTGAAATGAATTTATATGTCTATTTAATGTGAGATAACATTAAAAAATGTCTCACTTTATGAATACATATTGTTGATTTTAAAAGTAACTCACTGCCATTTTACATAATTCTTTAAGAGATATTTATAAGATTTTTTTTCATGAAATATTTTTATTTAGAATTATATCTTATTTAGTAATGTATGTTAATCTTTTCTTCAGCTTAGCATATGATGGGTACTCATTAGTTCTTAACAGAATCTTAAGAATCAAGTAGTTACATTAGATAAATCAAATGAAATAAACATGTTTCAATCCAATTTATCTAGCCTCTATAAATTTATGAAACCTTACTGGGATATTTTTGAACAAAATAGAAATGAGATTTAGAATAGTTTTTCTCCCCAAAGATTGTAAAAAGTATTAAGAATGCGGTAAAATTTGTATGGGAAAAAAGGAACAGTTAAATAGAGATTTGATTTGACTCTCTATTTGATTCAAGTTAATTTAGAAAATTTTTTGTAATGTTAAAATTCGCTTACATAATAATTATGATTTAAACTGTTTGTCAACTTAAATTTGGTAGAGGAAGTTAATTCAAAATTAATTTTAATTCATTTGTATTTATTTTTATTAGGCATCTGATTGTATTGTTTTTTCAATAAGTGACTGTTTTTTGTTTTTTTTTTTTAATTTTTGGTAAAACTTAGTTAATGTATTCAGAATTATTTATTTAATTGTATAGTTTATTTCTTTAAAATCTATATATACATTCAAAAGTTTTTATTTATTTTTATAGATTGAAACGAGGAATGAGAGTATGCTAATATTATTTATAAACTTTCCATATAATTATTACTTGGGATCCTCACTCACTGCTTAAGGTTTAGAATGTTCCTCAGATCTCCATATTCATTCCTTTGACATTTTTATTGATGTACATCATCAGAATATCTGTAAGACTCTCTCTCTCTCTCTGAGTAGAATGAAGCTTAGGGGCTCTCATCAATCAGTTCACTATGCAGAATATCTTTTATGCATATATCTGTGCTGTGAAACATTTTAAAAAATTTTAGGAGGAATATAGACTGGTCATGGTTTGATATGCCCCTTTACTTTATGTGAGTTAATGACAAAATTATGCATCATAAAACAATCAAGCATTTCAAAAAGTAAAACAGGATTGAATTTTTGTTTACAAAAAGTCCCATAAAATATTTTTTTTTAAAAAAAATGAACATTATCATTTTTATGATATAGGGGAAAGAATTATTTAAAGGAAAAATCATTCTTTCTATACCACTCAAGCTTTTTTTAAATTTTTTTATTCAATATCATTCAAAGAAAGATCATTTAAATAAATATTTTTACCAAATTTTCATTGAACATGAGTCAGACTTGTTTTTTACAAATAACAATATTAGTCCGTATATTATGTCATTCACAATGTTTTTGCTTGGCTTTGAAAAAAATTACTGGTATTGACTATTTTGAAAATGTTATTTTAAACATTTTTGGAAGGGGCTCTGCTTTTGTATTTTGTATAAATTAATGATGTAATTTTTGCATTGTATATAATAAATGAAATAATGAAAAAGTATTTTTCAGTAATTATAGCTATTTAATAATAGATTTTAAAAAATGCCTTATTATTGGTCATTTATATTTTTTACTTGTATGTTTTCATTTGATTTAAATGTATAGCAACAATATAATATGTACAAATTTCAGAATTTTAGGAATGTATTTAAATCTTTTGATATACATTTTAATAAGATAAATAATTCATTTTGTTTATAAATATACATGTTGATAAGTCTGTGTAATTTTATATTTAATATGTAGTTATAGCTCTAAAAATTTACATATTAAAATAATGATAGTTAAAAGAAAAATACATCGCTTTGTGTATTTTTCTTCCTTATGATGTAAAGTTACAAAGGATTTTTGTAATAATTTTAATTACTTTTAATACTGGTTTAACTTCGACAAATTTATTCTTTGTACAGTCAATAGTTTATTTATTTAGCAGTGTTTTATAACATGAATGTATCATAATTGTTTTTTAAAATTGCAGCAACAGTAAATGAATATGAATAAGATTTTATGTGCCTTTTTGATATAAACTTTAAATTACTTTAGTGGTGTTATCCTGGAAAAAACCTCAAAATATTTTTATAATTGACAAAATACTATATATATATATATATATATCAAGAAGAGCATTTAAAATCCATGAAAATTTTAAGTGATTTTGCAACTTATTTGGTACATATACAATGTATTAAACCTTGAAACTTATATCATGTTTACTTGCACAAAATATTTAACTGTAATACATTTGGGGTTAAAGGCATTGAGAATCTGGAAAGTATCCCTTTGACTGACAATAATAATATACTAAAAAGATTTGCAACTTGACATAGGGATCCTATAGAAATCTTTTGTTGTACTCAATATTTGTTGAAACCCATACCTATTATAGAAGCAATTGTTGGTTGTCATTCCATAACAAATGCAAAATTGAAAAATATGTACTGCTAATGAATTAGACAATCATCTTTGAACATATGATCTGGACCATCAAGAGTTTATTTACAATTACTTGCTATTAAAAGTTATTTCAGAACTTAATGAAAAAGAAGATTGTGTGTTCAGAAATAGGAATGAGTCTCATGATCTGAACACAAGTTTAAGTTTTGAAAACATTATACCATATGAAGATTAATGTACATGAAATCCAACTAAGTCTCAAAGTAGGTAACATAATTTAAGGAAGCATAGTTTGTATATATATATATATATATATATATATATATATATATATATATATATATATTATATAGTATTAGGTCAGCTCTTAATCCTTGTCATTTGATTATAGTTCAAAATTGCAATGTTCCTTTTTTTCAGTCCTCATGTTGTGGTAATTACTGAGCAAACTTAGGTTGTTGGCTGATATTCAAAATATCCATTTTTCCTCTTAATTTACTCATATGGCTTTTTTCAGAGTGATGTAAAGAAAATTGGTTGCATTACTAAAATTAATTTAGCTATCAGCATTTTTGAACAAATCAAACATCCACCCTAAATAAAAAGCTTATTAAACACAGGCATGATAGGCATTTTATTGGTTATATACTAGGGGTTGGTCACCTTATAGCTGTGGTGTGCCATACTAATGATTCAGAGTACTATGTAGTAGGAAATATTTGAAACAATTAGATTCCCATGGCAATGCATGCAGATTTAGGAAATAGAGGTCAAATATTCAGATGTAGAGTTTTATTATGTATTGATTATGCATCATTTAAAGATAGCTCTTGTCATAAGAATTAATATAAGCATTCCTGCAGAATAGTTGAATAAAAAATTAAAATTTTAGTACAATTTTTTTTTTCCAAACCTCAACTTAATAGCAGGAGTATAATTTGTTACTTTTAATTTTAAAAATTATTCTGAATGTTCAATTGTTAAACAATTTCTTTATGAACTCAGAATATATTTCATATAGGAAAAAATTGTTTACATATATATGTAGAGCCAAAAGCAACAAAACAGAGCACATGCTATTTTTTTCAACAATTAAATCACTCTGACAATGACATTCGGTAATTTAAAATAGCTGTCAATTTATCTTCCAGCTTTCTGTTTTACTCATGACACCAGCATTTCTGTGTGTGTGTTTGTATACGCACAATGTGAGTGATTTCTAAAATTATGTCAAAAAATTTTCGAAATTTGTTCCATTCCACTTATTTTTAATTTAAGACAGGTTTCTTTCCCCTCTCTATAGCCCGAACACGGTTTTTTTTAGTGTAAAATTATTGTTCTATCTTCCCCTTCTTCCCACAGATAAGATATCGCTTAAATTTCGATGTATGACTTATAAAAAAAAAAATTGCGATAGAATTAAAAAATTATTAATGTGAAGCAATAAAAAGAAAAGGATTCTGATGCTAAGAGTAAAACAAAAAACGTTCATCTTTTTTTAATAATAGTTAGTTTCTAAGAATCTAAAATAATAAAATATAGATTTCAGATTTTCATGAATCAATCAATCATTACATATAGTTAGCTTAAAAATGTCTCTAAAATGTATTTTGATCCAAAATAATAGACAATGTACTTTTTAATTAACAAAGAATTCATTTAGTAATGAAATAATAGAAATAATCCTTTAAAAAAAACATATAGAAATTTGATTTTAATAAATATATATAAGTAATAAAAAAAAAAAAATTTACAGATAGCTATTGAAACGATTGCTTTTTTCTGAACGTTTGAATATTTGATTAAACATATGAATATATATAAGTTAAAAAAAAAAACAGTATGGAGGAAAGCCTGAGATATATATACACATGTACTGAAAAAAACATTTAAAAAAAAACAGATCTGATAAAAACACTTTGATGTTTAGTTTTAATTTTAACCTTTTTCATTCCACGAAAAAAATTTTAAACTTTTAACAAATAGCGCAATGCGAAATTAAATATCTCTTCCTCTTCAGTTTCGAAGCTGGGAACTACCGTTTTATATAGCAGCGGGTTTAACAACCGCGTTGTGGGTTCCTTCGGAAAAAAGCAGTGAAAATACCTTTGAAATAAAGAAAGATTTTTTCAATTTCGCATTGCGTTATTTGTTAAAGTTAAAAAAAAAATTTCAGGCATTCATTTTAAGTTAATGCATTCAAACTTCATATACCGATTGAAAACAACGGTAATTTTTTGAATGACTGATTCTAAAAGAGAAAAGCATGAACTTTTTTTAGTGTAAAATATTTTTTTCATTAGCGCGAAAGAAAATGCAAGCGGAACGATTTAGAAATCATACTCATAAAAACGTGTCGGTTTTGACTCATTTAAAAAAAATAGAAAATATAATTACATTGTAAAATAAATTATACCGTTTCGTGGCGAAGTAAATAATCTTTCCGAATTTGTAATCATTTTTTTTCTGAGTCTCATGAAAAAAATTAGATCGCGTTTTAAAAACGTTGGTAAAAAAAAAAAGTTGAACTTAGCACCGGGCGATGAAAAATGGCACTAATTATGCGTTTTAAGGTTTTTAATTAATATCTTTTTAACTAATTGGAATATCAGAATATAAATGCTCAAAACGGATTCCTCGGATCATTCCCGAAATTTTGGTACCTTCGGCGAGTTTCTGCGTCGTGTGGTGCGTGAGAAGATAGTGCATCATTGATTCATAGATAGATACGTTTGTTTATCTTCGGATTTTAATAGTGTGGATGCTTGGAAGTAAGAAAGGTGATAGAGAGAGAGCAATTTAACTTTATCTTGTAACTTTGAAGAGTACCACTGAGAATTGCTCCGTGCACCACAGGTTGTCGATGTCTGTTATATACAATATTTTTATAATTAATGGCCAAACCAGAAACACCCAAACAATAAATAACCACAATTTTTAAACTATCAAAAATATCTATATCTGGAATGAAGGTATCTCATCATTTGAGTGCACATTTAATTCACACAGCAGCAGCTGAAATATTTATCAAATTTATTACAAAAAAGCAGTAATTTAAGTTAAGAAATGTGTGCAGAGTACTCACGAATGTTTAAACAGGCACATCTACAAAGTAATACACACGCACTGGTTCTTACAAGGACAGCAGATATTCTAACAAAATACTGGAAACTATTAGTGAAATGAATATAATTTTTATTAATTGAAATTACATGTTCAGATAATATTTGAGCTTTTTTCCTTTTGATAAAATAAAAATACAATTAAAGAAAATATGTGTCGGGGTGAAGCTCTGGGCCTCCTAGAGTTCCTGGACCCTTCTGCAATGCAGGGGTTTACGTTATGCCACTGTTTTTATTGTCATTCTTTTTGGGCTAATGTTTTGGTGCGACCTCCTGTCCTGATGAGACCAATATAAATCTTCATGCAATACAAACTCTTTAAATGAATAAAACTACCTCCCATTTTCACAAAACTATGCCATTATGCAGAAATCGACAGCAGCCATGTCGTATGATTACGTGACATGTTAAAGATTCCTAAACTGCCTGGGTTGTGGCTTGGGGGCTCTCTGCAAAATTAAACTCCTCATGCAACCTTGCATAGTTAGATCTCAGGTGTCTTTCTCTGGGGAGGAAACTGTGCGTAAAAATTACATTGCAGCGATTGGTGCATACCTATATGGTACTAAAAAGTTATACCAGTTCCCTGGGAATGTACTAGGTCTGCAATGGTAAAAAGAAATACCAATCCGCAGCCCCATTTGAAGAATAAAACAAAACAAAAACTTCCATTTATATCTTAAAGGTAATTCTAGACATTTTTTGTGTTAAGTGGTCCCTATCAAAATATTGATATTTATTTTTTCAGATCATATTTTTTCTGCTATAGTTGTACACAGTAGCGCACACAGGAATTTTTCGGGGGTCGAAAGTTCACCATTTTTGTATCATGCTCCTTTTGATTTTGTCGATTTTCGGGAACAAAACAGAAAAAAACTAATTATTGAATAAATAATTAGCATTAATTAATCATTAATAGCAATTATTTAATTAAATTTTTCGTACTATTTAGAATTACAATCAATCGGGGAAAAAATCGAGGGCTTGGGGAGGTTGTCTCCCGTTGTGTGCGCCACTGGTTGTGCAACACAAATTCCATCTTATTAAGAATAAATTCATTATCCTCTGAGAAAAGGTGAACAATATGGTGAGAATTGCACGTCTAGGATTCACCAATAAGTGATCATATTAATATACACAAATATTAAATCCATTTTGCCTTTGGCAGAAATTGCTTCCCAAAATATCAAAGATCCGTTTTTATGTTCTATCTGATGTCTTACTCTTCTTGAGATCGTGTCTATAATAGTTTTGTTCACCATAACTTAAAATGTTTTTCGTCGAAAAATGTAACGTTTTTTCCAGTCCACGTTGTGTGTAATCCACTTTTGTAGTTGCTCTTCATATTTGGCGTTTATCCGTGATTAATGTTTTTCTTTATTACCAGTTACTTAAATCAGTTAAAACTACATACTAAGTTGGATCAAAAAAAAATTTTTTTCAAAATTCCAAAACCTACCTATGCGGAATAAGTGTTCCATGGTACATGAAAGGAAAAATAAATTAGTTTTTAAGTACTGCCACAAAGCAAAGTCTTAAGATTCTTTGAGGCCCTGGACCCAGAGAAATCTTAAGGTTTTTTGAGACCCTGGGCCCCTATGCAAAAGTAAGCCTTACCCGAGATCTTTAAAGTAGACAGTATATAGCAGGGGTGGGCAGACTTTTCCAGGGCTCGGTCTACTTCTAATTTTTTCAATCTGTGGCAGTATACCAAATGTCAGTGGCATACACAAGGAGGGGGGTCCAGACTCCACAGCCCTTGATTTTTTTTTTACCGATTGATTTTAATTGTATACAGTACGATAAACTTAAGTAATTGTTAATTTTTTTTATTATTTATTGCTGAGTATTTATTTAGTAATTTATTTTTTACTGTTTTTTGTTCCCTACAATCTACAAAATTAAAAAAATGTTTCACTGCGTATTGTGGTATGACACCAGAATGGTAGACTTTCGACCCTCAACCATGCCCCCTACTTTTAAAAATTCTTGTGTGCGCTACTGCCCAGTGTCGTAGAAGTGGTGAGGTATAGGAAAAGGTCTAAAATATTTATTATAAATTAATAATAAATACACGGAATATGTATTTACAGAACTAAAATAAAAAAAAACTAACACTTTTAAAACTGCGTTTAAAGCAAAACGCAAAATACAAAATAATAATAGCTACAATTATAATAATATCAAATATATATATAATATAATAATATGATATATTCATTTACTCTCAAACAATTTAAAATACATAGAAAAAAGACATTTTTATCTAAAGTTTATCTTAGTTTTTATCTAAATATTTTTATATAAAGTTAGTTTTCATTGTTATAGTCAGTAGAAGACTTATAAAGTCTGCATACTTCAGCCAATCTTGAATGTTTCTATTTATAATTACTAACTGCTAAAATCTTCAGGCGGTCACCTCAAAATATCTCGGTGGTCCACCGGTCGATCGCGATCGACGTAATGCCCACCCCGGGCATATAGCATGTATTGTCAAATACCCATACCAAGTATAATTTGAAACAAATGTCCACGACTCGCAATCTCAAAAGTTGAGGCACAAACCGGCTCGACCGATGGCCATTTTTCGACTAAATAAGTTGAATGATTGTTTATGGTATTAGGCCTAGGCCCCTAGACATGGACAACGGTCATTGCCATAATAATACAGTCTTACCATTTTTACCCGTTGATATGCAGCTTGAAATTCCCTGTTTTTCGGAGAATATGTGCGGGAATAATATTTGACCGTTAAAATTATCCGGATCATGATCAGGGACATCTTGAGGCTCAGACCCTACACAAATGTAGGCCCCACATATGACCCTTAAAAGTAGACAGTGCATAGTGCAAATACTCGTACAAATAATAACCCGAAACTAATGTGCATGACTTACAATCGCACAAACCGACTGCCGTCTTTTGCCTGAAGGAGTAATAATGGTATATGGTGGTAGGCCTATACATGGACGACTGTCATCACATGTAGCCAGTTGACCTATCGTTCGAAATTCCCAGTTTTTCGGAGAATGCAACCGGAAAAAACATTTGATCGTTCGAATCATTATTTTATTAAGGCTTAGTCGAGAATGAGACGAGGCCCCCATTGTGACCGAGGCCCTGTTGGTCCTTGCCTTAAATACGTCCCTTGCCACAAGGGAAATGAAATTTAGGTATTTGTTTTTTTTATGTTAAAAAATCGAAATAATTTTAGTCGTAGTGGAAAAAGCATTTTAGTACTTTTTAATGTTTATTGCGCTTCTTTAATATTGAATTTTTTTTAAAAAAAATAATAATAACCTTGTGAAGATCCCCTTGGATCTCACTTTGAGAACGAGAATAATTTTGAGTCAAAGAAGAACCAGTAGCCACATTTTTATCAATAACTTTCTTTATTTGGTTATCTTTCCCAAATAGAATCAAAGACTTTTAATAACAAATAAATCAAAATAGCTTTATGAGGTTTAAAAGGACTTTCCTTTATATTAACTTAAATATTTAATGATCCAATTAATTAACAATTAGAATATCGATCACGCAGAGATTACCGCAATAAGAGATCCCAGAATTATATTCAATAATGTTCCTACTGAACATTTAACTTTAATCTCACTCCTAATATAAAACTTTAATGAGACTTTAATTATAAATCAATATTTATACCACACTGAATCTCAACTCTTCCTGTGCCTAATTTATCCACCTAGAAATCTTCAATAATAAATCTCTAACTTCACTATTATAACTTCCTGCTTCAAACTATTTCTCCTACTGCCTCTCACTTTACTATTCCGTTTAACTCAAATACTTTTATCTAATCTGCATAATAAGGAATCCCTGTCCTCTTTTTGGAGCTGATTGGAAATAGGTAGGGAATTAAATTTCCCTAAAAAAGACGTCTCAGAAGGTTAGTGATAAAGTTCCGCGTATAGATTTGTCACAATCCCCTCCAAAAAGAAAACGGGATTTATTCGAAGGTCTCATACGTCCTAAAAATAAATTGCGTAATTCCTATCTTTGTCTTATAGTTCTGACGACTTTAACTGCTAATTGGATATTACTGAAACTCTCTTTCCTTAAGGAAAAGGACAAATGAAATTACGACTTATAATTAATTTTTAAACCTCATAACACTTTACAAGTTTAAATTAATCCCTGCACTCTATCCATTTGGCAACGGGGGCGTGGGAAAAACCACCCAAGTGGTGGCAAAAAAACCAGCCCCATAGAGTTTACTTAATTACTACTTAAGTATTATACATAAAATAACAATTTTTATCTTCTTTCTTTGGCACTGGAACATCGAGGACTTCAGGGTCAGCTACCCTGAAAGATTAATTTCCATTTGAGTGGTAGGTAAAAGCAGACATGAATTTATACACTTGTTACATGAATTTTACATACAATATATATCTGGTTCCTTTGCCTTCCCATTCTAAAAGTTTTTGCGCTAGTTAGTGTTAATGGTTAATCCTATCTAACTTCGCCGCGCCCCAAGTCACCAGATTTGAAACAAAATATACACACATATATATATACATCATACAATAACAATCATTTTGCAATAAACAAATAACACAAACAACCAAATGAATTGCCGCATCTTAGCGAAGTCATACATCGAAGTAAACAAATGCAAATTTTACAGTTGTTTTTTCTCCATAATACAAAAAATTATCACAAAAGCTGTTTTTTCTGCTACAGAAAAAAACACACACAATGCAGTGTCCACTTTTGCCAGTCTTCTTAATTTTAAAGTCCGCCCTTGACTTGCTTCAATTGCAAAAATTCTTCACTTGTTCGTACCGCAAAGATAAAGAAACAATACAACCTGGTTTTTGTCTGTTAAATTCTCCTATGTACCGGATCTCGATCCAACGCTTCCATACTGAGGCTTATTCTGCTGTGAAGGATGCCGTTGATTTCGATGTTCCTCTGCTCCTCAGGAATTCCGTCGCTTTCCTTCACTCGGCTGCGTAGATAGTATGGGCAAGGTCTCCTTGTAGTGGCTTGATTCGACAGGACTGGTCTCTCCACTTGTTTGTTGCGTCCTCTCATTGTTGCTCTGGTCTGGCGGGTCTTGTTATCACGTCCTCTACCTTCCGTCCGGGATTCGACTGTGGTTGACTTATTCAGTCTGCAATCAGGCAACCTTGATGGACCTGCAATGGACTCTACTCCTTGTGAGGAGGTATTAGGTCTCTTAAATTTATAAGTTCTGGATGAGATCGAGGGTGGATTCGACCTCTTGACTCCCTGCCTTTGCTCAGGAGCGAGTCTTTTCCGGTCCTTGTGCTCAGACCCTTGCAGTGATCTCTTCCTGCACATCTTGGACCGTTTTAAAACTTGGTCCTTCGACTCATTATTACTCATTTTGCGTTTGTTTCTGGGGTTCTCCCGTGCGGTGTTACCCTGCCGTGATCTACACCCCTCAATTTCCTTACTAGAGGTTTTCCTGTGCTCTTTAAACTGCCCTTGAGAGAGATTCGACCTATGACTAACTCCTTGCTCGTCATACAGAGTTTCTACCTGACTATCCGAACTAATCGTGTATGTTTGTCGAGGACGGTACACTCGAGCCTGATCAATATTAACTGTCACACTTTTTCCGCTTTTCCAAATGATCAAATTATTACCTTTAACTTCCAAAACTCTATAGAGACCTTCAAACTTAGGCATAAATTTTCCAACCTGTTTTCTACCCGCAGCACTTAAGAAATGTGTTTGAATTAAAACTAAATCGTTCACTTTGATGTGAACATCCCTCCTTCTGCGATTGTAATATTTTCCCCAAGACTTATGCTTTTTTCGCATATTTCGTCTTGCCTCATCGAATAATCTTTCGATGTTCCTACCAACATATTTCGTATCCTCTGTAACATTTATGAGCTTGCTAAACGGAGTTATGATTTTCCTTCACAAGAATAACTCAGCCGGAGTTTTATTTGTTGTTTCATTTAGCGCAGCGCGAAAGCGAACTCATGTAGAAATTGGTCCCAGTTTTCATGGTTTTCTTCAACAAAAGAGGCTATCATTTGAACTAAATTTCTATTTACTCTCTCAGTGAGATTAGCCTGTGGTCTGTACATTACCGTTTTCATATGTTTGATGTCCAACCTGTGACTGAGATGTTCAAATACGTCAGAAATAAATTGGGGGCCGTTATCACTTATCAAAGAAATCGGAGCTCCGTATCGCGCTATATACACTGGCCTCAAAAATTTAAGGTACAACATGTTTTTCGAAGCTCACCATAAAAAAAATGGCAGTAACAATAAAATGCATAGTTTACATGAATAATAATAACGAACTTTAAAAACATTAATGCAAAAACGATTGCTACAACTTTTATTTTATAGAAAAGAACGTATATTTATGAGTGAGAGAAAAGTATGCAAATATCAAGCTTTCGTACTTTTGTGTGTAAGTTGTGTTGATTTTCAACAGTTGTTGGCAGTTTCGGTGACAATAGTCAATAGAGTTAGAAAATGTCTCAGAGACGTCGTTTACCCAATTCGTTAAGGTGGCGGGCAGTTGGATGAATGGAAATGGGACTGTCGCAGGCTGATGCTGCTAGACGTCTCAATGTGTCTCGTAGTGTTGTTCAGAGACTTTGGGATCAATACCAATCCGAAGATTCTGTGTCCAGAAGACCTGTTCCAGGCCGACCACGAGCTACAACACCTGCAGAAGACCGTTTTCTAGCTCTTTCGGCACGAAGGAGAAGAACCACTACTGTGCCGCAGCTCGTTGCAGACCACTTTCAAGCATCAGGAAGAAGAATCTCCGCTACTACGGTGCGAAATCGTCTTCACAATGCAGGTCTGTATGCAAGAAGACCAGTTGTGTGCGTTCCCCTCAACGGACGACAGCGAAGGAACCGCTTATGCTGGGCAAGAGAACATGTTTCTTGGACGCAGCATTGATGGGCTTCTGTGCTGTTCACAGACGAGTCCAGATTTACAATGGAAAGTGATTCAGGGCGTCTACTGATCTGGAGGGAACAGCGCACTAGATACCATCAATCCAATACTGTTGAAAGACACAGTTATAGAGGTGGTGGAATCCTGGTTTGGGCAGGGATCTCGCTCGGTGGCCACACTGACCTGCATGTGTTCCATGGAGGAACCGTAACTGGTCTTAGATATCGGGATGAGATCCTTGATCCATATGTCCGCCCATATGCTGCTGCTATTGGTAACGACTTCATTCTGATGGATGATAATGCACGACCTCACCGAGCTCGGATTGTTGAGGAGTATCTGGAGGATCACGGTTTGGAACGAATGGAATGGCCAGCTCGATCTCCAGACCTGAATCCGATAGAACATCTTTGGGACTATCTTGGCAGAGAGGTTGCTGCTTTAAATCCTCCTCCAAGGTCGTTACATGAGCTGAAACAAGGCTTACTCTGTGTCTGGTCTTCGCTTCCTATTCCGGTGTCCGACAACTTAATAAACAGCATGGGAAATCGATGCCGCCAATGCATTCAAGTTAGGGGTGGACACATTCCTTAATAGAACCCATTTTTGTATTGTTTTTATGCCATTTTACCACATAACACTGTGATGTGCTGTTTTCTCAAGAATGGACTTTTCCGCAGAGATTGCTTTTTTTTGTTATAAATCGTTTTTGCAATTCACTTATACAAATTTCTATGACGCATTCAATAAAAACTATTTAATGCACATATCCTCCAAATTTTTTGTTTCTACATTCATTCATTTGCAAATTAGACACAAAAACCCGGTTGTACCTTAACTTTTTGAGGCCAGTGTAGTTATCAAAAAGGGCATTAGCTATTGCCTGGGCTGAAGCTTTACGAAGAGGAATCAGTTCACACCACTTAGTGAAGTGGTCAGATATAACTAATATGAATTTATATCTCTCGGGTCGGGATGCGGGGTAGGGGCCTAATAAGTCTAGCGTTACAATTTCATTTGGATATTTTGAAACTATAGGCATTAAACGACCAGCTAGTAGCCCGTTTTTATAATTAAATTTTTGACACCGCTCACAGGTTGAAACATATTCAAATATATATTTTCTCATAAATGGAAAATACACGTGTCACGAAGTTTAAGATATGTCTTCCTCTTTCCGAGATGCCCTGCCAGTGGCACACACAGATCATGAAACTCTTTCATTATATCTTTTCTAAGAGAACCAGGAATATAAACTCTTAGTTCTCCCAGAGTAGAAAAATACTTCGCGTAAAAGAGGAGACCATTCATTAACTTGAAGTCCTGGGACCAACCCTCGCATACCGTCGCATTAACAGAACCGTCATCAGGGTTTCTAAATATCGGTAAATATGTCCTAATTCAGGATCTTCCCTTTGTTCCCTAATGAATTGTTCACGTGAATTTATTGCGAGGGCTCTAAGAGCTGCGCACGAAATTTGTGACCCCTCGATACTGTCCACTGGATTTCTCGATAAAAGATCTGCGACCACGTTTTGAACACCAGGCCTGTGCTCCCATTCTATGTTAAATTCGGACAATTTCAATGCCCATCGGATCATCCGACTTGACAAATTCTTACCATTCGTTAACTTTGTTAACGCTACGTGATCTGTGATCACTTTCACAGGCAGGGGTCCAAAATAAGTTTTAAACTTATTTAGAGCCCATATTACTGCCAAACATTCTCTTTCGGTAACCGTATAATTACGTTCTGCTTTATTAAGGGTTCGAGACGCGAAAGCAATAGGTTTTTGATTTTGTTAAAGCACAGCACCAATTCCGACCTCACTAGCATCAGTGAATAAATTGAACTGTTCAGAAAAATTCGGTAATTGTAAAACTGGTGCGTACGTTTGATCTTATCAAAAGAATCTTGTGCTTCTTTAGACCAGTTAAACTTAGCCCCCTTTTTCTTTAATTGGTACAATGGTTCGCATATATCTGCGTATCGCGGGATAAATTTTTGGTACCAACCCGTCATCCCTAAAAATGTTGACACTTCCCTATTATTTTTGGGAGGTCTCATTTCTGTAATTGCCCTAATTTTATTACTGTCAGTTTCGATTCCGTCTTTGCTAATAATCAGGCCTAAATATTTTAGTTTGTCACGGGCGAAGTGACATTTCTCCTTATTTAAAGTTAGCCCTGTGTCTCGTAATAAAGTAAAAACCTGATTTAAATGATCGAGATGGTCTTTAAAGGATGGCGATGTTATGATAACATCGTCCATATAGACCAACACGAAACGCCCAATAACAGGTTTTAAAATTATGTCTATTGCTTTCTGAAAATTCGGCGCCGCCCCCGAAAGACCAAACGGCATCCGGAGGAATGCAAAAGTGCCATTTCGAGTAATAAAACCCGTTTTTTCAATATCTTTTGGGCTAATTGCCAACTGAAAGTACCCGCTTCTTAAATCTAGAGTGGACATAACGCCGGTGTGAGGAATATTGATGAGTAAGTCATCAATCACCGGTAATGGATATCGAGGATATTTGGTAATTCCATTTAATTTGCGATAATCGATCGCGAAACGATACGCCTCGGGAGAATCAGGAGGAAGGTCATTTTTCTTTCGTGTTAGGACGACTGGAGATGCGTAAGGCGAATTAATAGGACAAATTGTACCATCACGTAACATCTTATCAATGTGATAATCAATAATGCCCTGCTTGACCCGGTCGTACCTGTATGGTCTCGACACTACCGGTCCCTTGTCTCCAGTATCTATCTCATGATATAGAACATGCGTTAACCCCGGCTGATCGGAAAATAACCCCTTAAAATTATTAAATAAAGCTTTTAATTGTTTCTGTTGCCCGTCGCCAAGTTTTGTGTCTGTGAGATCAATATCGACCGGCTTTTCTATTTTCGGCAATTGTTTGATCTGATTGTCCGGAATGATCAAGGATTTCTGATCAAAATCTAATGTCAATCGTGACGCCTTAATAAAATCGATTCCCAAGATGCATTAATATTGCATGTTGTCTAGAATATGGAATTCCCAGGGTTTCTGAAATTCCCTGATCCGAATCTGCAATTCGACCCGACCTAAGTGACTACACAGGGCTTCTTGTACTGTCACGACTCTGTCCTTCGTCTTTTGACGAGGTCGGTATGAAAAATATTTGCGGTAGACCTCCTCCGAAATAAAAGATTTATCCGCTCCCGTGTCCCACTGTGCTGTAATAAAGGTTTCGTTTAATAGTATAGGGACATACGGTAATTCGACTGGGGTCATTCTTATAGAGGATACTCTGATAGGCCGTTGATCCGAAACTGGAGGATTTTCCGTACCCCGCGATCGATTACCCCCATATTCACATCGATCGCTTAAAAGTTTAAATGTCTATTTCGTTTATTTTGACCCCGAAATGTACTGTTTCTCGACCCACTTTGTCGACCGCTCTGATTGTGGAATCGCTGATCCGATTGTCCACTTTGGCGTCGACCCTCGAATCTCCGATTATTTGGAAAACCTTTGTTTTCGAATCGATTAAACTCTCTTTGTGGTCGGCTATTATTGGCGTATCTCTCATTATTTCTGTTTTCCCTCCAATTTTCTTGTCTATGCCGGTTATTAAAACGATTGTTTTCATTAAGGTTTGAACTTCTAAATCCCTCACTCGAACCTCTGATTCGTCTATTCATAAAACGTTCTTCGTATTTATCAACGATTTGCAGGAGATTGGCAGTATTTTGTGGATGTCTAACTTCGACATAATTCAAAATTTGAGGTTCTAATCGACTAACGACGTGATCAATTAATTTTTCCTCCGACATTTCTAGTTTAAGGACCTTATGAATTTTCAATAATTCATAAATAAAGTCCGAAGGCTGCTGATCACACCTTTGTGATGAGGAATAAAATCGCGTTTCTAGTTCTGACCTGTTTCTGACCACGGGGAATTGTTCCGACAATGCCTTTTTTAAGTGCACGTAGTCTGTTGCCTTATCTTCAATGACCTTATAACCAAGAACTTCGAACCAGTCTAGTGCCCGTCCTTTGAGATGACCTTTCAAGTAAGCATACGCTAGTTGTGCAGGTATCTCATAATACGCGAGATTGTTATCAATATTCTCCAAAAAATCATTTATGTTCTCAACTCCCGAAAAATAAAATATTGTTCCGGAATGATTCTAAAACCGGATCCGACTCTATTCTCGGGATTTATTCGTTGGGCTCTATTGTGAAGATCCCCTTGGATCTCACTTTGAGAACGAGAATAATTTTGAGTCAAAGAACCAGTAGCCATTTTTATCAATAACTTTCTTTATTTGGTTATCTTTCCCAAATAGAATCAAAGACTTTTAATAACAAATAAATCAAAATAGCTTTATGAGGTTTAAAAGGACTTTCCTTTATATTAACTTAAATATTTAATGATCCAATTAATTAACAATTAGAATATCGATCACGCAGAGATTACCGCAATAAGAGATCCCAGAATTATATTCAATAATGTTCCTACTGAACATTTAACTTTAATCTCACTCCTAATATAAAACTTTAATGAGACTAATTATAAATCAATATTTACCACACTGAATCTCAGCTCTTCCTGTGCCTAATTTATCCACCTAGAAATCTTCAATAATCTCCAACTTAACTATTATAACTTCCTGCTTCAAACTCTTTCTTCTACTGCCTCTCACTTTACTATTCCGTTTAACATAACCCTCTAAGCGGATAGCACGGAAAATTCCGTCAGTGCAAAGATGCTTCGAAAATGCACTGCACGGGTTTTTCTGCCTTCAAGTAACGTTTTCAAAAGCGGATTAGCCGCACTTTTCTGAAATCCTTCCCCCCCTTTTAAAGGTTTAACATCTTGAAAGATAATTAGGGACGGTGGAAGCAACACAGCAGGACACTGATAGGAAGTTTTATGGCTCGCAGGAAACCCCGTGTTTTGACCCTGGGGCAAATCGTAAAAAATCGGGGGGATTTCTTTAGACCCCAGGAAGTGTTTGTTTGTTACCTCGTATTTTAAAAGTTTTGAAAAGTCCCAACGCATAAGTAAAATATGTTACAATTTCCCTTTTTGGTTTCATATTAATTTGAAACTGTAACAAGTTGGGCGTGTCAGTGCAATCTGCTATTTTATATAGTTAGACAAATTATCTTTTTAAGTATATTCTTTCGCTTCATTTTTCTTATTTTAATCAAAGCTTTCAGTTTTTGAAACATGATTATTTTATTATAAGATACCAAGAAAATTAATAAAACACCAAACTCTTTAAAATTTGAAACCTTTTCAATTTTCCAACCACTAAAAATGAATAAATTTAAACTTCATCAAATCATTTGAAACATTTTCTTACACTTTGATAAAAATAATAACGAAAAAAAAATTAATTAAGATTTATTAGTTTTTTTTTTTAGATTTCAAAGCCCAAGTGTTCAGGGAAGTTTAAGTACAGTGTGCCTAGTTATATATTGTTAAAATATACCGAATTATATTTGAATTTTAAGTGCTTGAACTTCAGTTTACATCAAAGACAACATGAATGAAGATTTTCACACATTTTTTTATAACTTGAATGTTTGAATAAATGGTAATCAAAAATATACGGAAACATTTACAGTAGACATTTATGCATATAAATAAACATAAAAATCAATTTTAAATTCGAGCTATTCAAAAACATTCGAATTATTGTTCAAAAATATCTATTTATACAAAATACCTCAACATTTATCTTTTTTTAAAGGCTAACTGAATAAGTAATTAAAATCTGGATATTTTTTGAAATCTCGACCGTATAAAGCTAGAAATTTTATGTTAGAAATTCCATTTGAAATTTCGAAAAAAAATGCACGGCGCAGTTAAAAATTATTTGCCATAAGTTTTAGCAATTGTTTGAGTATAATAAAAACTTCAAATTTTATTATATAGCTTCTTTGGTATCTTTTAATATATTTCGAAGATTTCATACAATTCAGTTGAAAACTGCATGCTAAGAGCAAAAAATATACTAAAAAAATTGATGAATATACAATTACAATAAATTCTTACATAGAGAGAGAAGCAAAACTTAGAAGCTAAAGCGTAGGAATGAAAATTTTTGAGTATATCTGAAGTAGTTTTCGAAATATTTATTTTAAAGTTCAGAAAATTTGTGTGCGTTATGTGTGTTATACTTAATATTAATTAAATGGTTAAAATAATATATGTTAATAATAGTCATGTAATCGTTTGATGACACATTCATATACTAATAAAAGTTATCATGGTCATTGATGCGAATGTCAAGAATTTTATGTAATTTTAAATTCAGACATTAAGATATTGATGTAGAAAATATAAAACGACCATCTAAAATACATGAAAAATGCAGTCTGCTATAAAATGATCTTGACAAACAAAATCCGGCATTTTCACTTACTATGGCAGAGCCGGCTTAGTCAGGGGCGATCTGGAAAAACAGAGAGAACCGCGGTTTTGATGGATGCCGCTCTAGCTTTTAAAGTTCCCAGGAAAAATTATATATATATAAATTACAAATGCTAAAATAAATCTTGTAATTTTCCATACATTTTTATAACAACGAATTGTGGAATTGGCTTCCAATACATTGTTGTGTTTGACAATATCTAAGGTAACCAACCCTACTTTAGATAGATTTGTACTACTTTTTCGTAACCGTATTCCTTTTAAAATTAATTCGTGCAGCCGAAATACACCTTTTGCACCCTTAAAAATTTACGTGAACTATAACGGTTAATTTTAATTTATGCAACTTGTGAAATGTTCATAATTAACCATTTCCGTCTAAACAGTTTACATGAAAAAAAAGTTTGGACTCCCTCATTCATTAGAGATTTATATAAGATTCTAACATTAAATTTTATTTTTCACCGAATAGGATAGAATGGTAGTGTATAGTGCTTCCACACCACAGGTCTGGGGTTCTCTTAACGGGCTGCGCAAGGTCGACTCTGCCTTTCATCCCCGCTACATTGGGTCGATAAATGAGTACCAAGCTTGCTTCGGGTCTTAAACACTGAAGGTCTCTCTTCAGACAGATCACCAAATCAGGACATCTGTTCATGCACCTCAGCGTCCAATGGTCACGTGTATTATGATGGGCACAGTAGTTCCTGGCCCTCATGGATTGTTGTGCCACTGAGTTTGAGTCTTAAGTTTGAGGATTACCTCACTTTGGGGATACCCCTTAGATAAACATGTATTTCCACTCATTTGCAATTAAACATTTTTCTTTCAATTACGTTTATTTCAGAAGGATGTTTGATTTTTCAAATGTATTTGCTTAATAACATGTATATTTGTGTATTATATTAAAAATTTGATCAATCCAAAATTACATGTTTTTAGCTCCTCTAAAAGCTTTTAGGATTTTCCAACTGATCTTACAATCCATATACGTTTTATAGTAGTATATTTAAAAATGATAAAGACATTTTTACGACTGTGTGAGCTGTTATGCCTCGTTTATAAATATAAAAAATTGCATTCAGCTACAGTTTTTAAAATATACAGAAATAAGTGGAGAAATAGGATACTTACATATTATGAATATTTTTGACTGCAGTAAGATATATTTATATATTTCAGTTTCTTTACAATTTGAATAGAAGTTGTAAGCCATTTTGCGAATAGTTTGATATTGAGTATAAACCCATAGGCTGTTTAATATTGTAAAGTGTTTTACTTTGATACCAGCACACATTAAAATAAGGCTCATTTGCAGTTATATGATCAGCTTCAATGATATTTAAATTTTCAAAAATAGTCTACACGCGTACGAAAACATTCTTTCACAACCGCACACCACATCTCTCATACTATATCTTCCCTACAGCAGGAAATATTTGTGTATACTGAAAAATTTAATACAGGATACATTTCCAAGTGTTAAATTTGTTTTTAAAATTTGGTATGAATACAATGTGGAACTGTCGGTTAACTTCACTGAACAAAATTGTTTTAAGTGTACTGTTTTGAAAGACAAAATTAATTAGGGAGAACTTTTCTCACAATAGAATTTGTAATGACTGAATTGTGTGAAAATGTAGTTATCGATGTGTGACATTTTTCCTTGTAATAAAAGAAACAGAAAGATAAGAAATTTAACTTGAGTAGAAAATGGTTAGAAGTACTGTCATGCGCATTTGAAGAAGTATATCCCCCATTAAAATTAAAAATTATTGACTGAATGTGTGTTATGTCCATCACAAATCCCGATGTTGAAAAGATATTTTTATTTAATACAAGGAGTTCGAAAAGGAGAGCACTAGGAATGAAAATTTAGATTGTTTCCGAAAAATATTCAGTTAACATAAAAATATCATTTATATGATTTAAATTTAAATAAATTAAAAGTATTGAAATCATTTTTTATGCTATTCTAAATTAAAAATATAATTGAATAGAGAAAGATCTGTTTTATTTCATAAATATAATCATCGTATGCAGCATTTCTTGTCTTATTGTTTAAAAAAAGATAGGGCCTTTACTCTTTTTACCTCATAACTTTTTTTAAAAACAGGAAAGTGAGCGCGTTTTCTTACTCTCATATTCAAAAATGAATACAGGATGCTTTTTTCTGGTTCAAATCGCAATACCAAAAATATATATATATATATTTTTTAATTTTTAAAAAATGTCAAAAAAATAAATTTTGTTTGAAGAAAATATAATTATTTTTCAACTTCTAACATACTATTTATTTCATTTTTCCTTTTTTTTTACCCTTCATTTTGTTTTAATTTTACTGTGACTGAACATATAGGAGAAAGAAACACCGAGTTCCACTACAGCTTTCATACAAGATTGCCCAAGGCAACTTAACAGCTAGCTGTAAACGATTGATCTCTTGGTTCTTACTTGACAAAGGAACCGAACTAGGTCATAAAATTGTCCCCGTTCGACCTCCCAAGTTTTAAAAGGGGGAAAGGAAAGAAGTCTGTTGCATTTTTAAAGCGAACTTCAAAATAAGAGTAAACGCTTTCGGAATAACTTTTCAAGAGGAAGGTAACCATTCAGAGGGTTAAATATTTTATCTAATCTGCATGACAAGGAATCCCTGTCCTCTTTTTGGAGCTGATTGGAAATAGGTAGGGAATTAAATTTCCCTAAAAAGACGTCTCAGAAGGTTAGTGATAAAGTTCCGTATAGATTTGTCACAACCTATACTGTCGGAATTACAGTGCAAGATGAAGCAGAAGATGGAAAGTAACTTGAATTGAATGGCGGTGCTGGGAAAAAGACCTCGGTTGCGAAATATTCATTGTACTACGCAGCACTCACCAATGAATAATATCACTTGATTATTTATACCAGCGGTACTCAACCTGCGGCCCACCGAGCCTTTTTAAGTGGCCCGTTCATGCTCATTGCTCAGGGAAATTTACTTATTTAAGAACATTGTATTGAAAATTTGGTGGGAAATTCTTCCGCAAGAAATCAAATGTATCAATTTTGCTGTCGGTGTCGTACGGGTATGAATTTTTTTTTTTTTTTTTTTTTCTATTTGGAACGGTAACGGTTAGTGATAACAGACAACAGTGGAGTAGCAACAATTTTACGGGTGGAACTAATTTTTAACCATCTTTCATATCTTGCCAGCGAAAAATATTTGAAGAAAATATATCGTTTCAAGACGATTGGGAGGTTGACTATTTTGTAGTGAAAAACAAACCTGGATCAGTGATTGTTTGATATGTCATGAAAGTGCTGTATTTAAAAAATGCCAATAAACAGGAATCATTCAATGATACTTTTCCTTCCACACCCTTCCTCTTTCGAAAGGTGATAAATAGGCTTTTTTAAATAATCTTTGCAACAGCACCAATATGTTTTGTCAGTGGTAATATCACAGCAGAGTAACAAAGACATCTTATGAGGTTTGTTATATTATTGGTAATCATATGAAACCGTTTACTGATGCAGAAATTGTGACGGGGTATTTCTTAAATGCTTCTAATTTAGTGTTAGTGAAAAAAATAAAATATATAAAAAATAATAATTAAAAAAATGCAAAACCGCGAGGAGTAATAGTATTTTGATCAATTTTCTGCATTTTAAATTTCCAATGTTATCTTGGTCTTGAAACATTTCTCCCTTCCCCCATTTATCATCATTTTTCGACCAGCGGGAAATAGCTGACAATATGTATGTGACCCAGCAGAAAAAAAAGATTGAGCACACCTGATTTATACTGTTGAAAAATAATTATTTTGAGTTTAAAATCATCTAACTAAAAAAATAAATCTTTTTTTTTTCGAAAACTCAACTCATGAGTTATTATATAGTCACACTTGCAAGTGTGACTATATAATAATTTTTTCAGTTATTTTTTTCCTAATCTCCATCTTTTCCGCATAAGTAGATTTCAGCAAATAATTTTTTTCCCCTCCATATAACCGCAATCCACCCTACTATATACCCTGATGTTTTTCTATGCGAAGTACAGGCAATTTTAACAGCACACTTTTTCCTAGAACGAGGCATGTAATGCATCTTTGATCCCTTTTGAGGCAACTTTGGCTCGCATTAGAACTTTCCAATTTTCTACGTTTGATCATTTTTTATACAGCAGTGTTAGATCATGAAATTTCTTTAGCTATGCATTTCATTTCTATTTAAAAGCAAAGCTTTTTTTCCCCTTCAATTCGGGTAAGTTCTTCCATTCGGTATATATTTTAACTAATATTTATTCGAGAAAATTTCAGAGCTAATAAGTGAAATCAGGTTAAACATTCAGCTAAAAAATGTAATTAACACACACACACAATCCCCTTTTTACCCCATAAATAAAATTATTAAATCCTGATGCTAAGAATTATGAATATTAAAAAATATTATTTCACAGTTGCTTTTTTTTTCATTAATATTATTTTTACACCCTGGCTTCCAAAAGAAAAGGTGCGACACATGCTTTTAAAAAGTCAACATTGAGAAAAAGACAGTAACAATAAAGCTCATATGAAAAATAGAAATAAACTTTAAGAAAACTTATGTAAGAAAAATGAATATACGCCTGTTATTTTAAAGGAAAAATGATACTGTGAATGGGAGTAAATCGAAACTTCGCGTGTGTTTTGTGCATGTTATGGATAACCCAATAGTTGGAAATTTCATTCGTAATATCTAGTTAGGTCTAGCAATGTGTTTTCCTAATTTATGAATAGAACCATTTCCATCCATCGGATCATGAACTGATACTTCTAGACGCCTCAAAATGTGGTTAGCAACCGTGAGATCAATTGAAATTTAAAGATTCTTTGTCCAACACGCGGGCCGCATGTAACCCGCCAGTACGTAAGTTGCGCCCCACCGACTCTTTTAAAAAAGGTTTAAATATCAGATTTTTAAAGTTTTTTCATTTTGAAATTTATTTGAGGGGGAAATTTATGTATATAAAGGGTGTTTTTTAGAGGTATAGAACTTTAAATCGCAATAAAACAACGATGTATTATTCGATTGACATGAACTTTTTTTTATTCGAAAGATAATCTTGTGGCATTACATTTTAAATATGATTTCTGGCATAGGACTGCCACGGCTGGCTCGGATGTAGTCCAATCTGGACGTCCAATTTTCGATGACTTTTTCCAACATTTGTGGCCGTATATCGGCAATAACACGGCGAATGTTGTCTTCCAAAGGGTCGAGCGTTTGTGGCTTATCCGCATAGACCAATGACTTTACACAGCTCCACAGAAAATAGTCTAGCGGTGTTAAATCACAAGATCTTGGAGGCCAATTCACAGGTCCAAAACGTGAAATTAGGCGGTCACCAAACGTGTCTTTCAATAAATCGATTGTGGCACGAGCTGTGTGACATGTTGCGCCGTCTTGTTGGAACCACAGCTCCTGGACATCATGATTGTTCAATTCAGGAATGAAATAGTTAGTAATCATGGCTCTATACCGATCACCATTGACTGTAACGTTGTGGCCTTCATCGTTTTTGAAGAAGGATTCCGCCAGCCCATAAAGCGCACCAAACAGTCAGTTTTTCTGGATGTAACGGTGTTTCGACATACACTTGTGGATTAGCTTCACTCCAAATGCGGCAGTTTTGTTTGTTGACGTAGCCATTCAACCAGAAGTGCGCTTCATCGCTAAACAAAATTCGCTTATGAAAATCGCGCGCGCGCGCGACCATTGTTTTCGAAATAAAATTGCACAATTTGAAAGCGTTGTTCAAGCGTGAGTCTATTCATGATGAATTGCCAAACCAAACTGAGAATAAATCACTTGACAGCTGTTAAATCGGTCACCATCTTGGAAAGTAATGCCAACTTAAACTTCTATACCTGGAAAAAAAACACTCTTTATATATATATATACCAGGGATGGCGAACCAACGGCACGCGTGCCATTGATGGCACGTGACACAATATTTTGGGTACTCCACTGATCAAAAGGGTTTGCATTTTAATTCATAATAACACAATACAATATGAAGTATTATGAACAAACGCGATTGAGAGAGAGAGAGAGATCGGTTGCAGTTTTCAGAGAGATTTTCTCAGTTCAAAGAATTATCGAAAACGCTCAAGTTTTCTATGTACCCTGATGTGACTTCATTGAAAAAAACTGAACTTGTCCCAGTTGGATTGGTTGGAAATTGAAAAACTTGAAATGCAACTAAATGAGTCTAGTTTAATCTAGCAACTAAATCTGTCTAGTTTAATATGGATTCAGAAATTTATTCAAACAAGGAAAAAGTTGGAATTGATTGAAACAGAAAGTTTAACAAGCAATATAAGTAAAAATGTTAGTAATGAAGTTTTGGAAACTTGGAATTCGATTTCAGACTCATCAACTGTTTGAAAAAGCTGGACCATGCTATTTTAACCATATTTTCGTGTATAAATGCCTGCGAGTCATTATTTTCAGAGATAAATAATATTAAGACTCGCTTAGAGCCCGTTTGGCAGATGACTCAATTCAGCAGGCATTCTGCTAAAAGTAACATCTTACAATCCTAATATAAGTTATTTGTCATCTAATTTGCAACACAGAAATCACGCTAATGTTACTTTATATAATTTGAATGACACGTATAACTAAAACATTTACTACTATAAAGTACGCAATGTATTTTTCCGTAGCAAATAAAGGGTTTTGAGTTTTGTTAATATTTAGTTTTATTATTTTCCCAATAATCACAAGTCAAAATTATTTGACGGCACGTCTATGCCTCATTGAAGAGTTTCTTTAGAAAAAAATGGCACGATGATCCATAAAGTTTCGCGACCCCTGATATATAAACACAATGCATTTGCCTGTTACCTGTTCTTGTTTTAAAATAAATCCTTTTTGGTAATAGAAATGTCCTTTAGATTAAAATAGATTTGTATGTTATCAAACAATTACATTTGATTTTACTATAGTAAATTACTTTTAATAATATTCGCGAATTGCATTATGCATATCCTTTACTATGGTTGGTACATGATTCTCTGTGTGTGCGACTTTCGTTTCTCCTCCTCCTTTTCTGTTTGGAGTGCCCAAAAAGCAAGAGGCAGTCAGAGATGTTTCTTAAAGTTTAAAAAAAATATTCAGGACGGTAAATATAAACGACAATGTATACTTAATCGTTTGCGAATGACAGCACTATCAAATTTCAACAATGAGTAACGAAAGATCAATTCAAAAGGAACACCGTAATTTTCAAGAAAATGGCAACACTAATATTTTAAACATTATTTGATCATTTTATTATTATATTATATAAACATTATTATACTATCTACGTATGTCTGTATACATGAAAAACAATGAAAACATTAATAATAATTCATTCTGTTTTAAATTTTCACTCAATAAATGTTATTTTTGTTTCCTAATCTGATATAAAGGTACATATTTTTATGTGCGGCCCCCGAGATTATAATGTTTTTCCGAAGTGGCCCGCAAGGTCATTTGGGTTGGACACCCCTGGTCTAGATCAGTGGTGTAACGTACAACCCCGCAATGCGCTGGGGGCAAAGCCTGACTGCCGCCAAGTACTTACCCTATGTAAAATCCAACTTAGGGGCCAAATTGTTATCCGTTGCGCCACTGCTGCAGATTGATTACAAGTTACACCTGTCGGAGTCTGTTTCTAGCTCTTTTGGACCGAAGAGAAGCACTAATGAGCCTCAGGTCGTTTCAGATCATTTGCGTGCTTCCCCCGAAACAATGGCAGAAATATGCCTATTTACGTCAAGTTGAAGCCCAGTGGCTGAGTGGTAGTGCATCGCGCTTCCGCGCCATAGGGCTGAGGTACAAACCCCACGCTGGGCAAGATCCACTCAATCTTTCATCCATTCGATAAATGAGTACCGAGCTTGCTTGAAAACTTAACACTGGGGGTTTCGCGTCAGACTGATCACCTGACCGGAACATCTGCTCAAGCACTTCAGGGCCCAAGGTCATGTATACTGAGATACACAGTAGGGCCTTGTCCCTCATGGGCTTTTGCGCCACTGAGTTCAGTTTCCCGAGAAAAATGGTAAAATCCTATTTCTCCGGGTTCGAGTCCTGGTGCCACAGAAAACCCGCCGGGTAGAGGGGGCTAATGGGCGTTAAATATGTCGAGCTCAAAGTCCTGTTTTTGGCGTGGTGTGGGAGTGCCAGTTCAGGTTTCATCCACATCACTTGACCGAGGCTTAAAATTATGAGGTTCATAGCCAATAGCCGTCGTGTTGCTGTACAGTGCGATGTTAATATAACTCTCATTCAGCACATCTACTAATCAGAAGGGAACAACACACCAGATACAACCAATCCAACGTTGTTGAAAGACAGTTACAAAGCTGGTGTAATCTTGACTTGGGCAGGAAGCTCTCTTGATGGTTACACTGACCTGCATATATTCCATGAAAGGGTTCCGATTGGCGTGAGTTATCTTAACGAGATCCTCAATTGGTGCTCATGGTAGTAAATTCCTTCTGATCGATTTTGGTGCATAACCTCTCAGAACTATGTTGAGGATTTCGATTTGGAGCAAATGGAATGACCAGCTCAATCACCAGACCTGAATCCAATAGGGCAGCGGATCTTAAACTTTCGATCGCCGCGGCCGGGGACTTTTTGAGGCCCTGGGTCCCTACACAAATGTAGGCCCGACCTATGAGCATAAAAGTAGACAATAGGGTAGCATACGTTATCAAATACTCGTACAAACAATAACCCGTAACATAATAAATATGCTTGACTTACAATCGCACAGACTGGCTCGATCGACTACCGCCTTTCTAGAGTTAAACTAAAGTACAATACTGGAGGTCCGGAATTTTCTCAAATTAACCCAGACAATCTGTCAACACGTGTTTTAATCTTCGTTCAACATTTAACTGCCTTTTATTGAGATTTTGAGACCAAGTTTGAGAATGCTTTGACTGTGGTAATACAACAGTAGGCAATGAATTTATATGGTCATATTGAAAAAAAATGTCACATGACAAGAGGAACTGATTGTGATACGCACCAATGAAGATTTTAAAGTTTAGAAACGGATGCCCACAATTTTGGCTTTAAAAAAGCAAACCTGCTATTTGTCCCGAATTATGGAATATCGTGAAGAAGTTTTTAATTATTTTTCCTAGTAAGAAGTTTCAGCGCAGTTGCCAATCTCCAAAACAAAAAGAGAAACTGGACACAACTAACAGAGGAGATTTAAGGTTAAATCTGACAAGTTTGATACTAAATGTTGAAAATTTGTTATTGTAGCGCCAGATTCAACCCTCCCATTAAAATCAATTGTATGTTGCTTGGTTGTTTTATTTAACAGTTATTTTATATATTAATTAACTTTTAATTTAATTAATTAACATATGCTTTTAAAACTTTTAACTCTATACTTCATTAGTTATAAATTTAATTCTTTTAAAGTAGTAGTAGTAGTAGTACTAGCTATCAAAAAGACATTTAATTAGATAAAATTGCAAAAATTCAATATTAATTAAGCAGGGGTCTACCCCATACCGAAAAAACATGGCAAGGGGCCTATGAGGCAAAAAAGTTTGGGAACCTTTGTTTTACACTGACAGTTTGAAGGAATATTTAATGCAGTCCAATAATTAATTATGTGTATAATATTAATTATATATATAACGTGTATAATTAATTATGTGTATAATTACGTGTATACTTAATTATATATATTATGTGTACAATTAATTATAAAAATAAATAAATGTATAATATCTTTAAAATATTGTAAAACATTCTGTATGCGACTAATAAAGTTCATCAAAATGCATATTTCAAAAAATTTAAAAATTAAGTTAATAAATGGAATATGGAAGAATTTTAAGAACACGTTTAAAAGATTTTAAACCAAAAATTACAAATATTTTATAAAATACAAATATTTAACTCAATGCAAAAACATCCTTTAGATAAATAAATTGCAAAATTTCAGGCGATTATTAAATAGATAATTAATTTGAATATATAGTGATATCAAAATATCATAGAATTAGCAGCCCTAATAAGCAAACAATAATGACTTTAAGCCTGAATTTTTAAAATTAAGTTTCAATCTTATTAAAATGTTTTATTTGTAATTAATACATAAAGGCTTTAATTCTCAATCGTTTAATTGCAACGAATACAAATATAAAATACTTGGAATTCCTATTTCAATATCTTACCCAAAAAGTTTCAGAATATAACCAGTCATCCAAGACATAAACGAGAAGCTCTTAATCAGTGTCCTCACTAAAAATTAAAAAGTCCGTCAGTTTGCAATAGTTTTTTCATATTTACTCTGTTTCATTTTGCTATTATATTTCTCAAAATTCCTTAAAAATGTTATTTTTGTGATTGTGAAAAGGTTTAAAAGCGTTAGTATGTATATTTAAGAAAAAAATTCTAGTAATAAAATAGGTTCCAATCTATAGCAATATTTAAAATCTTTAAAAAAGGCAACAATAAGAATGTCAAAAAATGACAGAAATCTCTTATAAGAAAGCAACAGAAAATGGATTTAATCAAAGTTTTATTGTTACAGAACAATTATTATTATGAAAGAATACGTGTACTATATATTTTTTTTGAAGTTATACTTCTTATTGCGCGTTTGGGAAAAAGGATGAGGGTAAATTTTTACGATGCGCGCGCACATCATTTTCTAATATTTTAACATGCCACTTTTTTAGTGCTAGGGGACTGATGTTTGGGGGATCGTAATAACTATTGCTATTATAAACCATATCTGTTGTTATGCATCCCTCCCGGTGCATTCCCCCCTCTACAGCTTTTTGGCCAATATCTCAGCACCCTAGCCTGACAGTCCATTCGTACTTGGCTCATTCGATCCCTCTCTATCTGCTCTTCCAGTTATTATAATTTCACAGGGCTATTTCTTCTATAGTTTTTAATTGTTTTAAACTTTTAAAATTTCTTAAATTTGTTTAAATTCAGAATATCTTAGCTCCTATTCAAGTCTCGGACTTGAGATTTGAACCAACTGTTCCACTCGTCAAGACCCATCCAGTCATCTGCTTCATTCCCATTGTGTAGGCATGGGGAGGGCTTAAGCGCTAAAATATCATGCTCCCATGTTAATCCTAGGGGGACTGGGAAACATTTCACCCCCCCCCCAAGGAATGGAGCTTGGGACTTGATTTTTGGGGTCCGCCATACTTTCGTATTAGCGCGAGATTTACGTGGAGTTGGTCCCCTCCGGTGCTCCCCCCTACAGGGCTTCCCCAATAATAACTCGAATTCTATGCCACCTTGATCGACCGCACCGACTGGATTCGATTGTTCTCCCTATGAGCATCCAAGGTATATTTTTTCAGGACCATAGCCCCATTTCTTCACCTATATTTAACATTTTGAAATTATTTTTAAGTTTTAAATTTTTTAAAATCCCGCTTAGCTTCGAGGAATTTTGAGCTTCGTTAATGAAACTCGGACCATAGGTACTCCTCGTTGAGCTCTTTCATCTGTTATAATTCGTGTGTAGATAGTAGGGTGTAACGTTTGAAAGAATAACGGTAGCGTATTCTTGGTTAATTTAAATATGGAATTTATTTACGTCACAACTATTGAATATTATTTACAGAATGATACAGTACAGTTATTAAAGTTAATTATAGATTGTTAGAGTCCACTATTTTGTGAGAGGAGGATTCGTTGGTCACCGCTCTCGTGCAAGTTCAAAGCATCTCCCCCTCATCTTCCGGTCGACGAGCTAGATTCCTCGGGGGGTCAAAAAGGGGTTGCGTTGCAGGTGCAAGATGCACGTGTGGGTGTCGGGTCCACAAAGAAGCCGACTAGATGTTGATGTTCGGAGAAGCGACATTACAGCTCTCGCCCTCTCTTATAGAACTTTTCCGTTGAGAAAAGTTTAATGAAATGACCATGAGACAACTGACAGATTACCGACACATCCCTTCATCACGCACCACTATATTTCTGAGCTGCAATTTTAATTACTAAAGAAAACGCTGAACTAAATTTGGAATTACTTATTTCTAGGGAGTGAGTGTTCTAGCTAGGGAACTTACACAAATCCATATTACGAAATAGCAATGTAAGCAATGTAAGAAAACATACGATAACATGAAATAAAAATACAAACACTCCTATCACAATGCCTAGTATCAATTATACTAACAACATGTTACATCAAATGCTAGTGTAAGACCTTAAACATAAAATATTCTTCGCCACGATACTTAATAAAAATTATACTAACGACATGTTGATATGATATGCGAAGTGCGCAACACACACCTTACACACACAATATTTTTCACAATATGCCTCTTGCGTAAACTAAATACTCATGTATATTTTAAAACCCTATACACAAAATTAAGCATATTAATACATTTGCTTTTCATGGCTTTATCTTTTGACACGCATCTCCATTCGATATGATATACAGTACTAGTAAATAAATAAAATTAATACAATTATTAATCTTTAACTAAAAAAACATTATAAGCAACAATTATTATTCATGAGCAAGAGAACATTGTTAACAAGTCCTAATTACCTATCACCGATCTGCTGAGACTATCTGCATTTTTGTGACTTTTACCCGACCGATGTACAATTCTAAAATTATATGGTTGCAAAGCCAAAGCCCATCGCATCAATCTAGGGTTAGAACTAACGTTTCTACACTGCTGGACAATTGCTAAGGACGGATAACGCTATCATCCATAACAACCACAAAATGAAAGGAAGCAAAATGTGGAAAATTAGAATAAGTGCAGGATATTAGTAAGAAGAAGTATGAGTATATGCAAATTTTTTTCCACGTCTGTTCACGTGACAGCGTTCATAAGAGCTTTAAAGGTTTTGACGCGTGTGGACAGTTGTTGTTTCAAGTCAAAGTTTTACAGGAAAGATTTAATAGACGAACTTAAAATTTTGGCATGTCTTCCCGACATCACATAGATGATTTTATGCGTGGCCGAATTATTGGAAAGATCAAAGAACGGCGAAAAATAACAGATGTTGCCAGGGAGTTCGACATCGCTCACAGCATTGTTTCACGGCTGTGGAAGTCATTTAAAACTACTGGAATGTGTAGGGAAACGGGGGAGGTCGTGTTAGAAGTACGACGCCTGCAGAAGACAGATATATCGTCCTATCAGCAAAAAGGAACAGGCGCACCACAGCTCAGCAGGTGGCAAATCAGTTTCTTGCTGCCTCAGGAAAGCAGATCTCCCGAAAAACTGTTGCCAGACGTTTGAGGGGAGGAGGAATATACGCACGCAGACCTGTTGTGTGTGTCCCATTGACCAGACAGCACCGTACTGCCCGTTTGCAATGGTGTCGTGAGCATCACAATTGGACTGAACAGGACTGGGCATGCGTACTATTCTCAGATGAGAGTAGGTTCAGTCTGTCATCGGATTGTAGACGCCAACTGATCTGGCACGAGAGTGTACTGCTTATCGTCCAGAAAATATCCAGGAAAAGGACCGATATACGACATGCACTATCATGGTGTGGGCCGGCATCATGATCAATGGCCGCACGTGCCTACATGTGGTTGAGAATGGGACTATGACGGGCCAACGATACATTGATGAAATTTTACTACCTCATGTTCGTCTTTTCCGTGGTGCTGTCGGTGATAAATTTGTTTTTATGGACGACAACGCAACATGTCATCGAACACTCGCTGTTCAGGATTGTCTAGACAGCGAGGGTATTCAACGTCTCGTATGGCCAGCGCGTTCTCCAGATCTAAACCTCATTGAAAATGTGTGGGATGCTTTGGGGAGGCAAGTTTCTGGTCGAAACTATCCTCCGACAAACAAGAACACCCTCATCCGTGCACTTACAGAGGAATGGGATAAATTGCCTCAACAGCTGCTGGATAATGTTGTGCAAAGTATGGTACGACGTGTGGAATGTTGCATCACACTCCACGGTGGACATATCCCGTACTGATACCTTTCTTTAAGGTGCCTGCTGACTTTTAGATGCATTGTTCCATTTCTCCGTACGCAGATCAAATGAACATTTTTTTTTCTTTCAGATGTTTCACAGCTTTTGTACTTTCCAGAACAATAAATATTCTTTATTCTAATGTCTGAACAGTGTGGCAACTATATTTTATCCTACTAGGCCTCATGTCTCGCTTAATGTTATGCTACATAGCAATTTGTGATCCGTCCTTAGCAATTGTCCAGCAGTGTATTTAACCACACCAACGGGTTGTGATCGGTCATAACTAAAAATGAATTTCCATTTAAGTAATAATGTAACCTTTTAATTGCGAAAACAATGCTAGCACATTCCTTCTCCGTCGTACAATAACGCTTCTCTACCTCTGAAAATTTCTTACTCAGGTAAAGGATTGGATGCTCCTCATCTTGTTCAGTTAATTGAGTTAAAACTGCTCCCATACCTGCGTTTGAAGCGTCCGTTTGAACAATGAATTCTCATTCAAAATTTGGCGCGTACAAGATGGGCTTATCAATTAGTTTCCCTTTTAGTTCTCGAAATGCGTTTTCACACTCGGTCGTCCACGTAATTTCTCCCTTCTTTGCTCTTCCCTTCAACGCGTCCGTCAACGGAGCAGCGATTATCGAGAACAGATTTATATATTTTTGGTAATAACCCGCTAGACCTAAGAAAGCACGTATTCGGGTTTTCGTGCGAGGGGTAGGGAACGCTAGAACAGCCTGAACTTTGATCTCGGAAGGGGTGCGAAAACCCTGACCCACAATGTGACCCAAAAATTTGACATTTTGTTGCGCAAACTTACACTTTGAAGGTTTTATCGTTAACTTAGCTATCTTTATTCTCTGCAGAACCATTTCCATATGTTTAATGTGCGACTCCCAAGTATCTGAGAAAATTGCGATATCGTCTAGATACGGGACAACGAAATCCTCTAGTCCGTTAAGTAATTCAGCCATGAGTTTACTAAAGAAATATGGAGCATTCTTTAATCCGAAACTCATCCTTAGGGGTCTGTATGTACCAAAGCTAGTACAGAAGGCTGCGTATCGCTGTGCAGTTTTACTCAAAGGTATTTGCCAATATCCCTTAGATAGGTCTAAGACGGTAATAAATTTAGCCGCCGATACCTTTTCTACGCGTTCTTCGATATTCGGAAGAGGAAAATATTCCGTTCTAATGATCCCGTTTAATTTCCTGTAATCTATACATGGACGAGGTTCTTTCCCAGCTACCTCAACTAAAATCATAGGGGACATGTAATCCGATTCTCCTACCTCAATGATTCCTAATTTTAACATTCGGTTAATTTCGTTTTTTAAGATTTCATTTTGTCGGTGCGACATTCGATAGGGCTTCGTCCTAACTGGTTGATCGTTAACTAACTGGATTTCGTGTTCAACCAGATTAGTTAAACCGGGATTGTTTGAAAAACATTTAGAGTATTTATTTAATAATTCGCGCAGTCGATCCATTTGTTTGTCGTGAAGGTGTTTGTTCAACTCGCTAGCCTGGATTACGTCCTCGAAATCATAAACGAGAGAATTGTTTTCTAAGTATGGGATTTCTAATTCCTGGTGTTCTAGAAATTCAGTTGCAGGTGCATCTACCAGATGCTGAGTAACTTTGGTCAAAATAAGACTAGACGTCTTTCAAGATAATTCTTTTATTCTACTGAGGACGGCACATTAAAATACATAAAAGATTAACGTTCGGCAACCGCCGAGCGTCCAACCAGTACTCTGAATATATTCGTCAGCTCGCAGACTGACGTCACAAAAACAACGCCGCCTAGCGGCACTTTTATTTCACTTCATTTTGCAACATCCTCCCCCCTTGAGACTCGCAAAGAGTCTCAAGCACATAACAAATTCTATTAAATAAATCCAGAGTCTCTGGTTTCTTCACACATCTCCCGGATGAAGTATATTTTTTAAATATTACCTCACCGGGTGACAGAGTTTCAGATACAGTGGGAATTGATTCCTCCATACCCCTTTGAAGATTTTCATTTGAGCGTATCTCTAAAGGGTAGATACGCTGTATTGGTCGCAACATTTTTCCGTGTTGAGTTTTAAGTCTAACCGTTCGAATTTTGCCACCTCGCCCTGGAATTAATTCAATAATTTTGGCTAATGCCCAGAACAATCGTTTTTTGTTATCAT
The DNA here is from genome assembly GCA_019973935.1 of Trichonephila clavipes. NCBI lineage: Eukaryota > Metazoa > Arthropoda > Arachnida > Araneae > Nephilidae > Trichonephila > Trichonephila clavipes. The sequence goes on along the minus strand of BMAU01021375.1, from coordinate 4,918 downwards.
CTCCAACTAAAACTATTTCTCCAATCTGAGGATCTCGCGATTCCTTTTCATTATGTTTCTGTATAAGTTGACTAAGGTATTCATTCCTAAAGCGTTGGCGTAGATCTTTTAACAGCTTACTCCGATATTTTATTGTTTTGTTAAGGCTGTTCGAATTTAATTCTTCAATATCCTCAATGTTTGAGTTTTTATTACTGATAAGAAACATGCTAGGTGTAAGAGGAATCAATTCTTCCGGATTTTCTGACACATATGTTAATGGTCTACAATTTATAATGGATTCACAATCACAAAGCACAGTATACAATTCATCATATTTTAACACTGATCTACCCAAAGTACGCTTTAAAACAATTCTTTTTACAGTGCGGACCAGCCTTTCCCACCAGCCTCCCCACCAAGCTGCAGTAGGTGGGATAAATTTCCATAATATTTTTTGGAGTTCTAGTTTCTTCCACTATTTTGCTCCAATTCAATTTTGATAGATCATTAAAAGCGCCTCGAAAGTTAGTTCCGTTATCGCAATAGATTGTTCGTGGCCGACCACGCCTAGCAATAAAGCATCTAAGGGCCAAAAGAAAAGCATCAGAAGTTAGGGAATTAACAAGTTCAAGATGAATAGCACGGTATATCGCGCAAGTAAACAAAGTTATCCACACTTTTCTTCCATCTTTCAAAAATAAAGGCCCCGCCAAATCTATTCCTACAATTTCAAAAGGTGCACAGTCTGTTACTCGGTCTGGTGGTAAAGGCGTTGGTTCGCTTGACAGGGATTTAACTTTAAAGCGTTTACAGAATATACAATTATACAGAACATTTTTTATAGCTTTCCTAGCTCTAATTATCCAATATCTTTCTCTTAACAAACATTGCATCATTTGAATTCCCGCGTGACAATTTTTCTTATGTACATCTCTAATTAATAGCTTAGTAAGTTCACACATTTTTCTGGTAACAATATTGGGTACAAAAATGATCTTTCATCATCTCGATTAAGTATTTTAGTTTTCACCCGTAAAAAATACCTTCATCATCTATGTAAGTCTCAATATAATTTGAAGATTTCGCATCAGGAAGGTAATAGCTCTGAACTAAACGAATTAATTTCTTTTCAGAATTTTCAATTTCTGATTGTGAAAGTTCAGAATCCTTACATTTTCCATTCAACAAAGTACAATTATTCACAAACCTTAAAATCCATGAAAAAACTCTAACCATTTTATTATAATCAGATATAGCATACAAATGCCAAGGAGGTGCGTCTCTTGAGAGATCAATATTTACCACTTTTAATTTTTTCCTTTCCAATTCTACTTCCTCCGAATCGCCAGGAGTTTCTCCAAGAGGCCAATATTCAGGGCTTTCTCGCAACCACAAAGGTCCTTCCCACCACCTAGAGATAAGCATTTGCTGAGGAGAACAACCACGCGATAATAAGTCTGCAATGTTAAGATTTCCGGGTACATGCTTCCATAAATGACCTCGAGTTAGTTGACGAATTTATTTAACCCTATTTTCTACAAAAACGGACCAACTCCCTTTTTCCTTTATCCACCAAAGGGCTGTAGTAGAATCGGACCAAAATGTAATTCTTAAGTTCGGTAAATTAAGCGCATTGACAATAGAATTCGCAAGTCTAGAACCGATGCAACAAGCCATAAGTTCCAAACGAGGTATACTCAAAGGCTTTAGAGGGGCTACTCTGGCCTTGGCTCGAACGAGAGTTACCTTTACATCTGATTTAAACATTGATCTCACAAAGACGCACGCTGCATACGCCTCCTTGAAGCGTCAACAAAAACATGTAATTCAGAAGTGGAATTAATTATCATACATCTTGACAAAGTAACATCTTTCAATACATACAAATCTCTAAACCATTTTAAAAATACATTTACATCCTTAGGAGACAATTCACTGTCCCAAGCAATTTTCATTTTCCACAAATGTTGTATTAATAGTTTCAGAAGCAATGTAGCTGGAGTTAATAAGCCAATAGGATCAAAAATTTTCTGCACAATTGCCAAAATTAATCTTTTTGTGATTTTTGTTTCACAGGTCAAAGTATCCATATCTGTGCAGCACTTCAAGGTATCAGTTTCTAAATTCCAAATTACTCCCAAAACGGAAGTATCACCTGAGCTTCTATCAACATTTTTGCCAGCCACATTGCTTTCAAAACCACGCAGGTTGAAACATCCATTCAACATGATCAATTTCGCATGTTCAATGAAACGTCCCTGCTCGTCAGTATTAAACACACCAGATACACAATTGTCCACATAGAATGAACTTTTCAGTTTCTGAGCAACCTCTTCATGTTGAGGTTGACAATTTTCTAAAAGATGCATAATAGATGCATTCAGCAGAAAAGGGCTAGAAGAAACACCAAACACAACTCTGCAGTGCCTATACACTATCCGCCCTTCACTAGATGGGAAAAAAAATCTAAGAAAATCTCTGTCTTTCGGTGCTACAGACAGCATTAAGAAAGCCTTCTCTATATACGCACTAATACCGATTGGATACATTCTAAATCGATCGAGAATATCAGGTATTAGCTCTATCAAATTAGTTCCCTTTAATAAACATTCATTTAAAGAAGGTTTCCCTTTTCGGAGGCCGAGGCGTCAAAAACGGGGCGAATTTTGGTCGTTTGACTATCTAATTTAATAACTGGCCTGTGAGCCAAATAATGGCATTCTTTATTCAATTCTAAATCTGGTACGCGTTCAATAATGTTCAATTTTTCCCAATCCTGAAATATCTTTTGATAATCCATAAAAAAATTTCCCACATCCAAATCTATTTATCATTCCTTTATGTCGTTTCCAGACCAATTCTTTATTACTTGGTAACTTCAATGAGTCATACTTCCAAGGAGTTCTACTTCATACCTTCCATCAGGAAGAATTTTAATTCTGTTATTAAAATCATTTAAGCTAAGTTCAGAGAGAGTTTTCTGTTTTTCAATTTCAGTAGGACTGGAAATTCCTAAAACCTCAAGTTCCCAAAGTTTATTAATTGGTATGTTCAATGCATCGATAATGTTGTTACAATATTATCCTTTACACATGAACCCTTTCCAAATACTGTCCAACCTAGTTTCGTTTCTACGGCAGTTAAGCCGGACTCTAATTCTACAGAATTCCCTGTTAATAATTTTCCTAAGACATCTGCACCGATTAAAAGATTGATTTCCGTTTCCTTTCGAAAAGAATCAGTAAATTTTATTTTCTTTCTTTTTTAATTCATTTAAGACCTGTTTATCTTCAATCTTCGGAATATATCCGCAAATCATTTTTTCAGAAAGAGCTTCAAAACTACAAGTATACGTCTTATTTAAATTACTAACCTCTACCGAAATATATCATGTTTTTTGGTTTTGTTTCACTCCCCAAAGAGTGCATGAATCACTGTTTCGCTTCTAAGCGGAAGTGCTTTTAGATGAGTTATTACATTTTCGCTAACGTAAGTACTTTGAGATCCACTATCAATCACAGCACGGATTAACTTTTCCTGACCTTGACACCGAATAATAACGCAAAGCGTTTGCAAAAATACAGTTTTGCTTTTGCTGAAGTTAGAGAGAGAACTTTCCGATTTTGGAATAGATTTCGTTTTCATTTCTTTTCAGAACACATTATTTCAAAGTGATGGTTATTACAATGAGAACAATTTAACTGATTTTTAATATTACAGAATTTACTTAAATGACCAGTTTTGAGACAAGAAAAGCATGCCCCTTTTTTTAACAATAAATTTTGCTTAACAGCTATTGTCATTTTCTTTGCTGAGTAACATTTTTCACTTGGATGCGACTTATTACAAAAATTACAGTTTAAAATTCTCTTACCTGGGTTGTCCATATTTACTAAAGCTGCTGCTGTCGTCGTTTCTACCTTATTTATCTGTGTTGCATGATAATCCTTTTTCGTGGATTCTGGTGGAGGGTGAGGCCGGTCCGTGCCAAAAGAACCATCTCCTCTCCTTTCACCTCTTGCCGAAGAAAGTTCATTAACTGTTCTAAAGAACGGGATCCCTCGGATTCTGTTTGATGATTTCTGCTTCTTTCCCAGGCGACCAACACTTCCTCAGGCAGGCAGCTCTCCACTAAGGGCGTCAGAAAATCTCCGTATTTATCTTGAGTCTTCCCCAAGCTCTCCAAGGATCTCGATTTACTTTCAAGTTCATCATAAAGTAAGGGTAAATCTGCCTTCGCTCTTCCGGTAGCGGCATTTTTCATAACCAAAGTTAACAGGTCTCGAACGTAGATTTGTACTAATAAGTCTTCTCGTCCAAATCTTTCTTTCAGTTGATCTATCGCCTTTGGGTAATTCTTGCAGCAGTAGCAGAGAAACTTAGTACTAATCTCTCTGCTTTGGACCCTGGCTCCATCGATTGTAACAAATACTGCATTTTATCCTCTGCCGCAATTCCTCTATCTTCGTGTATCTTTTGAAATTGGCTCCAAAAGGTCAAATACTCTTTCGCCTCTCCATTGAACTTTTTAGTTCGATTTTTGGGAGTTTAAATTTCCTTGATTCTTTATCGCTCGGAACAGTACACTGTTGCGACTTCAGTTCTATTTTCGTAGTAAGCTCCCAGAACTTTTCTCGGTAGATTTCAGCATCTTCCAAATCTTCAGCGAATAAATGCTCACCATCATCAGACAACAACAATGTTTCTGAAATCGCATTCTGGCAAGAGTCCATTCTCGCAAATTTATCGTTGAATTGAATTTTCAAAACCGAAAGTGTCTCAAAATTGCAGAGTTCCTGTGCTAATTCAGATTCGATTTTCTTCAAACAATTAGAAAAACCGTCCTCAATCCTTTTCGTTGTGCTTTTAAAGCATTTAAATTCATTTTCGATATCAAAAAATTCAGAGTTCAACTAAAATATTCAAATCCAAAGTA